>CM069448.1:41592134-41936564 GCA_035610835.1 Ophiura sarsii
CACTTTTGGGCACTACACTTGGTAATTGTCATTATTTAATGGACAATTAGGGGCCGGAATGTTGGTGCCACTTGTCCCCCTCTCTCTGCCGTGGTTTTGCATTGCGCCCTCTCTGGGTTTTGATCGATTGCGTGTTTTGTATTGGGATCGATGCATCGGCCACTCGAGATATTTGGACATAAACATCGTCATTGCGATGGTATTTAGGATGCAAACTATGTTTTTAACCTTCTTCTTATGGATCAGTTATTAAAGATTATGGATGACAAGATAAGATACTGATGTCAGTAAGCGTTTCTTACGGACTTTCCAGGTACCATTGCACAAGATAGGAGCAAAATGGGGTTTAAAACTTTAAAACCGAACAGACGATAATAGCCTCCACACCCCTTTACCACACAAGTTGACAACACATGTATCCACTAAGCATGCACTCATACACAAACTCACAAGCCTACTACCAAGCAACATTGCACATGAAAAGTACTAATAGCCCCCCCCCCCCCGCCATATGATATTGACCTAATATTGCACATTATCAAATAATCACAACATGTAAATGTATTACAGTACATAAAATCTCAAAACGTGTATACTGGGCAGTCACCTAAAATGAATTGTACAAAAGATTGACAAAATCAGGCACACATAAACCCCCTTTACCACTTTACAACACAAATTGACAACACATGTATCCACTAAGCACTCATACACAAACTCACAAGCCCACCTTCCAAACAACATTGCACATGAAAAGTACTATTAGCCACCCCCAATATGATATTGACCTAATATTGCACATTATCAAATGATCACAACATGTAAATGTAAACAGTACATAACATCTCAAAACATGTATACTGGGCAGTCACCTAAAATGAATTGTTCAAAAGATTGACAAAATAAGGCACAGGGCTGTTTTGAAAGCGGGATATCCTGAACGGTAATTGTGAAACTGAATCTGCATTGCGTAATCTTCTGCCATGAACTTCAAATCTGGTGTGGGGAAGGAGATGTTTTGTTCTTATATTGTCGGCCAGGCCTGATGCATGCAAATTGAAGACACTGATTTGTTCTTCTACAAGCAAGGGATTCAAGTGGACAAGCAGACAAAGCATCATCATAAGATGAGTAATCGCGGCCAAGGATGGTTTTACATGCCCTTTTCTGGATTCTGTCAATTTCACACCTTTGTTTTGCTGTAATACTTGAGTGCCAAATAGGGGCAGCATATTCAAGTACCGGTCTGAGATAACTTTTGAAAACTACATTTAATTCGCTCTTATCAAAACCAAACTTTTTCAGTGAACGAAGCATAAACAGGCGCTGGTTAGCTTTCACAAGCATGTTGCTAACCTGTGTGTCCCATTTTAAATCAGTCTGAAGCCAAAGGCCAAGCACTTTTGCATTATCAACAAAAGGGAGGGACTCACTGCCAATCTTCAGCTCAGAAGTGGGCTTAGATTTGCCAAAATTAATTTGCAGAGCCTGACACTTAGTGGGATTAAGTTTCAAACAGTTTGTTTCAGACCAATCCTTAAAATTATTCAAGTCATCTTGAAGGTTACCAATGACTTTCACATTGTGATTTTCTGCAAATGTTAAGTCGTCAACATATTTCCAATACTCTGTACTTGCATCAGAAGCTGCATCATTAATTAAAATTTGAAAACCAAGGGGCCTAAGTTTAGTGCCTTGGGGAACGCCCCCATTGATATAAACATAATCTGAAAGTGTGTCATTGTATTTCACACGTTGTTGTCTATTGTTCAAAAAATCACAAATCCAAGGAACTATGGTTCTACGCACGCCAATACCGATGATCTTTTCAATAAGCAAGGTGTGATTAATAAGATCGAAAGCTTTTGAAAAGTCAGTTAGGACCACTGTGCCCACATTGTGAATTTTATCAGCACCCTGATGTAAATAATGAACAAGATTAAGTAAATAGTGGTTTGTGGACACCCCAGACACATTGCCAAATTGTCTCACATCTATCAAGCTCTCAATATCTTCCAAAATCCATTTACAGATAAAACCTTTGTTAAAGATGTTAAAGACACAGGCCTAAGTTTTCCAATGTTTGCGGGGCTTGTTTTTGGTATTGGTACAACAATAGCCTTTTCCACTGATGGGGCACAACACCTTCACTAAAAGAACAGTTTAAGATATCCGTGAGTGGGATGCTCAGCTCATATGCAAATTCTTGAACCAGCTGTGGCTTTATGCCATCTGGGCCACTAGCTTTTGAAGGATTGATCTTTTTTTAGTTCAGAGTAGACCTCCCGAGAATATAAATGAGGTACAGCTGCTGCCGGCAAAATTGCAGGGAGCTTCTTTCTGTCCAAAGGCTCAATGTGTGCAGAGACCTCTGCAAACATGGCGTTGATAGCATTGGCCTTGCCTGTGCAACCACCCTCATTAATTCCTGGGACATCTAACCTGCATGTTGCGCCCGATATAAGGACAGAAAAATATGTTGTGTTTAGGAACACAACACAAAACACAACATCCAGTTCTTATGTTTTATATTATTTTCGACCTATTTCTTTTGTTTTATATTATTTGTTGTGTTTTGTGTTGTGTTTGGAAATAATGTACCCCAAAAAATCCAGTTCTTATGTTTTATATTATTTTCGATCCATTTCTTTTGTTTTCTTTTATTTGTTGTGTTTTGTGTTGTGTTCGGAAAAAATGTACCCGAAAATATCCAGTTCTTATGTTTTATATTATTTTGGATCTATTTCTTATGTTTTCTATTATTTTCGACCTATTTCTTTTGTTTTATATTATTTGTTGTGTTTTGTGTTGTGTTTGGAAATAATGTACCCCAAAAAATCCAATTCTTATGTTTTATATTATTTTCGATCTATTTCTTATGTTTTATATCATTTGTTGTGTTTTGTGTTGTGATTGGAAATAATGTACCCGAAAAATCCAGTTCTTGTTTTATATTATTTTCGACCTATTTCTTTTGTTTTATATTATTTGTTGTGTGTTGTGTTGTGTTTTGAAATAATGTACCCCAAACAATCCAGTTCTTATGTTTTATATTATTTTCGATCTATTTCTTATGTTTTATATTATTTGTTGTGTTTTGTGTTGTGATTGAAAATAATGTACCCAAAACAATCCAGTTCTTATGTTTTATATTATTTTCGATCTATTGCTTATGTTTTCTATTATTTGTTGTGTTTCGTGTTGTGTTTGGAAATAATGTACAAAAAAAATCCATTTCTTATGTTTTATATTATTTTCGACCTATTTCTTTTGTTTTATATTATTTGTTGTGTTTTGTGTTGTTTTCGGAAAAAATGTACCCGAAAAAATCCAGTTCTTATGTTTAAATTATTTTCGATCTATTTCTTATGTTTTATATCATTTGTTGTGTTTTGTGTTGTGATTGGAAATAATGCACCCCAAAAAATCCAGTTCTTATGGGGTTTTTTAATTTTCGATCCATTTCTTTTGTTTTCTTTTAATTGTTGTGAAAAATGTACCCGAAAAAATAAAGTTTTTATGTTTTATATTATTTTCGATCTATTTCTGCACCCGATTCGTTTTATGTTTGGAAATAATGTACCCCCAAAAAAATATTTTCGATCCATTTCTTTTGTTTTCTTTTATTTGTTGTGTTTTGTGTTGTGTTCGGAAAAAATGTACCCGAAAAAATCCAGTTCTTATGTTTAAATTATTTTCGATCTATTTCTTATGTTTTATATCATTTGTTGTGTTTTGTGTTGTGATTGGAAATAATGCACTCCAAAAAATCCAGTTCTTATGTTTTATATTATTTTCGATCCATCTCTAATGTTTTCTATTATTTTTTGTTTTGTGTTGTGTTCGGAAAAAATGTACCCGAAAAAATCCAGTTCTTATGTTTTATATTATTTTCGATCTATTTCTTATGTTTATTATTATTTTCGATCTATTTCTTATGTTTTATATTATTTTCGATCCATTTCTTTTGTTTTCTATTATTTGTTGTGTTTTGTGTTGTGTTCGGAAAAATGTACCCGAAAAAATCCAGTTCTTATGTTTTATATTATTTTCGATCTATTTCTTATGTTTTATATTATTTGTTGTGTTTTGTGTTGTTATTGGAAATAATGTACCCGAAAAAAATCCAGTTCTTATGTTTTATATTATTTTCGACTTATTTCTTATGTTTTATATCATTTGTTGTGTTTTGTGTTTTGTTTGGAAAAAAGCATTTCAGTACGTCCTTAAATCGTGCAGTGCAGTAGCGTAGCCAGGGTCACTTGTCGGGGGGGGGGGGGGGGGGGGGGGGGGCAAAGGGTATTTTCCCCCAGTGAGCACCAGTTCGACCCGGTGGCGTAGCCAGGTTTTTCATGTAGCTTTTTTAAATTGCCGTCGAGTAAGAAAATGACAAGCAGGGGGAGGGGTAGGGGGGGGGGGGGGGGGGGGGGGGGGGTTAGAGGCGTTGCGTCCCCATACCGGCGTGAAAAACTGCAATTTCCAATTAATTTGCATTTCTTCCTGTCTCCTTTCTGTCCCTTTTCCCTTTCCTTCCCTTTTTTCCCTTTCCTTTCCTTCCGCTTCTCCCTTTCTTTCCCTTCCTTTGCCTTCCCGATTTTCTGCTTAGTTCCCGATTCCCGGTCAAATTTTTTAGGGGGGGGGGGGGGCACTCTGCCCCTCCTTGCCCCCGTCTGGCTACGCTACTGGTGCAGTGTATCTTTTTGTTAGTAGAAACAACAATAATGGCAATTTTTAATGTTCATCTTGAATTCTGAAGTAAATTTTTAAACATTTAAAATTTTCAACACCACTTAATGTCCCTTTAAGGGGGATTGTGAACTCTCAGGCATAGCCTCCGTAAAACTGCTGTAACTCCTTCATTATTCATTTAATTTATATAAAAGTATACGTTTTCTTGAAGAAAATGGTTCAATGAATCCAATCATGAACATAAATTGACCTTTTGGAGAAAAGCATAAAAAACACGGTTTTTGACCCATTTTAGGCTTTGTCAAGAAAACTAAAAATATATTTTGTCAAATGTTGTCGTTCTAGCTTTATTATTATCTTAATAATATTGTCTAGGAGGTTTTTGTTTGTTTTAAATATCTGATTTATTTTTTGAATTATTGACCAAAAAGTGCCAAATATGTACCAACTCTCAAACAAGGTTGTTTTATTTTTTAAATTTTTTGTCAGGAGACAACACGGATGGACAAATACTAACGTTAACGGTTACCTTAGGATTCTATATCTTCGAGTTTGGGTGGTACCTCACACATCTTGGCACCAAATCTATGACGTTATGGGCCCATCATATCGTAACGTTATTCTCCTTGGTGGAATCGCTGTTCGGACAAATTGGTGCAGTAGGATGCGCTACTGTGTTCTTGGCAGAAGTGACAATGCCACCGTTAATACTACGCTGGTTTATGCGTGACAGTGGTTCGTGGCATCCACTCTCGGTTCTCTCCATGGAGTATCTGTTCCTGGCGATGTACTTCTTTGCACGAGTATACATAGGTACTCTTCTCGTGTATGACATCCTGGTGCATCCTACATTACCTTTCAGCGCACAGTTGTCATGTTTCAGTGTGTATGTAGTTGGTTTGATGTTCTTTAAGGATACAACGCTATCGACTATACGACATACAAGACAAGCGCTGAAATCATCTAAAGACAAGAGAAACAGTGAAATGTGAATACGTAATGCCGAATGTCTTCAGACTTCATGAGCTTCAGGGTCATCGGGCGAATTTGTCAGGCTGCGGCATGTATTTGTAAATTAGAGAATGTGAAAGGATTTATGCAGACATCGATGTGCATTTTGAACGTACTCTCTTTTAAATTTAAAAGTGATGTTTTTGAAATGGTGAATCTTGAACTATTCATGGGTTTGACAGCGGGATTCATGGTGACTTTTGATTTGTATTGCAACTTCTCTAATATATTATTGTAGAACATGTAATATAGTGAACTGAAGTGATTGTTTAGCGCAAAAATTGCAGGAATGATATAATGTTGGTACAGTTGGCGTAGCTTGTCTTTTTGGAAAGCTCAAGGAGGGCAAGTTTAAGTTTGAAACCTTAATGCCTGCATTAGGATTCTGTTGTCAGGTACTAAAATATTTGTAGTTTCAATAGCTAAACATAAAAATGATGAATGTTTGTACATGATGAAGCAGAAAATGCTGATTGATGTATTGATTTTATTGTGTAGAAGGAATATTTACAAATTGATGGTGAAACATGTTGATGGCATTCATAAATAGGCAGGCAAGACACAATGATTTGTAAGTATGTAATATTGTATTAAAAGAAAATAATTTGTAATTATACATAAGTATTATGTGGAACAATAATTAGAGGTATGTTGATAATCTTGATATTGTAACACGCAAGTACTTGTATGATGTAAGGAATGCATACAAGATATAGTAATAAAATAGCACATCGAGGGTTGATCGCCAGAAGGTCGTAACTCAAAAATGCTATTCTGAGATAATCATCTTTCAAATATTCGGGTCTCATTACAATACACTGTAGCACCCAACTCATAACTCAAGTTTTGTCAAATTAAGATTGTTTATGAGTCATCTCTTTATGGTTCTGAAAATATAGGTTATATGGATTATTTTGGTACCAAAATCTCATTTTGCCCAAAAGTCGAGTTACGGCCTTCTGACCCAACCCTTGACATAAGGTTGTAGTGGTTATTGCACAAAATAGTTTAACCTTTGCATGCTAGTCATGAATATATACGGCATGTAGCATTAAGTAGAAGAGTAATTTACATAGTTTAAGTTTGTAACAAAAATATGACTTATTAAAGACCTTGCTAGTTTTATTATATTTACAAGTTGCAGTGGTTTAATGTAGAGTACTGGTTCAAAAGGGCGATTCATACATGAAAGACGTTAAGTTATAAAAGTTAGACAAATAATCTGTCCTAAAATATGAACACATTTGATTGCATTAATGCAACACCACACCTTTCAGCTGTTTGAAATGACCATTCCCTAAAATGATAGTTTTTCAGAAAAAGTGGCATTTCTATAGATCCTATACAATCAAATTAACAAAAACCTTTCACCAATTCAGTAACGCAAATTAGACCAAAGTTTGTTTGCATAAGTACACAAACGATTGGTCGTCTTGAGAAATGGTCAATATTTGTGAGAAGAAAAAATGCTTGGCTTCTCTTTGATTGATATTACGTTAAGTGCTGAAATTATGTTTGTTGGTAAATAAGTGGTTGTTACTGGCCTATAATTTACTTGAAACGTCTAATTACGTGAATTGATTTAAAAAAAGGATCCCATTTTAGGGGAGTTAACCTTTGGGTACATGTTATAATGGGGTATTTATGTTGTAAACATGACTTTAATCAAAATTTATAAGTTATATGTACATTAAGAGTGGTTTATTAATGAATACAAATAAGCAACGTATTGCATTTGGAATCACCTATATTTGAATAATGTACCTACATTATGTACAGAGCAAAAATAGTTTTAAAAATACAAATGTAGCATTTATCAAAGAATATATTTTGTGTGTGTAAATGTAAGCAATCACAACAAAGATGAACTAGTGATTTTCTTGCATATGAAGTCCTAAATATTTTGATCCTCAATATGTTTGCCCTGGATGTGATTGACTATTCAAGTATTCAAGTAATTTGAAATAAGGTGGTTATCTGAATTTCAGAAAGAGGGGCATGGTTCTTCAGTTCTTCATGATCATGATGATAGGCCCAAGGTGATCTCGAAAACGCATTTGATTTAGTTAAAAGAACATTGTAAAGAGTTATGAAACCTTTAAATATCATCATCATGATCATTGTCATTTGAACTTAATTAAAATTTGACCTATTTTTGACCTTTGACCACATAACCGTTGGGCGTACGAAAAAGGGAGTTTTTTCATATTTGAGGACAATCGGGCAACTTTTGAAATTTGACCCCAGATGACTTTTGACCTTGGAAGACTTAAATGTGTTACCAAGGATTACAACTATAGAGATTAATCATCGGGCCTCTTAATATCGCGTTATACCCAAACTTGTTTCACGCATGTTTTTGGTCAAAATCATGCATTTTCCCCTTGGCCTTGAAAAACATTACAACGATTACGTTACAAATCAAATGTGGCCCTTGTATTGCATAACATTTTGCTGGACAGTTTACGCAAACAAATGATCCTTAATATCACACCATGGTGGCAAAAGTCGAGGCCACATTTGCACTTTGCAACAAAAAACAGCGGTGCGATACTTTTTCCAGGTGTATAGTTCACGCAAAGAGGAGAGGAGAAATTATGGTTGGCAAATAATACACTATGTCAAAGTGGCATATGGACTACTACATGTACTGCTACATGTACGAGGTACTTCTATACGGCCATGTGGGGTCAGGCCGTTTGGTGGCCCCAGTTTTCTGACACCACTTTTCTGAACCCACTTTTTTATTGGTTGAATATGTAGTAAATAATAATAAAGAACATACTTTGAAATATGGTTTAAATCTGTATCATTTATGTAGGAGAAAAACAGTTTTTCTTAATAAATAATTCGGTCGTTGTATAGAAAACAGCCTTGACTCAACCACCAAATATTATCTCTATATCGAAGATTAAGAAGCCACCTGTTTCTACTTGTCAATATTGTCAAGGATTCTGATGTTGTCCTCTCTTTCGCAACGTCCCAATATCGGATACACACGTGGGCCACTGTGCATAAGAGCTCACTACATGTATACACACTTTGTATTAACCCTTACAGCCCCGTACCTCATGAAATCCCATTTCCCAGCCTGTCTGTTCCACCTGGCGCTGAGGTTTTTGGGTGAAATAATGGCCCCGGGCTACATAGCTGGGCGAATACACTCGCCCAGCATAGCTTCCCCCGTGGCTCAGTTGGTAGAGCGTTCGCCTGTCAACCGAGAGGTCGTGGGTTCAAACCCCGGCGCGTGGCACCTCTTGTTGTGTGTGTTTGTTTTTTTTTGAAAAAGATTTCGTTGGAAAATCCACCGGGAGTATTAGGGTTAAGGAACGATTTTTTCTTCTTTTTAATTTTCACTTTTTTTCTCTAATTTTATCTTGATTAACCCTTACAGCCCCGTACCCCATGAAATCCCATTTCCCAGCCTGTCGGTTCCACCTGGCGCTGAGGTTTTTGGGTGAAATAATGGCCCGGGCTACATAGCTGGGCGAATACACTCGCCCAGCATAGCTTCCCCGTGGCTCAGTTGGTAGAGCGTTCGCCTGTCAACCGAGAGGTCGTGGGTTCAAACCCCGGGCGTGGCACCTCTTGTTGTGTGTGGTTTTTTTGCTTGAAAAAAAAATCGTTGGAAAATCCACCGGGAGTGTTAGGGTTAAAATCTCACCGGGGGTTGGTTTAGCTTTTAATAGCTGATCACACAGCCATGCACAGCCCCAGCTATCATTTGTTTGGTTTAATTAACAATTCAATTCACTTAATGAAATGTTTCATTCTTGTTAATAAAGTTATTTTATTTATTTGTTTATATTATTTATTTATAAGTATATTTAACTATTCATTTACTGAATTATTTATTTATTTATTTATGTATTCATTCATTTATTTATTATTAGTGTGTCTTCATCCTAAATCACCCTCTGCAAAATCACCCACAAAGTAATGCGTTCAATTGCACATGGCTCATATGGTATCGTTGCTCGTGTCCGATTACATGTGAGTGTGTTGCGTATGGGAGGCCCTTGCGTGATTACGTACTGTAGCATTTCCTGAGCTACACTGACATTATTTCACACAATGCACGAACGAGGCTGGGCATAAAACTAGTCCTGGTCTCGATTGGTTTCCGAAATATGAAATATTTATATATTTTGACATGAACACGCAATACCATAGGAGCGTATGTTGGAGGAGTTGGAAGAAGCTTATGCAGTTAAGGTGCAAAACCAGTTCAGTGTCCTGTGCTCCTTACAAGATGTAGATGAAATCACAGCTGATAAGAAATACTCTCTGTTCATCGAGGCACACAAAAACACTGCTTCTGAAACTCTTCTAAGGAAAAGTAGAAAACAAAGTCTCATGGGAGGATGAGAGGGTAAGTCGAGCCAGGAAGAGTCGGACAGATGCTCACAAGAAATTCACAGAATCAAGCAGTGAACACAATAAAGAGACGTTTGAGCATGCTAAAAGGAATTGGACAGCACGTATATCAAAATCGAAGGGGAATATCTCCAGGAGAAGATTTCCAACATCAAATCAGCTTCTCAGAGTATGCAGAGTGGGTTGGCATGGGCAACAATGAACGAAATCACTGGAAGAACAACCCCCAGAGCTGGTCGATGGCGTGGAAACACCCCATCTGCACGATGTAAGGAATGAAAGGTTTTCTTTTCTACACTACTTGGCTAACCACCTACAGCCAGTAATCCAGATGAGGAGATTGAAAACATCATTGACAACACTCTGCTAATTGAGACTGGTGCCTTCACTAATGAGGAACTGCAGAAAGTACTTCAGAAGATGTAAAATGGAAAAGCTGCAGGTCCTGACGAAATACCAGCTGAGGTATGGAAATTGGTAGATTCAACAGCATCCTACTTGAAATCTGTAACGGCGGTACCCTACTAAGAGGTGAAAAACCACATGAATGGTCCCTCAGTGGAATTGTCCCAATCCCCAAGAAAGGTGACCTGAGCAAATCTACCAACTATAGAGGTCTCCAGATGAATGCAACAAAAAACAAATTCATGACCTACAACAATTAAAGGCAATGCTACTCTGTCCACCATTGATGGGAACCACCTACAGGTCAATGACTTCCAGTTCCTTGGTTCATGGGTAGACGAATCTGAAAAGATTTAAAAATCCACAAGGCCCTTGCCTGGAAGGCTTGCACCAAGATGCGCACCCTCTGGAAATCTAATCTGTCAGCCTCCTTAAAGATCAGCTTCTTCCGCGCTGCTTATTTATGACGCAGAAGGGTAGATACTAACAATCAGACTTGAGGCACTCTATATGGCTGCTATACCAGACTACTAATAGACGGAGAGCCGCTATTGTTCCTATCGGAACAAATTGACAGTCGATCTGGTTATGATATTGTATTAGCCCATACCCTTGGCCTTCTGAAAACACTGGTCTTAAGTGCATCTAGCGGTGGGTCACGAGGTCAGAGGTCAATTACCTTTTTTGCGCCTCTATTTCACCTACATTCATGTTTTAGGGCAGAGAACATGATAGAATTGTTCAACATTTCTCGTAGTAGCCTTAGCTTAATGGTACAGTGTAAAACCCGAGAAAAGTGCTTCCCGTAAGACATTCCGTTACCCCTATCATGTTGGAGCATGCGATTGGTATAGACATGTGGGGTATTGTCTCCTCGATTAGAATATCGCTGTTGGTAAATTAAAATCGTGTGCTAATTAGCTTTAATTAACCAAAACAAAGAACCAATCCCTAAATTTAATGCAGTATATACTATTTTAGCAACACTACTCTATTGAATTTACGGCGAACTCACTAATGTGTGTCTTTGTGCTGCTATTGGAGTTGCCACCTCCAGTTAAAATCCCATTGATCATGAACATTTTTAAGGAAACAAACGCGAGTTCTATTTAGGAATATTTACTGGTATTGTTCTCAGGTATGCAGCTATCGCTCGTAAATCCGACGTTATTCGTCTTAGCATGCTGTATTCAGCTCTGTGCACCAAAGTGTGACACGGAGGGACTGGATTCTCTGAATCGTCAGATAGCTACGGACGAGTTCGGGACTGACAAGGTTATTTTATTGAATACTTTTAGAAGCATAATCAAAGCTAGCTACTTGGCAATAAGGATATCGATTTAAAATTATTATGAGTTAACAGTTTCATGTTTGTAAAAGGGACGAGATGTCTATCTTTTATTCTTTTATATTGAAACAAGTGATTGCAACCAATATCGGGGTCCGTATTTAATTATGTTATAACTACATGATTAATTTCATAAAATCCTAAATAAAACTCAAATAATTAAATATTATTTGGCATTCTTATTTTTGGACGCGGGCGGGAAACAGTACACCTAAACACAGAAGAGTCAATTTTAATTGGCCTAGAACACCTCGAGTCATTATATTGATCTTAAATTCGGGATTATTTAATTTGAAATATTAGTAGGCTAATTTATGCTTTTATAAGAGATACGACGTCTTTTTGGTATATAATTTGTTTCCCGTAAGCCACCCACAGTTTTAGCAATCTCTTTAGCGGCATTTAATTTGTTTGTGGTTTCGGATTGTTATCTCAGTTGAGGATCCTGAGGAAAACCCATGTTAAATGCTGTGAAATTTATGCCAAGATCTAGATGGCCTTTTTTAAATGAGGTTAACTTGTCTTTAGGGACCGTTCATTATTTATGGTGGAGGGGGGGGGGGGGGGGTAAACTATAGGGGGTCATGTAACTTTCATATGGTGAAATAGGGGGGGTTATGTAACTTTTTATTCTTGAACAGGGGGGTTGTGTAAATTTGTTTAAACTATAAAGATGGTGGTGATTGGAGTGATTTTAGAGGCTATTTTAGAGTGTTAATGCCATTTTTTTCTGCTCTTCGCGCATATTTTCTTAAAACCTATCGACTTCAAAAACTTTTACTATGAGACGACTTCTGAACAGCAAATCGACGTTATGGTGGAATAACATCTATATAATCATCAACGGTCGAGACATAAGAGCCACAGGGTGTATAATGTTACAAAATCCAATTTCATGATTTAAAAATGTGATTTATTGCATGCTTTTCACCTCATCTCTGCTTTGCACCAATGCTCACAAAAGTAGAACGTTTCACTGGATTATATGTTTATGCTCAGAATGTTCGAACTTGTTCAGGTTATAAAGACACACAAAACCACCCAAAATGTATAAATATGAAAAAATTCCAACTCGCTACGCTCGCCATTACTAATTTCACACAATAAAAAGAAGGGGCATCATAAAATTATTGGCCGTTCAGATAGGGCACAAACAAAATTTGCCAACGTATCCATGAACAAAATTCCAAAGGTAAAGTCAGCCCCTTAAGTATGTGACAAGATTTTTTTTCGGGGAGGGGGGGGGGGGGGGGGGGGGGGGGGTTGTGTAAAAAGCTACTGGTTAGCAGGGGGGGTCATGTAATTTTCAGTTTCAGCTGTAGGGAGGGTTAGGTAATTTTAACATACGAGTCTCGTATTTGTCCCAACCACCCCTCCACCATAAATAATGAACGGTCCCTTAAGATACTTTAAAGAAAATGTGTTGCAATTGATTCACCGTCAATACAAATGACTCGTGGAGGCAGATCCCTAGTGCTAGACTCATCTGCATATAAATATCGTGGTAGTATTCAGGTCACTTACTTAACAACCAATGATTCCCCCTACAACAAGCCATAATAGGCCTATGCCTTAAATGTCCATTTCAATTGCCACTGCATCATGCACTTAAAACAATATTGGTCTAGGATCGATAAACTTTGTGTGTATAATTATCATCAATCGATCACTCTTCATTTGAATAAAATAAACAAATAAAAACGTAAGACTTAAAAATAAAGCCCCTTCTCAGGGTCAATAACACCAACTGAAAAGGGGATTAAATTTTTACTTTTTTTAGTCATTTGTTTACGTGTTTTGTGTCACTTTCGTGGTCATTTGATACAAAAATGGGTGAATAAAAACAAGAAATATAACTTTATTTAAATTGTAGTTGGTGTATAGTTGGCTCTCATGGAAAGGTTTTTTACGACGAGTGCATAAGGCAGTCTTCCTACACATGGTGCACATGATAGACAAGCTCCAGTTCGAGGCCCGTCCATGCAAGGACGATAATTAGTGGTCGAACGGGTTGGTCCATATCTTTGAAAAGGCATACATTTGTATTTCTCTGTATTTTTGTATTCTCTCTGTATCTGTAAAATGTCTTAATGTGTTGCAAGTTTCAAAAAATAAAAATCAATAGAAAAAAATACATTAAGAATGTTTGTAAATAAACATTAATTATTTTTATTTTTTTGTAAATATGTCGTTTACTCTCCTATCCCGTCTGGTCCTAATTAAGTTTAGAAACTGTTGCACACCAATGACACTAAATTGAATGCTATCTACTGAAGATAGCAATATATCATATGCTATCTGAAGATAGCAATTATATTAGTATACTATACTTACGATAGCAGTATATATAACATACGGTTATCTACTGAAGATAGTAATGCAATATATGTGTACTATCTACTAAAGATAGAAATGTAACGCCGGGTGTTTATCTACTGAAGAAAGCAATACAATTGGGTTATATCTAAGTGATTAATGCAATAATATATGGATGCTATCTACCGTATAGCAGACATCCAAGTTGTAATGGTTTGTGTGTTTGTTTGTTTGTTTATTCGCAAATTGCAATATACCTTAACCAGCTTTAAACTAAGGCCTCCCATGCAACAACAAAACATTCAGAGATTGTTGTTATTCTCCAAAAGAACTATAATATATGGATTAAAACAGCAACACCCCTATTCAATTTCCTTTGGGTATCGATGATGTTGACAAATTAGGTGTCATTGTAATGATTGCAGGTATTAAATCGATTTCACTAAAAACGAGTTCCGCTAATACCCGTGATTCCAAAGCTATAAAAGGGCAACCCATACCGGTCCATTTCAATAGCGGCTTTTCACTCAATAGACAAGAGATAAAGCAATCGATTCACAAATGACGGTCATTTGAATGGAAAGTGATGGCACATTGGCATACGCTATAACTAATTTTAGGGACTGCAGTTTTGTTTTGCTTAATTAGGGTACTTAGCACATGTTTTTAATTTACCAACAGCGGTATTCATATCGGGGAGAACAAATACTACACGACTACATGAATCGCATGCTCCAACGCGATAGGGGTAACGGAAATTATGTTAATGAGCTGCCTTTTCCTCTACCATAAAGCTAATCGTATTCCCCACACGTTGGTATGTAAAAACATTGACATTCTTACCAAATGTCGCCAATATAGCTCAAAATATTGAGAAAATCCCCTGGTTACGTAACCAACCATGATATTGAGCCGTGACTTCTCTAAAAAATGTCTCACATATTTTACTGTCATGTGTCAAAATAACAACAATGTACCTATTCTAATAATGAATTTATAAATGTTCAAAGTCAATAATTATGTTTTCTATTTTAACACAAATTAACACCCCAAAATGCATACAGCGCACTCTCCCGATCATCATTCATTCGTCTCAGCACAGGGAACATAACGATATGCACCAGATTTCTAGCCAGAATATATTAACCTTGACTTTTGTGTACATTTTTAAATAATGGGACTTATCTTTCTCTTCAATGGCAGATTGTGACGCCAGGGGTCAACATAATTGTTTAGGGAGCACGTCAAAACTCGACCGCGCGGCAACCGCCGGTTCCGCCCGGTTGGACCGCATATCTTTGTTTAGAACAATAGAAACCGGCTGCAACCGCACGGAACCGCAACCGCACGGAACCCCACGGAAGCGGCGGTTGCCGGGCGGTCGAGTTTTGATATGTGCTCCCTACGTACTTACGAGTCTTATTATCTGTAGTAAAAGAGTGCATTCCTTGTGATCGCTCTCGTCCGGAATTACGGGAGAATTTTGATGAAAGATTACCTTCAATAAGAAATCGCTAGACATTTGATGGACGTGTAGTTGTACATTCCACTACTCCCAACTTCTACAGGAAAGTAGTTCACAGATCATCTATTATTTTCGCAGTCTGCTGTGACAAGGTTACGGTATTTATGTGTCTTTCTGGCGAATGCGGCATTGAAATGTTTCCTCTGATGGGACTGGCAATTCAATAAGGATCTTATAATGGCAGAAGTACGTTGTACCAGGGGTCTCTTTGGCCGGTTGTTGTTACGTGCAACCAAGCAAGAGATCAATTTGCGCATGTTGTTAACATATCCCCTAATAGAGGTACCTGTGTCATTGTGCCATTACAACGGTATAATGAACAAAACTAAGAAGTACACCATAAGGAAACACTAGAGGCAAAGGTTAAACCAATCAAATTTGGTCTTCTTATCCCTACGTACATTTGGCAGCGTCATCATGGAGAAACTGTGCTCATTCTAGGGTTGCCCATATGTGACCGGTACGAAGCTCCGACAATCGAAGACCAAGAGCGATCCCCTCTCGGTGATTATGGAGGTTTGTATATTATCATTTACAGGTTCAGATCAGATTATACGGCATCATTTCTTACGAAATGAAAGGCTAGACCATATGACTGTTCAATTTGTATGCCGAGCACATCATGAGACATGTCCTTGATGGATGGGCTGGCGGCATATCAGTAGGTGGCTGGCAGCTTCACAACTTACGATATGCAGATGACACCACACTATTAGCCACAAGCCAGGAAGAGTTAGGCATCTTGCTGAAGAAGGTCAAGCATGAAAGTGAGAGCTTGGGCCTACGTCTCAATGTTGCCAAAACAAAGTTCATGGTCATCGGTGATGATGGAAACATTACCCCTCTTCTATTTGACGGTCAAAATGTGGATCAGATCCAACAGTTCAATTTCCTCGGATCTCTCATTACTCAAGAAGGAGGATGTTATACAGAAATCAGGCGTCGTTTGGCTATGGCTAGATCTGCAATGACACAGCTTTCAAAAATATGGGCTGACAGAGGCATCACTATATCAACCATGGTACGCCTGGTCAAAGCACTCGTTTCCCCTATTTCAACCTCCGGCTGTGAATCCTGGACACTGACAACTGCAAGCTGTAACAAAATTAATGCATTTGAAATGTGGTGTTGGCGCCGGATGTTAAGGATCACTTGGGTCATGAAGAGAACTAATATGAGTGTGCTTCAGGAGGTTGGTGTGAAGACAAGGCTACTTGGGCTGATCAATTCCCAAACTCTCTCTTGCTTCGGTCATATAGCCAGGCGCCAAGGAAACTGTCTAGAGAAGGTGATCATGCAGGGCAAGATTGAGGGTGCACGCGGACGAGGCCGGACAAGGTCAAGATGGTTCGACAGAATAAAATCTCTGGTTGGGCATCCTTCTTCAGTCATTTATCGACTGGCTGCTGACCGACGGAAGTGGCGTGTCATCACCAAAGTCACGAGCTGTCAGTCATGACAGAAAAACGTACCAACCAACCAACCAACCAACAACTACAAAATAGTGTTCAGGTCTAGAAGACGATAAGGCCTACAACTGAAACGACTCTCACTCACCGCTTCAGCATGCTCAGAAAAATGTAAAAGTTAACCAAATATCATACAAAAAACACTTCAGAGATGGAAAAGCTCAAACAGTGTACCGAGAGTGTTTAGAAGAGGACGAGGTCCAGATGTAATGGAGTGAATAGAGGTAGAGCAAAAAGAGTGGTATCGCATCCTTAATGAAATGGGTAGAGGTCAGACTGCCAAAGACGTGACTCTAAAAAAGCGCAGGAAGTGGCTGCAATGGTATGGGACTATTTCGTGCAAGTTGGCACATCATGGGGAAAAACTCCTGTATGTATGGACCCCAGATTTCCTGGCATTCCAGATTAATGCCATCCATGACCAACTCTCAGCACCATCTAACCTGAGACTCTGGGGCAAGACAAATGTGAAAATGGGCCAGTTGTGCCACCACCGAAACTGCACCCTGCTCAAAATATTGAACTGTTGCAGCTTTTCGCTAGAAAATGTTAGGTACACTTTGCGTCGTCACGACCAAACATTGAGAGCAAATCAGAACTGAATACAATATGTCGATGAAGCAAACAAAAACCGCAAAACGATCTACATCCCAGCCTCAATGATTCATTTCTACCATAGCATTCCGATATCAACTCGCACTCAAATCTCATCATTATTGAATTGACAGTCCCATCAAAGGAAACATTGCCAATGCCGCATTCTCCATAAAGAAACATAAATACCAGACTGCGAATATACAACTACACGTCCATCAAATGTCTAACGATTTCTTATTGAAGGTAATCTTTCATCAAAACCCTCCCGTAATTCCGGACGAGAGCGATCACAAGGAATGCACTCTTTTACTACAGATAATAAGACCCCGAAGTGCGTAAACAATTATGTTGACCCCTGGCGTCACAATCTGCCATTGAAGAAAAAGATAAGTCCTATTATTTAAAAATGTACACAAAAGTCAAGGTTAATATATTCTGGCTAGAAATCTGGTGCATATCGTTATGTTCTCTGTGCTGAGATGAATGAATGATGGTTGGGAGAGTGCGCTGTCTGCATTTTGGGGTGTTAATTTGTGTTAAAATAGAAAACATAATTATTGACTTTGTAACATTCATAAATTCATTATTAGAATAGGTATATTGATTGTTGTTATTTTGACACAAGGCAGTAAAATATGTGAGACAGTTTTTGAAAAAGTCATGGCTCAATATCATGATTGGTAACGTAACCAGGGGACATTTTTAAAATCATGAAATTTCAATATTACCCAAAAAATCGGTGTTTTCTCAATATTTTGAGCTATATTGGCAACATTTGGTAAGAATGTCAATGTTTTTACATACCAACGTGTGAAGAATACGATTAGCTTTAACATGTTTAAGATAAGGCTACTATGAGAAATGTTGAACAATTTTATCACGTTCTCTGCCCCTAAAACATGAATGTAGGTGAAATAGAGGCGCAAAAAAGGTCATTGACCTCTGACCTCGTGACCCACCGATAGGTGTTCTTAAGACCAGTGTTTTCACAAGACGTTCAAACGTGGTTAGACCAGGGGTATGTCACTGAGCTTGCCGATCGGGTCCACTTTTAAATTGAACTTAGTCAGCATAGAATTGGGGGCGCTATACCGATCAGGCGTGATGATTGTAGCAGACGACGCAACGCTGGCCACGCGTCTCTCAGACGACCCAATTTGGCAACGGGAGTGCACCATTTTGAATTATTTTTAACAGTCATCGCCCGGTTAACGATAAAAATCCTTTTAATTATGATGTATTTGTCAAAATGATAGTTTAAAATTCGCGATTACGTGTTATTCACTACGAATTCAACATTTAGGTTTCGCGTGGCCACCGTCGTCTGTTTAAATCTACAGCGCCCCCAAACCTATGCTGACTAACATGCCGTTTAACCTGCCGTTAAACCTGGTTAAACATTGTTAAACGCGTTAAACGCCGGTCACGGACGCATTCCGGACGATTACTATAATTTATTCAAATATGCAAAAGGGTCCGTTTTCGCTACGTACGTTAGTATAGGACTTTCCTATCCCAAAATTAATAGTATCCCTGGTTAGACGTCCCATTCATATTACAATGGATACAGTAGACTGCAATTGTCCTTTGTTTGGTGTATTTCAAATCGTTATAATCTCGGCCACTTGACGCGACATGATGATAGATATTGACATGGTTGATCGATAAATACGTCATGACCGTGTAATCAGGAGAGGTAGGATATATATTATTGACAGCGTACCGCCAGGCCTACGTAACACCATATCTGCTTGTTGAGATTTTGTTCAGTATAGCGCACTCTATAAGTTCATCATCCGGAAGTTAAGCGTAAACTGTTAATCATTCGTTGTGAATGAATATTCATTCATGACTATTCATTACCTCACACGATGTGATCGTCGCGATCCAGCGTCGTTTCCAAATGATCTGATTACAATATTCATAAAATGCAAATAACGCCACGTCCCTCCTCTGTCACTGTCAGACGAAGCCATCCACAATTTGAAATTCGTATTTTGTTCCACGTGAAAATTAATTTCAAATAACCAATTCTGAATGTTTCGTGTCATATAAGAACTAAATTCTGCTATCATCAAAGCAAATAAGATTTACTCTAAATTACAATCAGCTATTTTTGACCATTGATGTACTATTTCTGTGCCACAAATCATGTTTTGAGCCGATAAAATCCACCGTGTCTTAGGTCGTCTGGTTTGTTACGACCGTGATAGTGCGCCCCCTTTAAGTTTACATCTGTCAATTTAAGCATAGTGAACGGGGGACTTTGCCCCCGAGATACTTGTCCCATAGTTATAGGGTCTCTGGTACCGCCCTCTATTAAATATTATATATCATTGAAGTACTTGGATGATGATGGCATTTATAATATCAAGCAGCTCAGCCGATTATTATTTGCAAGTATATGGTTTTATTAAATGCGGTGGCGTTGTGTACAATCTCTATGGGGAATATAGAAAACGTTCCCAATTCTACGTTCAATTAACCATAACTAGCTCCTTATCCCTGTATGGTACAAATATGATTTTGCTCTCATTTTATAAATTATTTTATATTCTATAAGATTCTGTTTCAACAAACGTGTCAACTATTACGTAACAATTGTAATCACGAATCGATTGCGTTGTCCTTGGCTTTTCCCCTATTCACTACACAGTGAACTTGTCCTAATTCATCGGTTTTACATACATGACTATATCAACAAAAGTATTCAACCGATGATAGCAAAATTATACATTTTTGGTAAGCTCTCAAATAGGGGAATTCAAAAATGCCGTTTAAATCAGGATAGGGTGCATACCTCCAAAAATATACTTGTAAACTCTAATAAGTATGAAATTTAAACGTTTGTGCTCATTTATTTCCCGATATAGTGTATTTCAACAAGTTACCATTGACAACCATTTTTTTTCCTGATGGGTAATTGCATGAGGATCCAATATGCACAGTAAAATTATGATTGGGATCGGTATAAAATTATTTATTGAACTTTAATCAAAATATGATTTTTTTTTGATATATCTTGAACATTCTTAATCACAACATGTTACCATTAGGTCATATTTAAATTCCAGTAGCTTATTTGGATTCCTTGTGAGATTACCGTTCAGGAAATAATATACTTTTTATGGGGTAGAACAAGTAGTTATTGCGATATGCTAATTCGAATCTCAGATGGTGTAAAATGTAAAAATCTGGACATGCAACGGGAAGGGTGTCGAGTTCAAAACACATGGCCCTCCCGATATTTGAAAAGAATTCCCGCAGATTGCAAAAATTAATTTCAATTATTAGTTGAAGGCTGTCCTGCATGGGTTGAAACATGACGTCATCGTCATCACATTTTAGCGGCTCGCTCGTGTAATCGATAACTGGATAATTGGTCTACTAGCGCAAATCATGAAAGTTGAATAACATCGGAGGAAGAGGATTTGTATTACTTATTAACACAATGGAGCTTGGGTGATAAATATATATCTGAGGTTGATTCATATAAGTATTTAGGTGTTCACATATCACGCAACCTCTCTGCTCATTGTCATATTCAGGAAGTAGTTAAAAAGGGTAACAGACTCATTGCATATATTAAGTCTATTATTAATAATTTTGATAACTTTAACCGTGTACATTATGGTGATGTCCTATGGAAAACAATAGCTCTTCCATCGATAAATTATGCAAGTTCGGTGTGGTTTCCTGGTAGTCAAGCAGATGTAAAGAAAATTGAAAATCTTCAGCTTGAAATGGCACGTTACATTTTGAAAGCCCCTCGTAACACACCTTGCGCTGTACTTTATGGTGAACTCGGATGGGCACCAATTTCCACAATTCAAGATGGCTTTAGAGCAAAATATTTCGCACGTATCATTGACATGGAGCAACATCGCTGGCCAAAAATACTTATTAACACAATGCTAAGTTTGGATATTGAGCCAATTAAACTTCGATACAAATTCTTATATTGTATTCATAATATTTTGCACAAGTGTGACCTAATTGACATCATTGATTCAGCGAAGTCTGGTAGAGCTCCATTGAATCCTCATTGGGCCAATTCAGTTAAACGCGCGATCAATAATATATCTAACATTGAATGGGAAGAAGATGTCAAATCCAAATCCTCTCTTACAGATTATTTGAGTATTAAGTACACTCCAGGCATGGAGACATACTTGTTAGATAACATTGATTTTTATGGGGCTTGTCTTAAATTCAAGATTCGTTCAAATACACTACCATTAGAGTACAAAGTGAGTAAATGGACCCCTGATAATAATGGCACCTGTCAATTATGTAATAATGGTATTGAGGATACAAAGCACTTTCTTTTCACTTGCATGTCACTTAATGCTATAAGAACTAATGAATATAATAATCTAGAAAAGGCTCTAATTGACTTAAATGGTATTGATGTATGGGTGCTATTTATCTCTAGCGATCTTGATGTAAAATATAAATTAATGCTAGGTAGTACATACACCACATTTTGTAATATAAGCAATGTTAACGACTTTTATCATGTATTTGACAAATTTTGTAAGTCCTTCTCCAAGCGTGCATGGAAGGCACGATTAGAGACGAAATGCGCAAACAATGACGACTGAATTTAATATATTTGTTCATGTATATACATATATAGTGCCATTTTCCACGTGTGCCTGACATAATTTCAGATCAATTTTGTATGATTGACTTTGTGTCTGTATATAATATGTATCTATCTCATGGTAAAACTTTGTAATTTGTGTATATAATTGTGTATTAATCTTGTGATTTTCTGTATATGAACGCACCGTCGGGTAGACGGGTGCCGCTGTTTTAAAAGCGTATGTTCAAATAAATAAATAAATAAAAATATTGTGACAACAAAGGAAGATTGCAGTCTATTGTATCCATTGTAATATGAATGGGACGTCTAACCACGTTTGAACGTCTTGTGTGTTTTCAGAAGGCCAAGGGTATGGGCTAATACAATATCATAACCAGATCGATCAATTTGTTCCGATAGGAACAATAGCGGCTCTCCGGCCGTCTATAATGATGGTATTAAACCTCAACTGGAAGGATCATCCCACAAGAGAGGAAATCTATGCAGCGCCACTAGGGTTATCATATGGTAGTTATGTCAAGACAATCGAGCACTAACCTGGTCCGATGCAGAGCAAAACACACAGAAGGAAGAGCAGGTTGACACAGAAGCTAAACGGAGCTTGTCCCCCAACCCTGAGCCTGTGTGCACACAGTAGATTGGCGTGACCACTTTTCTTTCTCCCTTGTCTTAATATAGAACTATCCATGATGAAAGTTATTGTTGTACCAATGCATAACAGGGTACATGTAGAACAACTTGTAACACAGTGCAAACACTAAACGATAAATATAAACGTCAAACTAGTGGAACAGATGAACACACTGTAAACTGTAACACACGTACCGAAGAACATATCGAGGGAACATATATACAAGATGACTCTCATAGAGTTCAAAATATGACTGTGGACTGTTTTAGTAACCCACCACAAAGTCCTTGAGGTGAGATGGAGGCTTACTATGACGTCCAGAACGTCTCAGACCACTGGTTGCAAGACTAGAATCCGTTGGAGCCGTAGTGTTCGCTCCGGATGAAGATGGACTGGCAACCGCAGGTGTCGGAGGACTAAGGTCATGCATAAGGCCGTAAGGCCAACCCCCCCAAAAAGTTGACTTGCCTTTTCCGACCCACCCGAATTTTCGGAACTCTAGGGTCGCTATTTTGTTTCTTCTTTTTTTTTCTTCAAAAATTGAAAGAAGCACATAACAGTAAAGAAAGATGAAAACGTGTTTTTGAGTAGTATCTGCTAGTTTAAAAAAAATCAAATATTATAAAATAATAAAAAAATCAAAAGAAAAAACGTGTTTTGTGTAGTATCTCCCTGTTTAAATTTTAAAAAAAATCAAAAAAAAATCCGACCGTCCGACCCAGACTCTGGCCCTGAAAGGGCAAGTCAACTTTTGTTGTTGTTGGCCTAACAGGGTGTGCAGGCTGAATGCCCTGCTCAGCATTTGATGCAGCAGTAGAAAGCTCAACTGGAATGACAGGAGGATCTGGTGGTGTCGGAATCATGTCTATTGAGGATTCATCATCACTATAGCATGGGCACCGAGGCGACCTGGGCGAGGGTGTGTTCCTGCAAAGATGGGACTTTGTAGCATTCGCACTTCTTGATGCGATAGGAGGCGTCCTTAACTGTGAGCCAATAAACTTGCGAACATTACACCACGTACCGTCAATGGACGTGGCCAAGTAGCGATTCCTGGCATGTGACTTATCACGGTCAGTATAAAGGTACACAAGATCACCAACATCAACCTGTTTACGAAAAGATGGACTGTTTGTGAAGACTCTTCGACCGCTCACTGGTCTGGTGGTTAGACTTGCGCAGTTGGTGCTGTGACTGAATGAGCTGCTGGTCACAAATGGGGATTTGTTGATTGCTGAACTGATCACGCTGATACCACATCTCCCGTGCAGAAAGACCACGTGACCTTATGCGGGCATTTAAGTTGGCTATGGCGATGGAGAGACCAAGGTCAGTTGTTGGGTTGCCCATAGGGTCGAGACGAATCAACTCGTCTTCTAGCTCACGTACAGCTTTCTCAGCAGCTGGGTTTTTATTGACATTCTTAATGCGGCCTATTTCCAAGATCAAACGGTACTGCTTTAGAAGTTTATCTTCGGTAAGGCGTACAAAGCCAGGAGCTGGATCAGTGCGAATAACTGCTGGAGGACCATCTAGTGGGTGTAGCTCTATGCACAAGCGTATTAACGCATCCCGGAGAGTTTCGTGGCGTTCATTGTTTATGATAAATGCCATAGTGTACGATGTAGAGGTCTCCCGGAGTACAAGAATGTACTGACGACTGCGTCGCATGACGTCAGCTGCAAATGATACACCAACGGTTTCTGGAGGATCACCTGTAGACTGGGCCAGAAGTGACTGTGGCATGTTACTGAGGGATGCACAATGGTGACAGCCTGATGTGACTTGGTCAATGGTCTCATCTAGATCCAGGGCATAAAAATGACGCTGTGTGACTGAGCGAAGCTGGTGTCGAGTCGGGTGATCAAGCTGAATATGAAGTGCTGTCAATAACCCACTAAGAACCTGGCGGGGAACAATGATGCACTCACGTGTACGTGACAGTGGTTGGTCACGGTGAACGACTAATAAACCATCTTTGGCAACTGTGGCGACCTGAAGGTATCGCTTAACATCCTTCACGTTGGTTGCCTTCTTTGATGGACGTGTGCCTTGAATGAGGTGTGCGTGATATCGTCTCATATCAGGGCAATCCTGTTGGATACTTGTCCAGGCTGATCTGCTAGTAAATGGTAGGTGAGCATGACCAGACATAATATCTTGGGTAGATATGCGAAGAACCGTTGATTCTTCCTCACGCTTCACAAAGGTACAGACTTGACATCCTGGTTCAGTGCAATCAGGAGCATTACGGCTAGCAAAATCAGATGGTATGTTGGCAGAGCCAGCAAGTTGGCGTACAGATGCTCGGTATCGACTGACTGTAGACAGAAAGGTAGAAACTCGCGGGCTTGCGGAGAATTCTCCACGACAAAGCTTGCCGTAGGCTTGAACGGATGGCTTGCTATCAGTGAGAATACAAGCATTGTGATGAGACTGGATGATGAAGGGGCTGAAGTGCTTGGTAGCAGCTGATATGGAGAGACCTTCGACCTCACAAGGTAACCACGTAGGTTGACGGCCACGAAGCTTAGCACTGAAGAAGCCAGCAAGGTGTGGTTTCCCATTGCGTGTTATATACAGTGTAGCTCCAATGCTGTGTTTCTTGACAGAACCATCTGTAACTATCCACAGTTGGTCATCGGGGCGTGGAAGGGTAATTGTGTGGGATGAGGTAAGAGCTGCTTGGGCGGTATGAAAGGCTGCATATACCTCATCTGTCCATGGTATCTTGTCCTGTGACTGTAAACCAGCAATTATCAAGTGGGCTGAGGAGAAGAGAACAGTTGGGAATCACCCGAGCCAGTACTTTATATACGCCGATAAAGGTTCGAAGACCAAGTACATTACTTGGAGTGGAACAGGAGCTGAGGGTCGCTACTCTGTGAGGACTAGCCTGAAGGGTACCGCTGGACCAGATCCACCCGAGGATCATCGTACTTTTAGGACATATGATAGTCTTGGAGGCAGATAGACGGCGATTGCATTTGTTCAGAGCATTGAGAACTAATTCCCAGTTATGAAGAAGCTCTTCCACTGTGTTGCCTCCACAGTACGCGCTTGTAAGGTCAGTCGCTATAAGAAATTTCCACTTGGCTGTGTTTCGTAGTGTAGAATCTACGTTTGGCATGAGGGACGGCTGTGGTTTGCTGTAACGTCCGACTTCTCCAAAAGCAGTTACGAGACGAAATCCACTGGGTTTCTTTACCAAAACGGATGGGTTAAGGTACTCAACGGTGACATTGATGTCTTCAGGACGGGCAAAATGCCTTGCTGTACGTTCAAGCTCATCACATTTTTGTTGTAGCATTTGGAGCTTGTCTGTTGCGTACTGATGAGGAAGACGACTCTTGCGTTGTGGTGGTTGGACGGTGCCCATGTTGACGACAGCTTTGAAGGGGCCTGCGGAGCCATTGTATCCAGGGAATGAAGGATTGAACACGTCATCATACTCTTCCAAAGGGTATGGCAACTCCTCTGATCTTCTGTGCTGAGCGTGTTATCTGGGTCCACTGAGACGGAAGAAGAAAATGGCTGGGATGGGCGCTTATTTGTAGTGGTACTGTGGTTGATATGACGTGTAGAGAATTACCGGCTTCTGGGATGTAAACAGTGCGGATCTGACCAGAGTGTTCTTGGCGTTTGAGGAGTAGTGGCTCATTGGAGACATTTGGGACACGAATTTTGCCTGCAATACTCTGTACTATACTAGGTCTTGGCCATACTGGTATGTGGTTCGCAGTGAGGATCTTGGAGATGTGAGTGTCAGTGCGTGGTTCCAAGGCAAAGGTACCATCACAAGTCGACATTTCCTGTGGTAGCTCAACTTCGATATAATCACCTGGCCAGATAGTTGTGGTTTTTGACGGGGCACGCAATACAAGTGCACGACGCACACTCTGGTGATTAGGCCTATGCGTAGTAGACTGTGTTCCATACATATAGGGTGACCAGGATAAGAATAGCCTACCTATAGCCGACCTGTATTAAAAAATATTTTTAAACATGTTAAATATGATCAAATTAGTTGAAATTTCAGGTAACTTCCCTTTTGTTTATGAACTTTCACCTCCTTGGTTTTCGATTACTTTCCAGCAACGCTTTTTTTGTAATGAATGTTTTAGCAGCAGATCCTTATTCCTCGCCATAATGTTGTTGTTGTTGTCCTGGCCCTTTAAATCGATATCGAACCCGGAAGTTATTTCAACCCAATTAGTAGAATCACTGTAAAAAACTCAAATCTTCACCGATTTACATGAGAAACCTATCATTGGAAGCCGCCATCTTTCTATTAAAAAGGTCACTTGAAACTAGCTACGTCATGCCTCAAGCCTGTGCCTCAGGGCTGACATACCTTCCAGAGCGCTAGGCTATACTTAGTCTGGTCACCCTATATATGTAGTCCCATCACTAAGAATAATCTCGTGTTTCGCAGGTCTGATGGAGATGTCATTATTTCTCATGAACGAGATACCGGCCAGCCAGTACATCGACATCTAGGCGCTTAACCACTAAACCTTGAAACTGGAACTCATGCCCATCTCGAGAGAGAGAGTCATAGTAATCTCCCCAACGACGGCTAATGAGCCATCTGCTTGGTGGGCCGACTGGGTGCTTTTGCGAAGTCAAGAAAATGACCACCTGTGCTTTGAAAGCCATAGTGTAACCGGATTGTCTGCCAAATACAGGGTGTCTCAGAAAAAATTACAACGCACCTTTAGAGGATTGTAACTTTCTGAATAAGTGTCAGAATAGAACAAATTAAACAACAAAATAAGGGCAAAATAGTTTGCTACACTTTAAAGAAAACCGGATGTGATTCGGTTCAGTAATTCTAGAGAAATGAGCAATTACGTAACATTTGTCTGGGAACACTTCCATCCAAGTTTGCTCATATTGAGTGATTCAGACAGCACATACATGAAATCAATACTTCTCTACAAAATGACATGGATTAACGTGTTTTTATGGGTCTAGATTTTATTTTACACCAAATAATATGCCAGATGAGACTAAAGTTTAACACAAAATATAAAATAAAAGTTGTCTAGATTATCTTCATCACATTTATACTTAAGAACAGTAAAATATAAAATTGGTACGATAAGTTCAATCTTTTTATAACAATTGGAAACAAAATTATAGTAATTTTAGTAAATATGAACATTATCAAATTGTGAGATAGGCTTTTACGACGGGTATTCATAATATAAGTTAAAAGTTTAACGGGTTCGCCGTCGGACGAGTTTTATACCAAGTTCAAGATCTATATAATAACATCGCGCATACAACTTATCAAGCTTCTAGTCTTCACAATTTGCAACGTGAAGGCTGAAATCATGTATATTATAAAATTATCGCCAATTTTGCGCATGATGGTCAAATTATTAGTATCGCAATTAAAAACAAAATAAATGTTTTGTTTACATTAAAAGAGTAGGGTCATATCCCTCTCCTTACAATGAGTTGTATTGTTTTTGGTTTTCTGGGTGTTATGAGTGTTATGATCGATTATTCTTAGATCACAAATTGAACTTTTTTATTATACTATTAAACAGTGCTGGCTAATTGAACATTAATGAGTATAAGTAACCAGCCGCGCAAGTGAAAATATGCAAACTTGGATGGAAGTGTTCCGTGACTACTCTTACGTAATCACAGATATCTCCATAATTACTTAACAAAATTCAACGCTGTTTTCTTCCAATTGTAGAAAACTAATTTGGCCTCATTTTACCGTTTGAATTGTAAAATTCAGATACTTAATTAGGAAGTTATGATCGCCTAATGGTGCGTTGTAATTTTTTTTGAGACACCCTGTATGGTTCAGTGATGTGGAATTCTTGATGATAGTGTTATGGCCAACCCAAGCCTGTGTGCGCACAGTAGATTGGGGCAGGGCTACCAAAAATATCAGAAATTGTCAGGGGTCGACGCCTCAATTTTGCTGCCCACTGTGTAAGACCACAGATTTGACTATCTGTGGTAAGACGGCTGAAAGAAGCAGTGTCTGAACTAGTCTTCTGGACCCCAACTCAAGGTCAACGTACCCAAGGGAGACCAAGGTTGACATACCCCATGCTGCTTAGTAAAGATGCTGGCATCAGCCAAATATAATACAGGACAGAGTGAACTGACGAAAAGGTCGACTAAAGAAGATATCAATGATTTTCTCCACGTCAACAATTTGATTGGAATGTCCATATCAATTTGATTAGATTCTAGTATGTACGGAATTCTAATCAAATCTAATAAGTTTATAATCATTTTGATGGTTTTATTGTAAGAGTGTGCGTCATCACAACTAATAGTATCGCTAACACATCTTATAATACTAGTGATAAATAAATTACTGCAAATGAAAAATAAATCACAGAGAGTTTCATATATTTCTGTCTCCTGCTCACTGGTTTTTAATATAAAAATCAACAAAGACATGATCAACTAATCATTGTATTATAAAACCAAGGTAACATAGTGTTATGGGAATGTATCTGCAGACGACATTCCAAAATGTCACAAAATGTTTCACAAATTTCAGCATTATTGAATTTAATTACCATATGTGGTATCATCATAAGAAATGCATTATAATAAGTACAAACATGCCTTGTTTCAGTATTGGTTCAGTAATCCGTGAGATAGACCTTGAAAGTTGGGAAAGGTTTCTGACAAATCTGTTTTGCGTATGGTAAAACTAATAGCCGCACGGAAAGTTTTTTTATAAACCAAGAATGAAAAATGGCTTGAAAAAGGAAATAAGGTTTAAAAAGAGAGGAGGGATGAATGGTAGCCGGCCCGATTCAACATTGAAATTTGATAGATGACGAAATTAGTCTTTGTTCATAGATTACATTCATAGATTACATTATTATTATTCTTTTTTTAAATATTGTTTATTTCTAATTATATATATGCATAAATATATTGTCACATACAATCTTCATGTTAGCTTTTAATGGCATTACGTAAATGTTATATATCTGTTCTTATCAAATATCTGCATTTCGTATGATACTCCTATAATATAGAGAAGTCACTTGTTTGGGAAATTGATTCAACACATTAGCTGTAAAGTACAAGAGCTGTAAATTAAGAATCATCGAAAAATTGCAATACATGTTATACAAATATATTAGCATACATACCGTATACATACCTCAAAGCTAAGAAAACAGCTGGACGGATGTTACACTCGAATACTAAGAACCGTGTTCAACATCAACTGGAGACAGCATATGATAAATGAGGACCTGTACGCGGATATGCCCAGTCACGGATATTAAAATCAGAGAGCGTAGAGCAAGATTCGCAGGGCACTGCTAGAGAGGGTCCAATGAGCTGGTCTCCAAACTCATACATTGGATATCAAAACATGGGGTAAGAAAGCGTGCTAACCTACATTGACATACTAAAGCGTGACACAGGATTGCAGGTAGAAGAAATAGTCTAGGCTACTTGTTCATTTCAAGCAAGAAATAGTAACATTTAGACACTTTTAAAATCCAATTTATATCTAAAACAAATGAGACCCTAGTTTTTACGATTTTAGGGTCCGTCGCTGCAACACAATTTTTTGTTGTTGCCTTATTGTGTACTTATTGTGTACTTATTGGTGTACACACACCAACAAAAATGCGACCCTAGTTTGTACGATTTTAGGGTCGGGACAATTTTTTTTTTTTTTTGGGGGGGGGGCCTTATTGTGTACTTATTATTGTGTACTTATTGGTGTACACACCAATTCCCTCCCAACCACAAACTCCCTCCCCTTCCCATCCCCACCACAATTTCCACAAACCCCTCCCCTTCCCATCCCCACCATAAACCCCCTCCCCACCACAAACCCCTCCCTTTCCCATCCCCGCCACAAACCCCTCCCCTTTCAATAACAAAACCCCTACCCACCACAAAACCCCTCCCCCACCACAAACACCCTACCCACCCCATCCCTAGCTAGGCCAACCCTTCGCACCCCAGGCCCATGCATCCACACCACCATCCCCCTTCCCCACCATAAACCCTCTCCCCAGGGCCATCCCATTCCTGATTCGCCACCACAAACCCCTGCCCTCCACCACAACCCCTCTCCAGCAGATTTTTTTACTCCATTGGAACAATTATTTTGGGTTTCAAACATGAAACATAGTGAATTTATTACGCATTTTGTCTTGGTGGCCATATTTGCCCACTTAATCAGTGGGATAATTTGGCCACCTGCTAGGACTGAATTGGACCGCCAACATTGACTATTAATATTATGCCCGATATGGCTCGGTTATATGTGCTATCACGCAGTTAAATTACCTCCGGTTCAAACTTAAGTGAGCAGTATTAGCGTACAATCAAGCCTAGTGAAGTTGAAGTGTCAAAATGTATTTAAAACTAATAAGACTCTCTCTCTTTCGTGGCCTTTTCGATTCAAACTGCATTTGTTTGTAAAGTTAATAGCAAGTGGGCAGTGTTGCTATAAATGGTGATTCGTCAAAAACCCAACATTCAGGAGCAGAGTAATGTGACATCACAAACGCTGGTTCCTAATTTTAAATACGATTTGTTCCGTCAAAATAACCAGTCGGGATCCAAAACTTCGGCAATAACTATTTTCCTTTCATCTTTACGCTCGCTAAGGAAAGGTTCATTTGTGAAAGGAGCCCAAAGGCGCCCACTAAACTTTTATTTGATAGAATCCCTGGTCCACCCGTCTCACATCACCCAAAATGACGCCCAATCATGCGTCTGTGGCATAAGCTTAGCTTGACAGTTATCCCTGTTCGGGGACTGCTTTCGGTAAAAATACAAATTCACATTTCGTAAAAAACTATAAACTAAGCAAAAACTAAAAGGAGTTCGACGGCCATGAGGGTTTTAATTAAAATAATGGTTAATAAACAAACTTTTAAATATTTATACCGACTTTAAATCCGTTGGGGGGATGCAGGGGATGATTTCGGTTTGTGTGAGAGCAAAAGATTATGGGAGGTGTGATTTAGAGTATATGATCTAGGATGGCTTTACGTGAATTGTAATATAGTCTAGATAGCAATAATATAAGCGCAATCGGTGTAAGTGCAATACCCATGTCATTTGACGATTTATTTAAGCGTGTTATTACTCTACAGAAGACATGAGGGGAAAGGGCAGCAACAACTCCCCTTGTGAAATATAGCCATTTTCAGGATCAAATCTGCCTTTTACTGAACAAACTGAACGGTTTTATGTTCCAGTATCGGGAGATACTGGAACACATACTACCATTTATCGACCGATACTGGAACATCGAAATGTACCAGTATACCAGTATTGGTCGATACTGGTACATAAAATATCGAACATTTACTGGAACATTTATATGTGCCACTATACTGGAACACTTACTGGAACACTTACTTTGTACCAGTACCGAACGAAACTGATGGGTGTTCCTGTATAGGATGATATTAGTACATTCCAGTTTATAGGACCTAAAGTACACTTTTTTCCTAGAAAATAATCAATCGTCTTATAAAGATTGATACAAAATAAAGAGAAATTGAGTCAATTCTTAGATAATAAGAGTTCCAACTGTTAAAACATGTTCCAAGGGCATCTGATACAATCAAATAAGCAAAAGCTAAAGCATATCCACTATTACAACTATGGACCAAACCGACAGTCGCACAGACGTAAGACGTGCTCATGGCCACGTAGCCTGGAACACCCGATCGACGCATATAGACCGTGGACGACGTAACGAGTAGGCCCTATCAATGTTTTATTTAATCGCTCGTTAATCAGTCAGTAAGATCGAATTAAAATATGCGAATTTTTAAATTCGTGTCCGACTATGGGGGCCGCCATTTTGTTTTAAAAGTATATTAGTGTCCCGGATGTACACAGTTAAGTATATAGTAATTAAAGTGTTTTTGGCTGCGGGGAAATTCTATTAATTCGGGGTATGTTTAAACTCGTGAATCCGATAGTTCAATGTATTTACAAACTTTTCACCTACGGCGAGCAAAATCTATCGAAGGAAAAAGGAGTAAATAGTGATTTTAAACCAAAACAAAGTAACAAATTCGTTCGTGTAAGAGGTGGTTTTGTCATTAAAAATAACGTCATTTGTTTTTCGGGGTCAATTGAACGCACAAAATATAATCTGGAATCGAGTTTAAGTCAAATTTAGTTTATTTAATGATAAACTGGGCACTCCATTCAAGAAAAGGCGTTATTAGCAGCAACTATAATGACGTAATTTTAAAAATGGCGGCCTCCATGAATTCGCCGCACGAATTTAAAAATTCGTATTTTTTTATTCGATCTTACTAACTGTTAATAAGTTAATTTTACAAACGTGTATCTGTCTTTTGCTAACTATGAGACACGTGCTTGTCATATACCAGTGTTCGGAAAGCTTCGGCTGTAGCGGGGCTAGAACTCACAATCTTTGTATTGTGAGACCTGCATGCTATCCACTAGATCACACATGCTCTCATTAAGAGACGGATAAAATGTCCACCAATACTAATCGGTTCAGCAGCTGCTGACGACACAGCCGAGTAGCCGAATAGGCTGAATCTTCACCAGTTTCATATGACAGTCGCACAGATGTACGACGTGTCGTGACCACGTGGTCTGGAACACCCGGTCGACGTAACGTGTAGGCCCTATCCATGTTTTATTCAATCGCTCGTTGATGAGTTAAACGTGTATCTGTCTTTTGCTCACTATCATGACTATGAGACACGTGCTTGCCATATACCAGTATTCGGAAAGCCTCCACAAATGCTCTGCGGTAAAACGGACTGCAAAAGGCATAGATAAAAGGATTCAGTGACGAGTTCAGGAATATCAGTCCTCTGCTGATAAGTAAGAATGTCTGAAATTGAGCAAAAGGTATAAGATTTATTCCATAACGGTTTAGTATATAAAATAAACCCGCTACTCGATTCGGCATGTAGCATAGAAAGTACACGGTGCCATTGATAATCAACAAACTAGCAACTTGATTGCGCACATTACGTTGACGATTTTTTACAATTTGAGAGCCTTCGACAGCAACGCTGCGTCTACTCAGAGCTGAGATGATCTTAATGTAAGCGACTATATTGATGATCAAACATATAGCGTAATAGACTGAAAACATATTCAAAACCAAAATATCGGCATTTGCGGTCAGCGGTGAGCAATTTCGATAAATTGTGATTTGCTCTGGAGAATGGTGAAATTTGGACCACCTGAAGCAAAGCACTCTAAGATGTCCCTTCCACAAAGTTCCAAAAGCAGACAAAGAAACCGCAAGCAAACAGGCTCCACCAATCCATCTGGCTGTTCTGCGTCGTCCTTGATACATACTATGATGCAGTGGATGGCATATGGCGAGGCAACGCTCTAATGCTACCAGAGTTATCAGTTCACTAGACGCGAACACTCCGAAATAATTACCAATCCACATCAACCAGCAACCGATTGGGGATTCAAAAGGGTAGTTGTATTTCAGACGCGAATTAAAGTACACCATGAAATGGTACCCGATACCGAAAACAAGAAAGTAGATGTCGATGACCGCCAATGTTCCCAGGTAGAAATTGGCTTCCGTGCGCATTCGGTGAACCTTTGCGATAGTGAATAGGAACGAGACGTTTGCCAGAATTCCAACAGCCACTATAACTGGAATGATAGTGGTTATGTAAACCTTGTCAGCCTCTGTCCAACATAAGTCTTTCACCATTGCCAAGGTAACGTTCATTGTATTGGTAGCGGGACAGATGTCATGCTTCAACTGCGCCATAGCGTAAAACGGAAGGTTGTTACTCGTGAGTCTAGCGAGGTGGAGAATACTCAACGTGTTGATGAAGAAAACCCTAAACACCGGGCCTAAACAATCTCCTCAGCAACACCAACGTGGTGCTATAGGAAAACGCCGAAACGGGTTTATACTCTCAGTCGACAAAGCTATGCTGTTGTTTAAATATGGGTTTAAGAATTCGCTTCTCACAAATTGTCTTTGTATAATATACACACTACGATAACAGAAATCCTAGAAAATATATGAAATATCTTCCCCGTATATTTGACGAATATTCACCTCGCCGTGTGTGGCATAAGTGTACTTGAAATTCTGGCTGTTAATATAGACAAAATGAAACATTCTAACATTATGTCCTTACATATAAACTCTTCATACACTTTTATTTAATCAGTCAAGGAAACTCAGCATAGTTAAGTGGTAAAATATGAAAACAATGACGTATACAATAATAGTTATCAAATGATTTCTGACATTAGAAAGTAATTTGAGTGAAATTGTTTAGACAGTTATCTATAAAGAAATCGTCAGTCCATTTTAGATAGGGCCTATTATATTTCGTTAAATGAAGTCCTTTATTAGGTAGAACGTCTCGCTTGTAGTGATGTAACTTCATAATTGATAGAAATAGACGGTAAAATAACACTATGAGAAGTCATATTTTAGGACAATGTTGTTTCGGGAGAAATGAGACAAATCAATGCATGCGCGCTGGTGTTGATGTCTGAATAATGACATGACCCAGTAGGGGATAAGTGCTATTGTGAGCATAACATTTGCGCAAGTGCAATGATATTTCTAATTTTTCGAGACAAAACAAGGAGTATAATTGTGATGTATGTAATAACGAATAAAAACATGTTTAACAAGTTTGCTAAAGGCGCGGTCAAACCTAGCCGATGTGGCTAAAACCGTAGCACACAATTTACAACGGTGAGAAAATCGGTGGCGCTCCGTCGAGAAAAGCACTTGATAAATCACAATTGGCCGTAGCAATACCGATGTAGTACGGTAGTAGTACGGTTTCACATCGCTGAGAACGGTAGTACATCGTCAGGACATGGTCAGAACATAGACTTGCAGCAAGTCCGTAGGACACTAACAATGACGGTATGGTGTAAAGTGAGTGAGAGAATGAATTCAAATACCTAAAATAAATAATAAAAACGCGAAGTATCATAATACAGGCTGGTTCAAAAAACGTTGACAGTTTTTTGAAGCCATTTTTCTTGAAATTCTGTAGATTTAAAAAAAAAAAATTCCAATATTTATCAGCTATATGATCATGACCATCTATGCTGAAAATATCGTTACAAATAACCTTACGGTTGCAAAATAACAGCTATTTGAACAAAGTCTGTCCCATTTCACTTTGTCCACGGGTACTGATTTCGAGACGTTACATTGAATACTGAATGATGAATTTCATGCAAGTAATCTAAGATTTGAAGATCTTTATCATTTACTCTTGCCTTTACAGTAAGGCCTAGAGTACTGAGATCATGGTTGTATGTAGCCAAGATATCAATCTTTCACATGATATCAATAGGTCCATTCAATCTTTAAAATTGGCGTCTCTAGATCTCTTCAAATGAAAATAGGGCGAACCACTCCCCGCTCTCCCCTACACATATTCAACATATTTTGGTATGAACACGGCAAGTTCAAAACTTACCCCTTGTCCTGGTATAAGTGGCTGAAATTACATTTCCTTTTTAAACCACTCTTGCGCCACTTATTCCTAGATACGCCACAAGTGGCGCGCGCGTCGCCAGTTGAGAAAGCCTGATATAGAGTTTGGGAATGTGTTAAGAAACCCACTGACGAGTAACCCGACTTCATCGCGTAAATGTAAACATTATTACAGTTTGTTGGAAAATATACAGTCTGAACATGTAAAATGTGTATGTTTTTACAGTATACAGCATTTTTTACGGTAATTTGTTAGCAGAACTGCTGCCAGTATTTTACCGCAAAATTTACAGTATTCTATCTAGTTCGTGAAATAAAGGCCTAGTACTTTTAATTGCATAATAATGATGTTAATATGCTTTAAAGTTGGAACAAGAGAACCAGTTTTAATTTGGGTTATTATACTATCAAATGTTATGCTATTTTATGGTATTTTCCCGTAAATTGTTTCAAAAGATAAGGTACGTAGGAACCCTGAAGTGTAATGATTAATGGAAAAAGGGTTGAATGATGGCGCTAGATAGAAATTTGGTTTAAGCCATTTATATGGTGAGTGATGCTGATAATTTTGATGTGATCTACATCGAAATTCCCAAATCGTGAAATTTTACATGATAGACGGCGAATTAAGGTAATAAACAGTTTCAGATGGTAGTTATAGTACAGGGTGTCCCAAAAGTATATGCACGACTTTGAAGCTTTGTATTTCACAAAATATAAGTCGTATTGAAAATATGAATACATATCTAGAAAGAGGAGACGTGGGAAATAATTTTGATATCAAACATTGGAGTAACATCTGTTTGTAATGCCACCCTAGAAGTAAAATATGTATTACTGCAAAAATGTAATTTTATACTTCGGAGGAATAAAGTTCATAAATCCATACCAATTGAGATTAACAAAAAGACGGGTAGTGTTGGTTACACGGAGATTGATCCGTCAATTGTAATATTTATAATTTAACAAAATAGTGATCCCATCATAATAACAAACTATATCTGTCCGCTGCTTTAATGTTTTGTTTGATCTGAATCTTGTATGGAAACTTCTTCCAGTCGTTACGCAAAATTCTGTGAACAGTTGATCTTTAAACTTTTTTTCTGCGGAAAGTCGGCGAATAGATCTCTTTGGACTTTTAGCTACTGCATGTCTTATGACATCAATGTGACTTGTATACCAGTCTTTCTACCACATCGATACAAATCATGCACAGTTCCTGTGTTCAAAAATGTATCCACCAACTTCAGAATGGATATTCTTCCTGGTGCGCGTTTCACTTTGAAAGGTTTTCTGAACTTTTGTTGAGTAAGTTGAACTGAGTTTGTTTCAGCGTAGAACCATACACGTTGTGTTTGCTTCTATGCTGTTAACCATCTTGAATGAAGACTTTTGCTGTGCAATGTTGTCTACTACGCCTATCTATGTTATGAGTGACCGAGTTTGGTAATAACATTAATGTTGCAAGGTAAGCAGTGAACTGTGACTAATGCGCAACGTTGATTTTATACTGTTAATTTATGCGCACCTGATTTTAGCAACAATGTGTGGTACTTGGTATAGGTAGGTATTGCACATGGCCAAAAACTTTCAACCAGTTTTATAATGTTGTGGGCCTCACCAATAGGTTTGTGTTTGGTATCAAAATAACTTCCCAAATCTCGTCTATCAAAATAAGGTTAAATTGATACCATATGATTTATATTTTATGAGATATGACTCTTCAAAAACGTGCATAGACTTTTGGGACACCCTGTATATACCTAAGTGTTACGTAGGTGCAAAGAAACATTGAGGGCTCAGTCCCATAGGTATCTTTTAAATTATGAAATGTTCCGTAAAAAGTGCAACGAGGCTGATTTGAAACGGCAATGTTTGCTTTTATCGCCCGAACGTAATAAGCTTTATCCCAGCTGCGCACAGCTTTGATATATTACGTGTGCAAAATGACGTCACGGGTGAACGGGAAGCAGATAATACTAAACAGACAAACGCACGAACTAAATTAACTATTGACACCATGCAAATGATTAAATAAATGAAAGATATTTCATAGTATCATTGCTTATAAAATTGAAAAAAAGAAAGAACATTATCATAGACATTACGTTATCATAGTGCATGAAATGAAATTGAAACGGTTTGATCTGAATATTATATGCACGAGTATATCTGAATCTGATGAGCACACTCTATTCGAATTCATAAGAAGCAGTTTGCTATTTAATAGTGTTTATAAATGTTCAATACTATTTCCAGTATCGCTCGATCCTGGAACAGTAAAATCGTACCGATATCGAGCGATACTGGCAACCTTTATGTTCTAGTATTGAACGATACCAGTATCCAGGACCTAAAGTACCCTTTTTCAGTTTGAAAAAGTTCCTAATTTTCGCGTAAGGGGTAAAAAATGTACTATTATAAAGTAGAGGTGACACCAACGGTTCGTAAATGCTATATACAAGAACAGCTGATTCACTTCTATAACGGCTAAGAAGTGCCCGTCAGAAAGGTTTCTCGGGGCCCTTTCAACGCGACAGTCGTCTGCAGACGACGACACTGCCAAAATGTCACTAAATCGTTGTTAGTGCCGTAAAGGTTAGTATCGTGACGTCCCGGGCTCAAGACGTCCCGGCATCGTGACGTCCCGGCCTCAAACTGGCGCTCCATAGGCTAACTAACCAACAGTTCTAATCTTAACCGACCCGACTCAAATAATTGCGACCATCACCCTCACCCACCGCCCGAGTTTACAAAAACAAAATCAAAAAATCACTTCCACCTTTTAGGTCGGTAGTTTCAGATGGTCTTCCCGATCAAAGCCGCCAGAGGGGCACTCTGCCCCTGACCTCCGGGAGATACGCTACTGCTCTACATTCGTCTTCCAAATTGTCACTTCATCCTCATTAAACATGATCACAGACCAATAATCTTAATGAATGGCCGGATGATTTATCGTTTCACAGCGCTAATAATCCAGTTATAGGTATGATATTTCATAGATTAACCAGTAATAGGTTATTGATGTTTAATTACTAAAACATGATAAGTACTAATTACGTTTTCCTCCATACATAAAACAGACTGTCTGTTTTATGTATGGAGGAAAAAGTAATTAGTAGTGTAAATACCCAGACATGGTACAACAGTTACTAACAATAAAAACGATTTTTGTTCTCTAATTGCTGCTTGAATATCAAGAAATTCAGTTCCGACATATTTGTCTTTTCACACAGAATGCAAGAAACATGGTAAACCATGTGCTCCATGTAACCTGAAAATCAGGAACAAGATGGACATCAGACGGTACATCGCCTGTAGTCAAGCAGTAAGTTTTCAAACAATTTGTTCACCAGATACTACACTGAGCCAAAAAAGAAACTTATTGTTCCATTCTTCCTGTAGTGCTGCAATAAGTGTTTGTCTATTGACAGGTGGATTGTAGTGTACAAGAAGAATGGAACAATGTTCCCCAGGCTACCATCAGGAACTTGATTGGAAGCATGAGAAGGAGATGCACAGCTTGCCTGCAAGCTGGAGGTGGACATACCCGTTATTAATGACTTCATTGTTTGTTTGGATATGAGTTTGTTTTGACTCTATGAAATGTTTTTAACTTTATGTTGCTGAAATTGTTTGCTGTGACCTGTGATGCAAGACGTTGTCTGAGTCAGTGCAGATTTCTCTTGTGTCATTGAAGCAAACATTGGTTATTGACTGCCATTTGAAGCAATACATTGCAGTAATATTGTATCCAAATTTGGTACATTTTCATGCACAGAATTTTATTTGGTGATCTGTTAAAATTTTATTTGGCTCAGTGTAATATCGCAAAGTAAACCAATATATTGTGTACATCCGATTTAGATCGATCTTTTACTTAGCTTTCAGGATCTTTAAGTTTCACTTTGTTTACTTGTTTCCTATGTTTTCAAATGAATAATTTTGATAACTTCCAGTAGAATTATTTATTATTGCCAATCTATAATTCAAAAATCTCCACTGAACTCCTTGTCCAAAGTCTCGGTATTTGGACGGAGACTAATTACCGGAAATAAAGATTACAGACCATTGAGGGTGTATTTTATATTCCAAGTTATCATAACATTTGGTCTTTTATAATGAACTACTTGATCTGTATTACAAAGTATGGAGCACGTAAAGGGGCACTGAAAGATTGCCGAGAAAAATGAAATTAGTAAACAAATAATTGTACGTAGAAACCCTGGAATGTAATAATTTATGGGAAAGGATTGAATTATGGCGCTAGATAGAAATTTTGTTTGAAGCAATTTATGTGGCAAGTGATGCTGATAATGTGATCTACATCGAAATTACCAAATCGTTAAATTTTACATGATAGACGGCGAATTAAGGTAAACGGTTTCAGATGGTAGTTAGTATAAGCCCACGTATTACATAGGCGCAAAAGAAAATTGAGGGCGCAGTCCCATTTGTATTTATCAGTACGTGCCCCTTTAATATAGTAGGACTACAACTAAATCCATTTTAAGTGGCACCTTCACAATTATATCATCAGGATTGGGTATTTATTTGTCGTTATATTGTTTTCTTGCTTTAACAGGGCAATGGAAGAAAAATCTAAATGGCGTCATCGACGGCTCTCTGCTACTAGCATGACTTCTGACGATGAATATGTGACAAGACAAATGTGTGGACAACTTTTAAACAGGAATGATATGTTGCATAGTTTTAAGAGCAACAATTCCTTTGTGGCAACCCAAGTTGGGAGTGGACATCAGCGGGTAATTTTTTGATAGGCGCAGCACCTTCTGCGCCGTGCCCGACATTCTTCTTTGATAGCGCGGGTAAATGTGTCGACACATTGGAGTTTATTATACACCTACGATATCATAATGTCGTACGCACGTTCCGCTGCGCTATTCTGGGGGCACTACACTAAATCCTTCCGCGTTTGGTGTAGGGTTCGGAGAAATAGTACCTATATCAATTTGATCATCGTCCCAGGGGAAGCAAATAGAAGTAAATCTTGCTTATTTTTTATGAAAAAAATAGAATAGAACCTTAGCATGCTTAGCATTGCTAATGTGGTCAAAAATCGTCGGAATCGAATACGCACGGAAGCCTAGGCTGCGGAAGGATATCGTTGCCGGAACCGGTGAGGAAGCGAAAATATCGGTTTAAAATGGTGAGGGCGCTGTTTAGGTGCCCGTAGCGAAAAATTTCATCTAGATGGGTCAAGAAAAATCAAGTTTAAAATAAAATTCAACACATATCTAATACATTCATGCGAAATAAAAACTTCCATCATTGTTACGTGGGGTAAAAATACGGTCTTGAAAAAGGGCCGAAACGCATGTATTTCAATGGGGGACGTATTTAGTGGTGTGCCCCCTTCTGTTAGAGGAGGACCCCGTTGCATTATGGACAGGCTGACGATTGGGGGCGTGGTGGAGAATGGTTACTACAATACACAGAGCGCGAATTTCTCACGGAATATGGGAGAATTTAGCGTGTATACACGATAATATTTTAACATAAAATATTGGCCATTTTGGTCAATTTGGTCAATTAGGAATGGTTTGTTTTTAAACGATATGTCATAGAGAGTGGTATGGCGATTGTATCGTAGTTACATTATATTGATTGGTTGAATAAAAAGTAAGCGTATGAAGGAATTTTGTTGTTGTTGTTATTTTGTTAATTTATGCCCATCAACTTTTTTAATACGATCAATACAGGATGTTCCAGAAAATCTGCAATTTGATCTGATCCAGCAGTTTGTTTTCAATATCACATATCAACAAATACTCTGGTTAAAATCCTCACGAACTGTTTGTATCGATCCATTCTGTCAGAAATGCATGTTCTTTTGGTGTTTGACATCTTTATATATGAAAAGAGACAACTTCTGCATGATATGAGATTTCTGCAAAATGTAAACATGATTGTAATATTTAAATATGGTCTTCAAAGGGAATATAAAGCTCCTGCAAAATACTTTGCAGGATTTCATGGAAAACCTCCTTATGATTCTTCAAATCATATATCAAATCACCCAACAGATTTGTGATCTTTTTCATTCTAGGTGGACTTTGCATGGATGATTGTCAATATAGAACACGCACATGTACGTGCTTAGAGTTTATTGGCTCCATAATGTGCATGTGTATCAGAATTAAATGTATCACAGATAGGACCTGGTACATAATTATATTATAGATTTTGAAGTCTTCGACTGATATAGAATTCTTAACACTTTTCACGAGGCTATTTGTTTTAACATAAACAGAACAGATTTATCTGAAACCTTTCCCAACTTTCAAGGTCTATCTCAAGGATTACTGAACCAATACTAGGCATGCATGTTTGTACTTATTTCAATGCATGTATCACGGTGATTCCAAATATGGTAATGACATTCAATAATAGTGATATATTTAAAACATTTTGTGCGTCTGCAGCGTGGAAAGTGTTAAAGTTGATTAATGACGGGGATCGTATATTGCATGCTTTTGAATTGTTTTGGTAAGAATCAAGTAATGGGGTAAATTGCTGTCACCCCTTTTTTATTCTATGAGAGAAACAAAATATGAACAATATGTAAAATATGCCAGTGAGCCTTGTCTGATATACATGTACGGCAAGGTTATTTGTTACTAATTGAAAGAATTACCTCAATCACGAGGGTTGGTGGTTCGTGTTGATAATTTCTATAATGGCTCTGTTAAGGCAATCCGAAATACTTCTACCCTACGAGCTTCGATAGTTGTCTTTCCTGAAATATGACACAGTGATGAAGCCATTGAGCCATAATTACTTATAGAGCACTATTGATGAAGCATTTCATTATGTTTTGGAAATACTGAGAAACTTCATAGAATATTTAAAGCTGGTTTCTCATCACTCGATAATTTTATTCTTTCTTAATATTTGGCGCTTTATTTCTGCCCAGCGAAAGAAGCGATCGATTGTAGATTTGTGGCATGTTTCAGCTATTACGAAACGCGTTATGGTGGCCATTTTGTTGTACAAATGCACTTACAACTGTTGCACTTACAGTAATGTTTATAGAAAGGCGCTTTTAAAATCATCATTTCATTGGCATTTTTAACCCCTGCCCATTGGTGTTTGTTGTAAATGCATGTTCTCTAAGTTGCAGTGAACCAATTGATTGCCCTATCAGAGTTTTTTGTACAGAGACCAATTTGATTTCTAACCACTTAGTCCATTAACCATTAACCTTGTTAATGTCTATGATACCATTGTTCACATTTGCTTTTTATATTATTGACAAAAAAACTCGATATAAAGTTTCTGGCACCCTTAATCGATGTTTATCATAATCTGAGACTAATTTAACCATATTGTCATCATCACTATTTATATCGTGACACACATTATTGATGTAGAAAGTGATATGTATGTGGACAATCATCTCGTCACTTTCTCTCTTCACGTATACAGCATGGCTAATACAACGACAACTTCTGATAGCATTAATGACCTCACATCTGATACAAATATCACATTTTCTTTCATTATCATTAGATCAATTGTATTCTTTATTCTAGCATTAATCGTGCTCATCAGCAACGGATTTGCCTTGGTGGTACTGCAGCAAGTGCCAGATTTAAAATACGCAACTCGTGTATTTATGACGTCTCTTACGATTTCTGATATCTGCTTTGGATTCCTCGGTCTACTTCCTCTCGCTGTGATTTCATTAGTAGGTGGCGGTTCATCAAACCATCCAGTACTTTTCATGGCGCATAATGCCATGTTGACAATATTCCAGTATGTTGACTTGACATCGGTGTTGCTCATCAACGGGGAAAGATACATCGCTTGTATTTACCCGCTGAAATATCTTGTTATTGTTACGCGAAAACGTTGTTTGCTTGTGGTCGGATTGCAGTGTCTGTTATGGGGACTATGGGCGTTATATGTTTTCCGTATTCTTCTGGTTCACCATACACCATCTTACGATATTCGGTACGGATATTATACACTCTATTCAGTAGCCAATGTGCGATGGCTTTTGTCTGGTCTTTCTATAAATTTATGTTTACCACTTGGTTTAGTTATTGCCATGTATTGGAGACTGATGAAAGTCGTTAAAGATCACGAAGAGAGAATTGCTATAGATCTTGGTAGATACAACGCTGGTATGAATATTGAACGGTCCAGTAATCATAGAGCAATGATAACTTTCCTTTTGGTCACTATTATTATTGCTATCGGATGGTTACCATACATAATCGTAGTTATGTATCAAATTCTGACAGGAAAGAAAGTACCGACAGAAATAATTTTGGTAACACAATGCATTTTGTATTCTATACCGTGGGTTAATGTGTTGATTTATTACATGAGGAATAAACACTTCAAGGCAGCCGCATGGAAACTGCTTCGGAAAATTCGAGTTTGATAATCAATTTCTACAATGTAAATACACCCATCATGCCCGTTTGTACACACAAGATTGTGTCGAAATGCAATACCGTAGATATTCGATATATAGACATAAAAGTCAACAGAGCCCAGTGATTATGTAGTGAGCGCCCTCTCTTGATAGTAATGTATACGTTTGTTGAACAAACACGAAATACGGAGATTTGGACCAGTTGTTGACATAATTATATAAATGGATCTCGCGATTGTCGTGTGAAAATGAGCTGAGTTGGTAGGGCACTGGACTTTAGAACATTCTCTCTTTATCATGAGTTCGATACTCAGTACAGTCATTTTTCTTCTCTGTCTGTTTCTCCCCTTTTTCTTCTTATTTTTCTCCCTGTGTCCCCAATTTCTCTATTTTTTTAAAACATTTTTGTTTTGTTATTTTTATTTATTTTTATTAGTCGGGGCCTTGGTTATTAGGCCTATTATTGTTTTATTATAAGTAGATAAGGAGCTACATTCATTTAATAGCAATACAATTATAGGAAACAGAGCATGGAATTTCAAAATTATTCGATACGAAATCGGATAAGATAATTGGACACTCAGGTACAATTGGATGTTCTCTTTGTCCTCCTCGTGACAGAAAACCCCAATATCACACCTTTGGGCAATCCCAATTCTTTGGGAGTGGTTCAACCCTGATGCCTTGGACATATATAAGTCACATGACTCGCTTTTTGTGTGTGTAATCTATCCAATGTTATTGATTGAGATAATGTGATGTGAATACTGGCAATAGCGGCTATCCATGTGTCGGTCATATGTGCGGGAACTAAAGTCTGTTTTCAAAAAAGAACAATACCACAGATATCTAAATCTGTGAACAACACACATGATGACGGATACTCGTTTAAATAACCCGCCAAATGTATAGGTCATTTTTGAACAGTAACACTTGCATTGCAGGTCGTGCATTAAATTGATCTGAACAACGCATACTACAGAAACGAGAACCTTTTGTTACAGACACGCATGAGTGAAGTGGGTTCTATTGATGTAATTTCTTCGACTGTACATTCGATCTAGGGATTTACATGTACAGTCAGTCGTTCTAACGCACACAAAAAGCGTTCACTGTGAAAGTAAATCATGCACGATTTCTTGCGGAAGACACACACTCCGGTGGGCTGTGCTGCGCTTAGTGCCTACTAATTAGTTTAGGAGCGGCTTTTTTCAAACCCTTCTCATTTTGTCATGGTCTAGTCATCTCATGGGCTTAAATAAGAACTGTGTTTTACCATGAAAACCCATGAACTCCGGATAATAAAAAGGATAAGGGATATAACAATACAGTTCTAATATAAAAACAGTATTTCCTTCCTTTCGACAAACCGGTACAATTACCACACATCATTCGTGTTTCATAGCAAATTTCTCCCAATGAAGAAATAACACATTTATTGGAATGTAAAATTGTCAAAGGTTACATGTAGGCCTATAAGGTTTCCGACATTAAAATGTTAAACATCTTGGAAATAATGTAGTAAGATACTCTGGATGAAGACGATTACATTCATATGAAAATGTGTGGAGTAAAAATATACGCAATTTTCCAATACACAGACACTAAATCGCTTTCAAGTTGTAACAAAAGATGGTCAGCAGATTCGAACCGAGGCGGGGAGAATCCAATAGATTTATAGTCTAACGCCTTAACCGCTCGGCCATGACTACTCATTGAAGCGACTATCGTTTCAATCAATAATGAACTAGTGGTGAACTATCGAGTTATTCGACCCAAAATGAGTCATTTGGGGGGAATTTGGATACGTATATTTTATTTAAAATGTACAACACACCCACACTGAAAGCTAATAATATAAAGTAATATTGTCTAAACATGTCAGAACTGTTGGAACCTTTGCCTCATACTTATAAAGTAAGACGGGCCAGAGGTAGATCGCGCTATAACGACTGACTGTGAATAAGTTTCGCAAAATGCGTAGAGTCATGAATGCGGGCGTGAATGCAACCTTTGCGTTGGGAATGGGGAGAGGGGGCGGAATAATACGGGTTTTGTTAAATTGTACATTTAATTGACCGCGAATAGTTTTAATATTATTTAACAAAACATTTATAGGCCGAACGAAATAAATAACTAGAATCGTTTAACAAAGTGCGGTATTTGTTATTCATTTATCATTACAATTAAGTCTAATAAATCAGACAACAATTACCCAATGTTGCAAAACCCGATAGTTGAATGATAACTATATTTGTGTATAAAACGCTGAGGATATCAGGAAAGTTGAAATAGCTCAGTTGGTAGAGATTAAGACTCGCAATCAGCAGGCCGTAGGTTCGAATCTTTGTGGCGGTTTATATTCCTTGTGTTTTATACGTATATCGGTCGGGTCAGGGACGAGCTCTGTTAGGGTTTAACGTCAATACAAATCTATTCCGTTATACGTTTGTCATATTTGTTCGGGGTTTTCACTTATATTCATTTTATTTAACGTTATTTATTTATTTTGTATTTACTTTCTTAATTGTTGTTGTTTATTTAATAATTTATCAATCAATTAATTATAAATAGCCCTAAATACACATTAATTACTTCATTTCTTCATTTATTATTTATTAGGTCACGTTCAAACATTATGATTTGTTGGTGTTTTCCCTTGTTTTAGAAAAGGGATTCGTTCATAGTTCATAATTAGAAAACTGTGGTAGGACTCAAACCCATGACCTTTGATTAAAAATACGAGGAACAGTAACAAGTGTATTGAAGGTTGTGCATTAAAAATTGATATACAACGAATACTTGGAGAACGAGAGCCTTTGTGTTACGGGCACGCATGAGCAGATGAGTGAAGTGGATTCCATATCTATAGAACGCTTTGCTTGAACAACAGCGATAAGGCATAGTAATCAATGCAAATGAGGATTATGAGATTTATTCCGTTGTTAACATGGTGATGTGTGGTAGTGGTAGAGCAAGACGTTGTATTCAGTGAGACTATTTTCATTACTTGTGACTTGTACACCTATAGCCCTACACCATGTACACCATGCCGCTACCAGAACCACGAATACATACCGCTTAAATGAAAAGTATTTGTTGAAACGTGTTCTAGATTTTCCCAGATGTCATTAAATCAGTGACTTTTAAATACGGTGACGGTATTTTGTTGTTGAATCTATGTGTGTGTCTCGAAATAAAATTGATCATAAGGAAGGAACATAGTGGAAAGAATGAAAGAAAGCCTCAGAAAGAGTACATCACCACCGTCCCCAAATCAAACAAAATACATCAAAAATTGAAAATTAAAACTATAACAAAACCCAACATACACAAACACCCCACCCCACAAAAAAACACGCACAAAAAGACAAAGGAAATGATCATAAAAGGACAAAACAAAGTACCGTATGATAAATCATGACGACAATGAGAAGACCAAAATGAATTTACTGGGAATCGAACTTACGATTCGGTGTTTTCTTGTATATGTTTGATTCAAAGTCCAGTGCCTTACCAACTGGGCTGATTTCCACATGACAATTAGGAGTCCCATTTATATCATTATGTCAACAACTGGTGCAAATCTCCGTATTTCGTGTTTGTTCAACAAACGTATACATTACTATCAAGAGAGGGCGCTCACTACATAATCACTGGGCTCTGTTGACTTTTATGTCTATATATCGAATATCTACGGTATATCAACAACTGTCTTATTAGAAGACTTAACTTTCAATAATTAGCGTTCCCAAAATGAAATGCACGATGCGATGTCTTTTAACCCATCTGTATAACCCTTCAGAAAAAGTGCACGTTAGGTCCTGAGTACGTATCTAGTTGACATGAGGAACAAGCAATTCAAAGCAGCTGCTAGAAAAACACTTGGGGAAATTCGACTCTGAAAAATAATCAATTTCTACACGGTTAATCTTTACACTTATTTTCACGCAAATTGCGGTTCTACTTCTGCGATGATCAGTGTTCCCGTATTCGATACAGTTGAACTCGATACGCGATTGTCATTTCAAGTCGATACGCGATTATCATATTTCACGCATCAACACAAAATAAGAATACGTTGTACTTTGAAGAAAAAATCTCGTTATGTTTCCATAACAGCAAATATTAAACGTAGCAATTCCATAATTCAATTGCAGATAAGTATGAGTATTGTATGAGAAAACAACTATGTTTTGAAAACATACCAACATTTTTGTTTTATTAAAATATCAGCATCTAGAGTTGAGTACCGGCCATTACAATCTTGCCGTGATTGGAAAACGTAGCAAATTATACGTATCAGTCCCAGATAGAACCAACATAGACAATATTAACATACACTTCTATTATCAAACTGAAGAGGGCGATATTTCTCTTCATGAAATAAAATTCACTTCGAATAACGTTTTATTTCTATTATTGAACTATAGAGGGCACCCTTGTACTTTATTTAAAAAAAATACTATAATCGGTTTCTGCAAACCGGCGTGTCACCTCATTAACAGTTTTGAACCTGTCCACACTTTGGGAGAGGTAGTAAACTCATTCCGGAATAAATAAATATAACTTCGATCCTGAAACAGGCCTGAAAGGAAAAACTGTATGTTACACCATGGGCGTATCATGGTTATACGCGCACTTTACATTAACTAGCGGGACGCCCGTTCTTCGAACGGGCTCCCGGGTTAATGAAGAAATGTGATACTAAATTGCGTTACACTAACAGGGAGGGTCACGAGGTGGAAGGAAAAAGTGTGGTTAAAAGTATAAACCAGGGGATACAGCTTGGGGAGATTGTTAAGGTTTAGGCCTTGGGTGTTCAGATAAGCCACCCGGTGCGGGAGCGGGGGGTGCGGAGGCGGCGTGAGGGGGTTTGGGTGGCAGGGGGTTAAAGAAGAAATGCGATACTAAATTGCGTAAGAGGGAGGGTCACGAGGTGGAATGAAATAGTATGGTTCCTTAATAGTATAAGTTTTGGGTAATGACGGGAAGCTTTCATTTTCAGGTCAGAATACTATTATAGGCCTGCATTATATTTTCTTATATGTATGTGATATGGGGTAATGACGGGAAACATTCAATTTCAGGTAAGGAAATAAGCCTATGCATTATATTTTAACTCAAAATTTATTCTTACCAATTTCGCGACAAATGTTCGTATAGCTACTTAGGCCTATGTGTTATTTCACCAGGGTTCAGTCTAGTAGGCGCTACTTACTAGCCCTGCCTCCCAAACCTCATTATTTCATGGCCTCCCCTCGCCCCGCCCACCCCTACCGTCCCTCGCCCGCCGTCCCCGTACCTACAATTCTCGCCCGCCCCGTGCTTATCTAAACCTTCAAGGCCTAAATTAAACAACTCCCGTAGCGTTCTTCATTAACCCCCTGTCTCCCAAACCTCATTACTTCATGGCCTCCCCTCACCCCGCCGCCCTCCCCCTGCCGTCCCTCGCCCGCCGTCCCCTCCCCTTCCGCCGTTCCCGCCCGCCCCGTGCTTATAAACCTTCAAGGCCTAAATTAACCAAGTCCCGTAGCGCAGCGTATTTTTCCAATATTTGCCCGCCCGCGTGTGTAATTAGTCTATGGGTGCGTGGGTGTAGTGCGTGCGAGCGTTTATTTTGCATGGCGCCCTACGACGCGTTATGTGTTACGCGCCAACTGCATGGTTGCAGTACGCACGAAAATAAACAAACATGGCCCGTAGAAACAGTCTTAAAAGGCCCTGCATTTTACTCTTTTGTTCATATCTTGGTCAATTCTGTACGGTTTTCAGCCATTTATAGCTTATAACACTCACATTATAATCATCTTTTATCAGTGCAACGTTCACGGCGTTTAGACGTAAAATGAGGGAGCCTTTTATGGATACATACATAGTCACAACATAAGGCAAATTATAGTATGACTAGCGAGACGCCCGTTCTTCGAACGGGCTTTCGCTAGTAAGTAGCGCCTACCAGATAGAACACCTACAAAATGAAATAACACAAAGTAGCTATACGAACATTTATCGCGAAATTGGTAAGAATACATTTATAAGTTAAAATATAATGCATAGGCCTATTTCCTTACCTGAAAAAAAAAATCCCGTAATTACCCCCAGCTATCCCATGGTTTATACTTTTAAGGAACCATACTATTTCATTCCACCTCATGACCCTCCATGTTACGCAATTTAGTATCACATTACTTCGTTAACCCCCTGCCACCCAAACCACATTACTTCATTAAACCCCCTCGCCCCGTGCCGTGTTTAGCTCAACCCAAGGCCTAAACCTTAACCATCTCCCCAAGCTATATCCCAATGCTTGTACTTTTAAGGAACCACAGTATTTCCTTCCACTTCGTGACCCTCCGTGTTAGTGTTACGCAATTTAGTATCACATTTCTTCATTAACCCCCTGCCTCCCAAACCCCCTTTCTTCATTTGACCCCCTCACCCCGCCCCTATTTCATCCGCGCACCCGCCCGTTCCCGCCCACTGCACCGCCCTGACGTCCCCGCCGTTCCCGCCCCCGCCCCGTGCTTATCTCAACCCCCAGGCCTAAATCTTAACCATCTCCCGTAGCGCAGCGTATTTCTCCGATATTTGCCCGCCCGCGTGCGTGACAGGTATGTGTACATGTATGGGCTGCATTGATCAATTGAAGCATCCCCTCTCCTTATTTTACCATAAGTCCATAATCTTATACAGTGGCGTACCCAGCTTTTGGAAACAGGGGCCCACGACATAGTTGTACCGACGAAAGTCATGATGTACCGACAGTTTCTTTTTTGACAGACTCCAAAGAAATCGTAAAGTTGCCCAATTTTTTCCCCGCCAGCAGCTGAAATCTTGATAAGTGGTGTGTGTGTGGGTGGGGGGGGGGGGGGGGGGGGGGGGGGGGGGGGGGGGGTAGGAGCTCGTGTGTACCGACGGGGTTATTTCAGGGGGCCACCGGCCCCTGGGTATGCCACTGATCTTATATCGACCGTGAGTTGTCGGTACCAGTTAATCAATAATCTATCCAAGGCTGCGTGTGTAGACGAACAAAATGTTAAAATGAAAATCAGACTTTGTTTTGGTTTTAGGCAAATAACTGAGTTAATTTTCATTAAATCTTCGCATGCAATAATTTCCTTACAACTTTATAATGAATGTAATACTTTTACGTAGGATATAACAATATAACAATATAGTGTTTGAGAGCATATTTATTACCTGGTCAGTTACATATTTTGAATACTGTATAAAGCAATGATCAATATTTAAGAGGATTAACTAGGTATTAACATGGCAAATAGCAATTTACAACAAGTACATCCCCATCAAGTCAACCTTGCACCTCCACCAATATGCAAGAGGTGACACATTTGCTGAAACCGACGATGATAGACAAGGTTGGGCGTATATTTTGAATCACTATTGGTTTCAATGTAAAAAAATGATTTTTGATTATATGATTAAAAAAATTCATTACATATTGGAAATAAATTATTTCATCCTAAAATCGCTAGAGTTGTAATTTCGTAAGTAACATGGATTGGATTATATGTGTCTAATTTCTATAATGGCTCTGTTAAGGCGATCCGTAATACTTCAACCCGTTGAGCTTCGATACTTGTCTTTCCAGGAATATGACACAGCGATGAAGCCATTGAGCCCTGTTTGCTGATAGAGCACTATGGATGAAGCATTTCATTGTGTTCTGGAAATGCTGAGGAACTTCATAGAATATTTAAGCTGGTGTTTTTCGTCACTCGATAATTTGAAATCTTTCTTGATATTTGGTGTTTTATTTCCGCCCAGTGAACGAAGCGATCAATTGTAGATTTGCGCTTTGATGAACTCCCATTTTTCAGCTATTACGAAACGCGTTACGGTGGTCATTTTGTTGTACAATGCACTTACAATAATGTTAATAAAAAGGCGCTTTTATAATCATCATTTCATTGGCATTTTTAACTTGCCCATTGATGTTTCTTGTAATATGCATGTTCTCTGAGTCTGAGTTGCAGTGAACCAATTGATTGGCCCATCAGAGTTCTTTGTACAGAGTGTACCAGTTTGATATCTAATCGCTCAGTCCATTAACCTTGTCTATTGGGCTATTGTATATTTGCTCTTTATACACACAAAAGAGAAAAATATTTTTTCTTCTTTCAATTCAACTTGAAATATTTCTGGCACCCTTAATCGATGTTAATCATAATCTGAGACTAATTTAACTATATTGTCATCATCACTGTTCATGATCATTATCGCGATACACATTATGTAGAAAGTGGTTTATGTATTGGGACAGTCATCTCTTGACATCTCTCTTCACGTATACAGCATGGCTAATACAACGACAACCTCTGATAGCATTAATGACCTCATATCTGATACAAATATCACATTTTCTTTCATTATCATCAGATCAATTGTATTCTTTATTCTAGCAATAATCGTGCTCATCAGCAACGGATTTGCCTTGGTTGTACTGCAGCAAGTGCCAGATTTAAAATACGCCACTCGTGTATTTATGACGTCTCTTACGATTTCTGATATCTGCTTTGGATTGTTCGGTCTACTTCCTCTCGCTGTGATTTCATTAGTAGGTGGCGGTTCAACAAACCATCCAGTACTTTTCATGGCGCATAATGCCATGTTGACAATATTCCAGTATGTTGACTTGACTTCGGTGCTGCTCATCAACGGTGAAAGATACATCGCTTGTATTTACCCGCTGAAATATCTTGTTATTGTTACGCGAAAACGTTGTTTGCTTGCGGTCGGATTGCAGTGTCTGTTATGGGGACTATGGGCGTTATATGTTTATGGTATTCTTCTATTTCACCATACACCATCTTACGATATTCGGTACGGATATTATACACTCTATTCAGTAGCCAATGTGCAATGGCTTTTGTCTGGCCTTTCTATAAGTTTATGTTTACCACTTGGTTTAGTTATTGCCATGTATTGGAGACTGATAAAAGTCGTTAAAGATCACGAAGAGAGAATTGCTATAGATCTTGGTAGATACAACCCTGGTATGAATATTGAACGTTCCAGTAATCATAGGGCAATGATAACTTTCCTTTTGGTCACTATGAGTATTGCTATCGGATGGTTACCATACATAATCGTAGTTATATATCAAACTCTGACAGGAAAGAAAGTACCGACAGAAATAATTTTCGTAACACAATGCATTTTGTATTCTATACCGTGGCTTAATGTGTTGATTTATTACATGAGGAACAACCACTTCAAGGCCGCCTCCTGGAAACTGCTTCGAAAAATTCGAGTTTGGTGATGCACATATTGAACTAACGGCTGTCTGTTCGGAATCTTGGTGTAACATTTGATGCAAATATAACCATGACCAAACAAATATCTAGCCTCTGTCAATCTACACATTCCAGTTAAGAAACATCCGTAGAATAAAGCGACACCTCGATAAAGACACTCTTCATCATGTCGTTAGAGCTTTAGTTATCTCTCGTCTTGACTATCATGACTATGGTAATCTTCTTCTCTTTGGTGCTACGGAACATGAATTGAACAGAGTTCAAAGAATGCAGAACAATGCCGCTCGGTTGATATGATCCATACGTGACCATGTTACTCCCACGCTTAAAGAACTCCACTGGCTGTCCATACGGGAAAGGATTCAACTCAAACTCTGTCTTTTTGTCTTTTTGTCTTCAAAAGAACAATACTGCACCTGGATATTTATGCAATTTACTGTCACCATATGTTTCTCGAAGAAAATGTTCCTAGGACAAATAAGGTCTTGGGTCAGAAATCTGTCAGTGTAGCTGGTCCACGGACATGGAACAATCTCCCTCGTACCATAAGAGAAACTGACAATATCTCTTATTTTCGTTGTAATCTTAAGACTAACCTTTTCCATGCTAAATGTATTTTGTGTTCTGATGTGTTGCATACGCTATGATCTAGATGGAATAGCGCCATATACTTATTAATTGTTATGTTAGGCTATGTTATGTTTGATAATAATCAATATCTACAATGTCAATGCACCCTTTCATACACAAATTATTGTTTCGGAAATGCAATATTTCAACAAATGTCATTTTAAAAGACCTAACTTCCAATAATTAGCGTTCTCGAGATAAACGACACGCTGCGATGTCTTTTAACCCATTTGTACTCACGTATATTGGCCATACGGGTATGTGCGGGGACCAAGACCCCCTTTTCACGGCCTGTCAGCCGCTCATAAGCATCTCATTTCACTGATAAGTCGTTCCACAAGCTATACAAATTATCTAAACTCTCCCGTCCGTTGTCATCAGTTCCATGAGACCCCCAATTCAGGTTGTGTCAGTTCGGTAAGCCCCTGTTTTCAGACTGCTCAGTCACACACCCCTAACCTCTTCAAATTCGAGTACCCCCGGGATCCTGGGTACGTATCCAACCAGTGAAATGTAATATTCGACGCCAACTTGTGATGATTGTGCTTAATGGCTGTGGATTCTGGGTGATATTTATATAATATTGAATGGCTTTGAGGGTGATACGCAGTGCAATATTTTTATAGCGAGTGGAATTTATACTTGTATCACCCGAAAATAAGATATTCAATAAATAAGTTAGCCTGAAGCCCCGAACTGACCTGATCTCTGCGCATACATGCTCACGCGCACATCGTCTGCGCCGCACGAAAAAATATTGGACGGCAATATTTTTTGAATATTGGACGCACATCCGGGAACTTGGTGCACAATATTCAATATGCACTTTTAGTGTACCGTTTGGAAGGCCCATATAAATAAAAATTCAATATTTTGATTGCAAAATAATGCATTTGCTACGTCTTGCTAATGATAAATGCTTACCATCAACCTCAGGGATTATGTCCCAAACACCACCGTCTACGACATGACCATGACCGAGCATCTATTCACTGTGTGGAGAGCCGCGATATGAGATATAGTCCGTCGCTCCCAATAATGACTAACCTTCCAGTTTATCTATGCCATCTACATACCGACATGTGCGGCAACAGGAGACACGGTATCAGCTTCACTTACAGCAGACCTACTTATCATCTTCACCTACATGATATACAACATATACATAAAAAGAACAAAACGGGCCCAAATTACTCCATATACAGATATAGGGATTCGCAACAGTCTGTTTCGCCCAAGGCTCCTCAGGTGGTAAAATGAGAGACTCCACTATAGAAAAACATTAGGTATACTCAAAGCAAAGTGATATACAACACATATGTGATGAATGAGGATGACAACTCGATAGCGGAGAATTATACATCACTTGTATTCGAAACATTTTTACACTGTCAATTTTTACGTCACCTATTCTTACACAAAAGATCGAATCGGAAGGGTTTGATTCGACAATTTAGAGCTTATTTATTGTCCATCATCCATTGTTCTTCACGTAAATTATATCTAAGAATGCTCTGCTTGAAGTCACCTAATTCTGATAGTCCAATACAGTAGTAACTGTAATTAAAGTTTGTATTATATTACAGTTTTACTGTGCCTGTGTTATAACACGGTAACATGTGTTACGGTATATTACAGTTGTTACTGTCCCTGTGTTACAGGGTGTAAGCGCCCTCAACGGAATAAATCGCAATAACACTGACAATGACAGTATACGTACAAATATAAAATACGTACAGTATACGTATTTTATATTTGACACCTTTGAAATGATATTGATACATAATTATATGCCAAAACACTCAGGGGGTTGGCGGTCGGGGGAGGTAAAAACAATGATGGCACAATCATAAACTATAAGTATTTGATATCCAACAATCTTAAACTATAAATATTGGATATCCAACAATCTTAAACTATAAATATTGGATATCCAACAATATTAAACAATAAATAATGGATTCTTAAACTATTTTCGTTAGTGTTATTGCGATTTATTCCGTGCAAGTGAGCAATATAGCGTTTCTAGCGGGGTTTCTGGTCTGGCAATAGCCCGTTTGCGTGTAATATACCGTAACACGTGTTACCGTGTTATAACACAGGCACAGTAAAACTGTAATAAATACGCACTTTAATTACAGTTACTACTGTATTGGACTATGAGAATTGGGTGTTGAAGTCTGAATCGTGCAAGGTCAATGTAATCGGACGACGATGATCACGCGAATCCTAAATTTTGAAATCGCGTGACCATTATCGTCTGAATATATAAATCGGTGACATTTTGTTAGGTAATGCACGTTGTTAGTGGTACCCGATTGTTCGAATTACCCTCGCATTTCCGGTAGTGCATTCGCTTTAATCTAGAAACACACATGCTTTATAATCGTTCTCGTCCTTGCAATCGTACACCGCCCTCTCAGGCTCTCACACCTGTCGGCGCTCGAAGGCTGGTGCACGAATGCAAGGCATCAAACGATTATTAAGTATGAATGCACTGTAGCTCATCAATTCATCCTTATCATAACAGCAAATATTAAACGGAGCAATTCTATAAATCGGTTGCAGATAATTTGAGTATTGTACATGAGAATACACCCTATAGTGCCACATCTACGAGCTAAGCATCCATTAGTAATTTCAGGTCAAAGGTCACATATGGTCCATATTGGGCTTAGGGCCTACGTTTGAATCAAAATTATTAATATGTGCTTGGCTCTTAGATGTGGCAAGCTATTCTTTTTATGGTTGGGTATTTCAAGCCGGTTAATTTGAGACTATTTTCATTGAAATTGGAGCATTATAAGCTAAACATAACCTTTGACCTCTTATACCGGTTTTCGGATTGTAACTCGATAACTACACATCGGAGATACCCCAAACAATACAATGTTGGAATCCCTGTGACCATACCAACAACATTTTTTTTGACCCCTGTATGACCTTTTATGACCCTAGCGGACAAACTGCCAGGGTACCAATTGTCAACCCTCACTTTTTTTGGTATGTCTGATGGTCTAGTTCATTGCTGTGAAGAGTTACTTTCATGCACACGGAACCCGCTCCTGGCAATGGATTACCGTACTATGTTTTATTAAAATGTCACCATCTAGAATTGAGTATTGGCCATTATAATCTGAGTTTGGTCAGTGACAGTGAACGTAGCAAATCACGTATCCCTCTCAGATAGCACCAACATTCCTTTCTTTTTGAAAATAACATACATTGCTATCATTGAACTCTAGAGGGCGATATTTCTCGAAACGATAGTGGGCACCATTGTATAGACGATGATGGACACGTTTTGGACGTACATTTTTAATCAATATCGTCTTCAACGTTAAAAATAGATTTTTGATTATACATGGAAGTCTAGTACTTCCATGGATTACAAATTCATTACATGTTGGAAATAAATTATTTCCTCCCAAAACCGCTAGAGTTGTAAAATTATCTACACCGTAAGTATCATGTTTTGAATTTTTATAAACCGTTTTTCATATTCTGTTGATAACGTAACCATGGTAACCTTTAGTGCGTAATAATTTGACCTTGAAATTTCTTGAAAAAGACTATGACCGCCATCGTCTGGTAGAAGAAAAAGTCAATACCTAAAAAAATGGGGTTGGGGTGAATTTGGAATGTCGGGAATGGCTTGTATGTACAAAGTATGTCAGTGGCGTGGGAGGGGCACCTCAATGATCATTCAGTTTACAAAAATCATTCGGTTGAAAAGATTTACCCCGGGAAACCTTAAAATCGAGTCATTTTGATTTAGGGGTAAATGATGAGGAAGTTTTGTAATTATTTATAGCACGGGGACATTCAGATATGATGCTAAAACCCAACAGCGTCAGGGGGTCCGCCCCTTGAACCCCGCCAACCCAACCCGGGGCCATTCAGCGGAACCCACGCCATCGTTCGAGCGTGACACATAACAAACCTGGTCAACTTGCGCATAATAATAATAATAATAATTAATAATAATTAAGCTGTATTTGTTCAGCATAATGTTGCCCCGTAACACTAATTAAAATGGATCACTTCACAATTTCTGTTATGTTGTGTTTTTGTGCATATTATGCCTTTAGTCCCTACATATTTTATATGTTACCATATTGTACTGTATTGTTCTGCACTATTGGACACATCTAACCACTTTATTTAATAAAAGCAAGCTGATCATTCATCAAGTGAAGACTAAATCTGTCAGGGAGCCTTTCATGTAATTTCTACTTTATTGTGTTAGGTTAAATTATGCATAGAAAACCTGGCATTGGGGTTGAAATTGAATTCCTCCACTGCCGATACAACACCAAAAACCAATGTTTTTTTAATTTTTTTCTAGGATGTACTTATATTTTAACAGTTCCCACTATTTCACTAAAGGTAATTTGATAGAAACAAATAATGGCGACCATTTTGAAAATAACCACTTAAGGTCACGAAAATATCCTGTTCTATATGGGCGAACGGACGGTCGGTCGGGCGTTTTTTGTTTGTTTTGTTTTAAACAACTGGGTGAATTTCCAGCAGTTTTCAAAGATTTAAAAAATTAAATTAAAAAGTTAATAAAAGTCAATGAATATATATTATTATATCATGATAGGCCTGATTTCAACCATGTGATAGTTTTTACTATCATTATGGCTGGAAAAGAATCATATGATATCATGATATAAAACAAATATTGAATGTCTTTTGTGTGTGCAAAAGTAAAACTATATCACTCGGTCCAATCTGGATTATTCCATTACACTCGGCTTCGCCTCGTGCAATGGAAAAATCCAAATTTGACCTTGTGATATAGTTTTTGCTATCACACGCTCAGGCATTCAATATTTGTATATTATTAGATGAGCGTGGGCCTTATGTTGACTCTCATGGTGATTCCAAATATGGTAATGAAATTTAATAATTTTGACATAATTGAAACATTTAGTGTGAAGTTTTAGAATGTCGTCTGCAGACACCTGCCCCGTTGAAAGTGTTAAAAATCCTCGCGAAGTCATCTAAACAGTAGAAAGCAAAAAAACCCAACTTTTTTCAAATCATTCATTGCTGTGATACTTATCACACATTCTGTTTTGGATTTCGTCATACAAAATATGTAGCAAAATATCGAAGGCAGTCCTCAAAATTAGTAACTGATCAGGTAATTAATATAAAACTATAGCTCTTACGTAGAAATATTACATATAAAGTTGTCAGGAATCTCTTCTTTTTAATTTGAGATATTACACGTGAAGATTAAATGAATATTAACTCAGTTATGTGCCCAAAACCAAAACCAAGTCAGTTTTTCATTCTAACATTTTGTTCGTCGACACGTAGCATCGGGCTAGCAACAGGCAGATTATTGATTAACTGGTAGCGACAACTCACGGGTAAGATGAGGATTGGAGACTTCAATTGATAAATGCAGCCCATACACATAGGCCTACCTGTCACACGGTCCTGCGAGTTCAAAACCCAAGTGTTAAAATGCAAACTGCACTTTGTTCTATCCTTATCAATGTAGTGTTCTCAATTATTAACTGATCTTCATGAACAATGTCTCAAATTGAAGAAAAAAGATTTCCTAACAACTTAATAATTTAATATTTGTACGTAGGAGCTATAGTGTTGGAGTTGAGAGCATACTTATTAATTACCTGGTCAGTTACTTATTTTGAGGACTGTACTTGAGTCAACCGATGGGATCCCTTAACAACAAGCTGCGGAAATGTTTGCGTCGACTATACTTCCAATTTATGCTCTGTTGCACTGTAGTTAAGGTTATAACCTTTACTACAGTGCAACAGAGCATAAATTACCAAATATTGAATTATAAATAAATATAGTGCCTGAGTGTTGTACAATCATGAACATTTCAATCCTAAGTATTTGTATCATATTTAATCAAAACAGCTTTGTTTTAAAGTACTCTTTTGTGTCCTTTATGATTATCAGCATTGTTACATTTCTTATTAAACCTGATTTCGAATTGGCCAATACTTGATTATCCATACACGCTAATCCAATTAGCTACTGGCTACTTGCTTTTATGGCTTTGACTATTTAGACTTAGTACAGGCCTTTATAATGTACAGGCTTGCATGTCAGCACACGGTCACCTAAACATACACCATTATGCTTAAAACCCTTTACTGTACACTGCTGAATGACATTTCAAGTTTCTTGTAGCGTGGATTTCAAAACATTCGTCCCTCAGCATGAGCATATCCTTGAAGATTGCTTCTATTGTTTGCGTGCATGGCTGGACAAATATTAATAGACTTTTGCCAAGTCTGTGCACAGCTCTACAGTTGCATGAAATACATTGTTATTGTAAGAAAATGTTGCAAAATTAATGTATCTTAAGTTTTGATTAATATTACAGAAAATGGCTTGACCATTTTATTAAGCATAATTTAAGGATTAATTTGAAACCTTACATAACTTAATTGGGCATACAAACAGTGGTTCAAAATTATTCCATTTAACGCCTAATTAATTGATTAATTACGCGCGTAAATTAATTACACAGCAAACATGTTAACGAATGGATTAACAGATATGTGTGGCTAACCATAGACATCTTTCTCTGTGATTATAGTGTTTATTGCATGTTTAATTCATGAGAAAAATACAAAAGCACCATTTTTCTTTCTTAAATATACCAAATGTTTGGAGGAAAATAATTTTCACACTGAAGGGATATTGAATTATCTGCTCAGACCATTGTTTAAAGTTTCTTTATCTTTAATTTGATACCTTGCAAGTCTGCTTTGGATATACAGTATTGCTTGATAATTTCAACGAGTTTGGTCATACATTAAGCTTAATTAAGACAGATTTTAGTTTTTAAGATAAATTAAGTTAAGGAAAATGTGAACATTTTCTCAGACAGAATTGTTGACAATGAGGAGAATTTCATATCCTATGAATTTGGTGTTAATAACATGTATAGTTTTTGCAGAAAATTACAAAAAGCTAATTTTTAATGTATTTCTTTATAATATGCTAATTATATGCAAATAAGGTCAAACCATTTTTCTTCTTCTATGACATTAAATCACCAAGCTGTATTCTATAATATAATAGTGTCTCCTTGTCTTACATATGTTACTTTTTGAATTAGAGCGTAATTTCAATAACATGCACTTTTGGTAATTCATGCTCTGATGCACTGTACAACACCCTTTGTTTGTGACGCTTTGCATTTGTAACGCATCATTTCGTAATTGAGATGATTAACTCATCATGCTCATGGTAATAATTATCTAGTTGTCGTCGGCAGAGTTGTGACGTTGATGGAAATCGTTCCAGAGGACTGTCTTGATTTGGTTACAATTTGACAAATCATTGATAGATCATAGTTTGTCAATAAGTTGAGGACACTTGCTTTCTTCACCAGACCTTACCATGTGGTTTTCTAACATCCATCGTCTTATGTGGCATGTGTTTGTTGCAAGTGGAGTTTTTCTAGGTGAGTAAATGTAGTCTTGAAAATGTTAGCAAATCTAACCGCATATTTGTTACATATTTAAAAAACTATGCTTCGATACGAGATCATTTGGAGTAAAATCCATCCTTATATCACTCAATAAATTTACAACGGAAGGTTTTATTTCGATGTGACTAACCATGCAAGTACAAGCAATGAGGAAAACAAAATAGCTATCGTGGCATGAAGGTGTACTATGTTCCGATCATTTTATTTTTCTTCTTCACATCAACATATGTTGATATCGAAAGAAAACCCATATTTTTCTCATTATTTCTGTAAGATATATTCCATTTAGACGTTATCATGGTTATAGGCCAAAATGCAGGGAGTTACCGCCAAAGGTGTTTAACCACCCGGCTAGTTTGTGTGCTACTAAATGAGCAAATGTCATGTCACCTTGATCTTCTAAAATAAGAACCATTGGAGTTATGCAACTCAAACTTTGAAATATGATTATTTTAAGGATGATCCTTCATGTAAAATAGAAGTAATAGAAAACATCAAGTTGAAAATCGGGCCAGAAATCGGAACACCTACCTTTAAAGTAGGCAGAGGGGAGTTGGGTGGGTGGGGATCAGGTATCGGCCCAGTGGCGTAACAGCCGGGGGTGGGGGGGGGGGGGGCAGGGGTGGCACAGTCCCTGCTAAATTTGTGACCTTGCGTAATTTTGTGACCGTGCGAAATGTTGTGACCGTACGAAATTTTGTGACCTTGCATAATTTTGTGACCGTGCGAAATTTTGGCGACCGTGCGAAATTTGTGATCTTGCGTAATTTTGTGACCGCGCGAAATGTTGTGACCGTGCGAAATGTTGTGACCTTGCGTAATTTTGTGACCGTGCGAAATGTTGTGACCGTGCGAAATGTTGTGACCTTGCGTAATTTTGTGACCGTGCGAGATTTTGTGAAATTTTGTGACCCCCCCCCCCCCCCCCCCAGTTACGTGAAATTCACGAGGTGACTGACTGGGAAAAAATGTGGGGCAACCTTTTAGGATTTTTTTGGGCTGTGCCCCCCCTGACAACCAACCTCTGTTACGCCCCTGGGTATCGCCCCTGGTCCGGTGGCCTGTCGGCAAAGAGGTGCCATGAAATGAGAAAAAGGTAGGACAAAACTATCATATTTTTCTTGAAGTCCCAAAGTAGTAGTACATTGTTCCAGACAACGCTATTTTTTGCATGATACGCATTTTTAACATAGGCCTACCTTTTGTCGGCAAGACCCCCCTTAAAATCATGGGCTACGCAACTGACCGCAAGATTTGTAAATATATATGCAAATAAGGACAAGGGGACGCCAGTAATAACAGTGATGAATTAACTTTGAAGTCAATTTGAAAAGACTGAACAATCTAGGTAACGACTACATGTGAAGAGCTTTGTTGCAAAAGGGCCTACGTCCATTTCTACATGTAACTCATTTTGCATTATTGAATTTGCATTGACAAGTCCGTGGAATAATTCAAATTATTGTATGGCTGTGTTCATGAATTGGATTAGTGCATCCATTCACGCCAATTTCAGAACCAACAACACAAGCCACATTCCACATAATGAATAGCCATTCATTCAATAATGCAAAATGAGTAACACGTAGAAGTGGATAGGCCCTTTTGCAACAAAGCTCTTCATGTATTGATTCATAACATTTTATTATCATTACAGTGGGTTTCTTAGCTGATGTATACGGTCATGTTTGTATTCTCCGTAAAAGGCCAGACCCTTCAAACGGCGACGCAATTCGCTGGTCCCTTTCTTACGACGACATATGCCTCTGTCAGATGGTTTTTACGTTGAATGGGTTGTCACAGTTTTGCCTGCCAATAACCACACCAATCGGTTCCCGGTTCTGGTTCATGGATTCTCCTGTACCGCTTACTTTGCGTGAGAACTGGAATACAGAAGCTTTAGATTTAATGTTTAATCGCACCAGACTTTGCGGTAAGTTACGGTTCAAGGTACATAAATGATGTCAGAATAACACTATTTGTATTTAACTTTGCCAAGAAACGTCAAAGATGTTGTTTGTATTGTTGCTGTTTCTTCATCTTTCTTTCTTTACCTTGATTTTTTTCAAAAAATCGAGGTATTGTATCTCTGCTGTTTCTTTCTTCATCATCATCATCATCATCATCTTTTTTTCTTGCAGACCCATCTACAAAATGCATCTCCTCCTACATCTTACATGCTACAATCACCAGACTTGGTCAGTAGAACCCCCCCACCTAACCTTCATATAGGGTCTTCATAGTTTGGGGTCAAAGGTCACACAGTGGTCACTAGGGGTCAAAACGTGATTTTCATTTAAATTGCTTTTGCTCCTTAACGAAATGACCCAGGACCGTCAGAATCGGTCATCATATTTATCATGACCGTACCCATGAATAATACTCAGGTTTTTAAAATTGACAAATATTAGGGGTCATTAGGGGTCAAAATGTCAATTTTCACCCCTGTCACTCAAAATGCATCTTGTCTGACAGGAAATGACTGATGACCGTCAGAATTGGTCACAAGTTTCCTTAAGTCCATATACATATAGGGAACTCAGCGATTAAACGTGACATATCATAGAGGGGTCACTAGGGGTCATTGACCTATACAGGGGTAAAACTTAATACATGCTCTGATTTGGACCGGACTTGTTACATATTATGTGGTTTGATGAGACAAGAAAAAAGTCAATTATTATAACCAGGTCAAAGGTCAAGAAGGGGTCACTAGGGGTCAAAATGTTAATTTTCAAACCGTTCACTTAAAATGCTTCTTGCCTCAGAGGAAATCACTGATGGTCACAATTGGTCAAAAGATTCCTTGGGTCCATTTACATACGAAGAGCTATGTTCCAAAAGGGATCAACTCCATATAAGTGAAAAAGGAGAAAAGCAACGTTTTTTAAATTAAGGATGTTGCACTTCTTTGATTATGCTAATTTTCTGCCATATGAAAGATACTATACGTGTAAGCTTAAAAACAGGTTTGATTTCATTTTTTAATTTTCACTGTATTTCCTATGTCCTTCTTTATTTTCGGAAACTAGTGGAGTTGATCCCTTTTGGAACATAAATGTTTCGACCAATTTTCAAAAACCACTTTATTAAACAATCGTTATTTTCAATTAAGGTACACCTGAAAGACATTATCAAATCACATTGAAAACAGAAAACCGCATTTAAATACCTCTTCAACTTTTTAAATTATGACATTTTGTTTTTACTTGAAAAAACTGAAAATTTTGACAATTTGGCACATTTTTTGAAATAACAACACTTCTGTTTGTGTGCAATTTTAAAAACAATTGTCCCATACATTTTACGTTTTCTTCATTGCATTTCATTAAGGACATTCCTATCAATGTTTTACCATGATAAAAGAACCACATTTCTACCAATTTGGCTTACAAAATAGTGAATTATATTCAAATTTCCGGAAACTTCCGGAAATTACCGGACATTTCCGGAAATTACCGAGGGCCATAACTTTTAACCCGAACATGCTTTTTTTCCGACAAAAAGTGGAGATGATCCCTTTTGGAATAGAGCTCTTCATATACGATTAAAAGTGACATGTCATATGGGGTCACTAGGGGTCATTGACCTATACAGGGGTAAAATTGAAGGCATTTTCCGACTTTTATCAAACTCATTGCTAAGGAAAGGAACAAATTTAATCAAGACCTTTGGGTCAAAGGTCACACAGGGGTCACTAGGGGTCAAAACGAGATTTTCACTTGCAAATTTGTGAAATGACCTAGGATCGTAAGTCAACATGTTCCTTATGACCGTACGCATATATAATAGTTCGGTTTTTAAAAAAAAAAAAAATTGGAGTCACTATGGGTTCAAATGTAAATTTTCAAGTCGTTCATTTAAAATACTTCTTTTCTCAGAGGCAACGACTGATGACGTTCATAATTGGTCAACAGATTCCTTAGATACATACACATATAGGGTGCTCAGCGATTAAAAGTGACATTTCATATGGGGTCACTAGGGGTCATTGACCTATACAGGGGTAAAATTGAAGACATGCTCTGATTTGGACTGGACTTATTTCATCTTATTTGAATTGATATGACAAGAAAAAAGTGAATCATCATAACCAGGTCAAAGTTCAAGAATTGGTCACTAGGGGTCAAAATATAAATCTTCAATCCATTCACATAAAATGATTCAGAGGAAATAACTGGTGACCGTCAGAATTGGTCCAAAGATTCTTTGTATCCATGCACATAGGGTGTTCAGCGATTAAAAGTGACATTTCATATGTCACAAGGGTCACAAGGGTCATTGACCTATACACAGGTAAAATTAAAGACATGCTCCAATTTTGATCGGACTTGATGCATCTTATCTCTTTTGATAAGACAAGAAGAAAAGTCAATAATGACCTTTGGGTCAAATGTCAGGAACAAGACAAAAATCAAGGTGGCTTGGTCTTTGACCAGAGCAAGATCTAGTTCTTTCTTTCTCTCTGTAAACAGGCCTATGGCTCTATAACACTTTTTGACTTAGTCCGAAGAACCTTTTAGTGAACCACTATATATGTCCTGGCCAAACATTTAAGTGTGCTTCGATTTTGACCGGACTTGTTGCATATTATGTTCTTTGATTAAGACATGGAGTTAATAATAAAATTTAGGTCCGAGGTCAAGAGAGGGTCAGTCGAGGTCAAACCGTATATTTCGCTCCATATAACTTAAAATACTTCTTGTCTCAAACACCGCACGACTTATGATCTCTTTAATTGCCTATTGTGACAGATAATTGTTTTTTGTTGTTTGTGGTTTATCTGTTTACCCTAGAAAGGGGATGAGACGCTATTTCGCCATGTGTCAACTAATCGAATTGTGTTGTATTTTCATGAAAATGTGAACATATTTAACTTATGTTAAACCTATCTCTACGGACGTGTTAAAGCATCGACAACGTTCTGTGGTCTGTGACCACAATTTTATCTACTAAATACTTACTTTATGTGTGTTTCATAGCACCTGTATGACATGGCATGTTTGAATAGAGCGGTGATTAGTATGTGCATTGGATTGGTAGTCTCTTGCGACGACAACATGGCCCTTGTAGTGGCTGTTGTGACACAAAATTAACGTTAAAAACGAGATGGCACGGTGAAAGTGTAAATACTTCTAACAATTTCAACATATTAAATTATCACATACATTCGCCGTGTCCGATTTATTTTACTATATGTGTGGTAATTGTACATAACTTCTCCACCCATTGTTTTTATAGAACTAAACTCGAACCCACGCGCACAATGGATAATGTGTGCATATTGTTCAGATCAATACTAATACATTAGATGCAATAGTTCAGGGAACGAGAGTGAATAATTATTGATGACTTGTTCTTGAGTTATTTCATGACAGGGCTAAATACTACACGTTCTTTATCTTGGTCCGAAACACACATAGCTTCAAACAACTTGGCGCACATAAGTATCCCTGTACTAGAAATTCATTGATTAAAATAAAATAGAAATGGAGCACTGCGCACACATATTTCAAGATTAATGATTTTGTCGGCAATTTGTACATTTGGGAACATTGCGCTTCCAATAGCACTGATAGAGGGTGATAGTACTCAAAAACATTAAGAACACAGCGAGCACTATTTTGTTCACATTACAGTACCATGTTGGTGCTGTGAGCACAGGCCATACAGACTGGTTGCTACGAGATCAGCTTCAGTGCTCATCGATGTATGCACATTAAATCCCTGCATCAACACAATACCGAGTTATTGACCCTAGTAACAGTAGGCAATAGGCGCTACAGCCTGTTTTGAGCAAATGAGTGCTTGACAATTTTGTCATGGTGACTTACCAGGTTATTATTATGCTCTTAACTCAAAAATTATAGATCCTACGTAAAATATTAAATCATAAATTTAAAAGAAATTTCTTCTCTTTAATTTGAGATACGTGAAGATGTTGTAATTTTGTAATAAGGATTTAAAGTGGAACTATATTGTTAAAGTTATGAACGTATTTATCACCTGGTAAGGGAGCACATCAAAACTCGACCGCCCGACAACCGTCGGTTCCGTGCGGTTCTGTGCGGTTGCAGCCGGTTTCTATTGTTCTAAACAATGATATGCGGTCCTACTGGGCAGAACCGCACGGAACCGGAGGTTGCCGCGCGGTCGAGTTTTGATTTGCTCCCTAACTTAAAGTTCTACATAAACTACTTCGCACTCTCCCGCACCCAAACTGAAGCTCTATACACAGTATTACTTTTCAAAAGTGATGTAATAAATATTGCATATTGCGTTAGCCAAACGCACGCAGATTTGCGATAATAATTCAGGCGCAAATTGAGCTATTGGATACATTCGTCGCGTTGCATTAAAATATCGCTCCATTTTTTGGTAGCATCATTATGGAAAAAGGAGGTTGGCACACTTGCAATGTTGATCCGAGTCATGTGATCAGAAGCCTGGACAGTTCCCCCAACATTGATAGATGGGGGGGGGGGGGGGGGGGGTAATTAATTAATATAGACCTTTGAAAAAAACCTTGTTAGCTACATTTTGATACCTCATTTATTTACCAAAGGTTAAAGTTCCAAATATCACATTTTTTATGATTACGCACAACACATAAGAGTACCGATCGGAGCTATGTTGACTATTTGCAGGGGATGTTGCGGGCTATTCGGCTCAAATACGTACGTAACCTTGTAATTTGTGACATTTGAGACTAGATGTTTTTTAAATAAAACGTTGTCAATTTTGCAAAATTTGCCATCATTGGTGGCAAATTCGGAATCAAAATGTAGCTAATAATATTCTTCAAATGTATCAATCATATTGATCATACTCAATGATATGTCCGCTCTAATGAGTGTGGGCCTTCTTTTGTGCGGTATTTATGTCAAACATGTTGAAACATGTTTTATGTGTCGACAATGTCAGCTAGATTTAATGTAACTAGGAAAATAATGATACCCCTTAGTATACGATAACCGGGAATTACAATAACGCTAATGTGTATATCAATCATAATTATCAATCAAATTACAATAACGCTATGTGTTATATCAATCATATTTATCAATCATAATATGATCAGATGACATGACCTCCCGAATGAGAGTACATGTGGTGTGGGCCTTCGCTTTTTGTGGTGTTCACTTTAGTGACTTTACAATGACAATGATTAATGTGCAAGTTTTGGACAACAAGTATTTTGTCTGTCCTATATCAAGTATTTCTGGTTAATCGTTGCAAGACTTGAATTAACCAGTGACTTTCAAATGAGCTGGTATTTACTTTTGAAGCTATGTGTGTCACCTCAAATTAAAATCGATCATAAGGAAGCATCATAAGAGGTCACGTAGGTTCTATATAGCGCTGTCATGAAAAAACCCCTCAACAGTAATAAATAACCCGACAGTCTCACTCCCAGAAACTATCATCGATCTGAAAAGATGCACCCATTGTCCGGAGTGCTCGTGGGTTCGAGTTTAGGTATAATAAAACACCAAGTGAAACAGTTGCATAAAATACTTTTTAATTTAAATTTCCACCAACGTGTTTTTTCTAAAGATAGGTTAATATATCATAACAACAGACTACTACTGTAGTACCCCATGTTTTCAAACATCGCGAGTCATACAGGTACCCTTAAGTTGCCCAGAAGAAACAACCAGATAAAGCTTATTAACGCTAAGTGTTGTACCCGCAAAACCTAAACAAGGTTTGTTAACGGTAATTAACGTTCACTTGCCCAGTAGAAACAGCCACCCGTAAAATCTTAACGCTAAGTTCTTGTGACCCGGAAGTATACACACACCGTACCCGCTGGATTATACGCATTGTTACTCTGTGTTTTTACGACGGATTTCATGTTCGTTTATGGTGTTTGTGTTGTTAACATGCAATATTAACAAGAAGAGTCTTTAAAAGACAAACGTCGCTTAGAGGGGGTTGAGTTTGAAGGCAAGCAGACATATAAAGAGAATTGTGTGACCAAAACGAGTACACCTCGAAATCAATCAAGTTTAAAAATTGAAACAGTGATTGTCATCGCCTTGGACCCATGCCATCCTAAACAGGCCATTCAAATGACCTGATCTGGAAATCGGGTTTGATTTTCAAATCTGGAAATAAAGTGATAAAGTAATTTTGCAGGTACAGTAGTAATTTTTGTGAATTACCAAAATTTGTCAGTTTTGTGGAGTCTTAATTTTAGCCAAACGAAACCATACAAACATAGTGTAACATAGGTTAAATGGTCGTCGGGTAATTATTTTTGCTATTTTATTGTAGATACGTCTAATTTACTTTCAAATATTAATGTTAAAATCAAGTTTTTAGGTTTTTTACAGCTTTCCACAGCAGATCAGATAATCGATTTCCAGATAAGCACATTTCCAGATCTCGTCATTTGCCTGGACTAAACTTGCATAAACTGAAATTCAAGATTCGTTCAAATACACTACCATTAGAGCGCAAAGTGAGTAAATGGACCCCTGATAATGATGGCACCTGTCAATTATGTAATAATGGTATTGAGGATACAAAACACTTTCTTTTCACTTGCATGTCACTTAATGCTATAAGAACTAATGAATATAATAATCTAGAAAAGGCTCTAATTGAATGGTATTGATGTATGGGTGCTATTTATCTCTAGCGATCTTGATGTAAAATATAAATTAATGCTAGGTAGTACATACACCACATTTTGTAATATAAGCAATGTTAATGACTTTTATCATGTATTTGACAAATTTTGTAAGTCCTTCTCTAAGCGTGCATGGAAGGCACGATAGAGACGAAATGCGCAAACAATGACGATTGAATTATATTTGTTTATACATGTATAGTGCCATTTTCCACGTGTGCCTGGCATAATTTCAGATCAATTTTGTACGATTGACTTTGTGTCTGTATATAATATGTATATCTATCTCATGGTAAAACTTTGTAATTTGTGTATTAATTGTGTATTAATCTTGTGATTTTCTGTATATGAACGCACCGTCGGGTAGACGGGTGCCGCTGTTTTAAAAGCGTATGTTCAAATAAATAAATAAACAAGTACATGAATCTCTACCTCCATGAATAGACCTACTAAATTCTTTTAGTTTTGAAGTTATAGTTAATATAATATAAAATAAACATTTAACATTTTATTTCATAGTCAATTTGGAATTTGGTAAATCTTATTATCAGACATTTCATAACTGTTGCCAAAAAATCTTACAATTCCTATGCTCACATTATCCATTCATACCAGCGTGAACTTGATTCTGCTACGCGCGACAAAAAACAAGGAATTACGACGGCAGTTTTTTTTCAAGTGGGGCGGCATTTTGGTATAACAAATAAAAGGGTCAAATACCCATCGATAGGATCGATAAACTTAGCGGTAACTTTTCGCGAGTAGAAACGGGGGGGGGGGGGGGGGGGGGGGTGGGGGAGGGGGGTATAACTTAGCCTTAAAACTTAGCGTTAAGTTTGCAGTGCCCCAGTAGAAACACGCGCATACATAGCACACGTTTTCTATAAAAGAGACGATAATCCCTTCTTTTGATTATCTCTGAATTAACGTGCACATGTATAAGTAGATCTTTAATAGAGGGGTTGATTATCTCTATCGAAATGTTGTGTGGAGCTGATACTATGTCTGTTTCGCCCACACCTGTATGACTAGCATGTTTGAAAAGTCCGATCAACAGTATGGGTATAGTGATGGTGATAGTCTATTGCGGCATCTAAATTATCTAATACTACGAGCTAACGGGATACATAAAATTAGGTTGAAAAAACAACAACGGTGAAAGTTAAAATACTTCTAATATTTGAAACATATTAATTTAATACACACATTTACTGTGATGGGATGCACTGGCAACCCATCTGTTTCGTAACCATCTTCCCCAGACCACGGTACCGCCAAATATGTCACATGTCTATATTATCCAATCACATCAGCGATGGCGTGTTGCATAAGATAGACATGTGCGGACCAGCGTGGTGAGAGGGAAGGCCGCGAGGAGACGGGTTTCCTGGTGTAAGGGATTCGGGTTCCAGCGATGGTGTTGCACGGACGTGCCACGAGTGCGCGGACACAATGTAACTGAATAGTACTATATAGTTGAAGATGCTGAACTTGTACTCTATCCCTGTCTGTATTATGAATAAATATATCTCTTGAGAGCAAACTTTGAATCGAAGTGTATTTCTACGGTATAGTGTCGGGGGACATTGGACAAATCCAGAGTGTTACGCTACCAATTGAACATATATTAGGAGAGTCCACGACACCTGTTCCTCACATTTACCGATGCGATAGATGTAACACAATTTGTGAAGTTTATAAACATTTATTTCACCCAGTTTTTTTATTACACCTAAACTCGAACCCATGAGCGCGACGGACAATAGCACATCTTTTGAAATCGATTCCTACCGATTTAACGCGTCTGGTAACGAGAGTGACGTTTTATATATAGATGTTGAGAGGGCGAAAGGCTACTTCGGCTTTTTGTGGTGAGCGACCATAGCTTCAAAAGAAAATATCCACTTGTCCATCCCCGTCTTGATTATCTATGGTCATATAGGCTACACAGTGTCTATTTTCGGGTGAGTAATTTTAATTGTTGTGAGTTCAATTGACGCATGCGTAAATGGTCAACCAGGGTGGTAAACGTGTTTTTTAATAAAACGCCCTCTGTTTTTGATTTCATCCTGTAGTTGCAGGTTTTGGGCTAAATTGCATTAATGAACATAAAAAACTAACGTGTCGTGTAAGTTGCAGAGCGATAAGATTCGTAATAACCTTAATATTGAGGTTTGAAAATAAGTAGTTAGCGCGAATTGAAACTTATTCCTCAAAAAAGTGTTTCTTCTATCATATTGTCCTTTTTATTACCCAGCGGTGGAACACGTGGACGAATCCCCAAGAGGCCTGTTCATAAGGGGATGAACAAAATCAATTAAATAAAATTAAACCAAAAAGAAAGAAAAAGGCAACATCGATTTTGTTCAAAAAAAATTAATAACAATATATTTTTAACGCTTAGTGGATTTCAGGATCGCACTCGGGACCTCCTGTTTCACAGGCAAAATATTTACCACTGAGCTATCGAAGAGAATTTTTAAAGTTATCAATGTGAGAAAATAAACACGTCTAAAGGCCCTAGGATTCTTATTCTAATCTGGCGTTCTAGCATAATGTACAATACATGTATTAGAAACATAATTTCTTCTTCTTCTTGAAGTTAAAAATGAAATCCCACGTTGTACCCGTGTAATTGTGCACAAATTGGAAATGAATGGAAAGTTGGAAAAGTTGGAAAAGATTTCCCCCAAAAAAGAAACAGATCTTACAAAATAAAATGCGATCGATCAATGGACAATTGGACAAAATAATGGATCCAAATTTTGCTCTCTCTTCAAATGTCATATTATCCACTTTTAAGACCGTATTTACACTGCAGTAGTGTATCACCTTAATATTCGCATGTATACATTATATTTTGTTTGCTAAAACTTTCAAAATGGGATCAAACTTGCGCGCTTTTCATGAAATTTAACTCACTGAACTACGAGTCAAAATAAAACCGTTATTTTTTCAAATTAAAAAAAGCTTAATAAGATTAGTCCAGGGCACCGGTTCAAGGGTACACAATTGCATGCATTATGCACACGTCTTTACAAAAACGGCATACTTATAACCTTAATGGCATATTGTAAGTACTTAATTATCTAATCAGCATGCAACCAACATACCGTCGAATCAAGCCAATATACGTTTATAGGAAGGCTCACGAGCGTTGCAATAAAAAATGCTTAATTTGTAATTTTTATATTGCAATTGTTTTCATTGCGATTGGATATTATAAGCCTAAGTACGCATTATGCACATGTAGACCGTCGATGGGTACACAATAAAGTGTTAGGCCTTTACGGTACACTCTTAGAAAAAATGGTTCGTTTAAGAACCCTTTTTTGTCCCGCGGGGAGCACCTTTTGGCCTAAAAGGTTCTAAAAAGAACCTTAGAATGGTTCTTTGAAGAACTTTCAAATTTTAAATAAGACCTAAAGGTATATTTACTTTTTTGTTTTTATGTAATATGCAAATTCAAGAGAAATGTAAACAAATTTAATCCTTTTCAACTGTTAAAAATCATTTCTTCTTGGCTAAAAACATTTTTTACCGTTTTACCAAGAACCATTGAGGGTTCTCCATAATTTTTTCCCAAAAGGTTCTTGAAGCTTGAGGAACCATTTTCTTGGCTAAAGAACCCTTTTAGAACCTTTTTTGGTTCTAAAAGGAACCCTATAGAAATTTCATTGGGTTCCTTTTAGAACCAAAAAAGGTTCTAAAAGGGTTCTTTAGCCAAGAAAATGGTTCCTCAAGCTTCAAGAACCTTTTGGGGAAAAATTATGGAGAACCCTCAATGGTTCTTGGTAAAACGGTAAAAAATGTTTTTAGCCAAGAAGAAATGATTTTTAACAGTTGAAAAGGACTAAATTTGTTTACATTTCTCTTGAATTTGCATATTACATAAAAACAAAAAAGTAAATATACCTTTATGTCTTATTTAAAATTTGAAAGTTCTTCAAAGAACCATTCTAAGGTTCTTTTTAGAACCTTTTAGGCCAAAAGGTGCTCCCCGCGGGACAAAAAAGGGTTCTTAAACGAACCATTTTTTCTAAGAGTGTATGCCCAGACGGTGTGTACGATAGCGCAGATGATGCCCATATATTGTCTTGTTCATAATTGTTTCGTTAATAGTTTCCTATACACGATGCGAGTTTCGCAGGATCTCTTGCTTGAAGACAAGCACATAATCGCAAACAAACCCTGTATTGCATACATAAAGTCATATATAATACACCTCAATCTTGACTTCAAATCACTATTTTCTGAAATTGTATCCATGAAGTCTACTGGGGCGGCCGATTTGAGTTTTGTTGTCTCACGGAGTAGCCTATAACCCGAAGACTTTTCCTCAATACCATTAAGCACCAAAATCCATCATCAAACTTTTCTTTGCACTCAATGATCATAAAATAAAATGTCCGTATTGAGCAGCTGCATCTTATTAATGCATCTTAAAACACCGCACATAATGGAACTTAATGAAAGAAAAACAAATCCCTGACGATCCAAGATTTGAACCTGGAGCCGAACGGATAAGAACAGCAAATTAGTTATCCATAAACCGCCAGTTCAATCCCCTCTCGTTACATCTTCTAATCCAAGAAACTTAATAAGGGATAGTTCTTAGACATTACTCCATGATCATAACGTAAACCAGAAGAATAATGATGTTGGTAATGGATTTAAGCAAATTAATTCAGTAAAACAACACATTAAACGTCCACGGATATTTTGGTAATTATATGAAACGGCAGTTTGTGTTTATGAAAAACAGCGAACACAATTGAAAAGATGCGCGCGAAGGAGAAATTACCTATAACATTTTACGTATCAAATTAAAAATGTTATTTTCACGTTTAATTTGAAGATTGTAATAAACAGCGAACACAATTTAGCGGAGGAATATTATGTTAAGAAGAAATTAGCTATCAAACTTTACGTGTCAAAACGTTATTTTTCACATTGCAGTTGAAGATTGTAATCAAGATAAGAATGTACCGTAATATTATCTATTTAGATAAACATGTAAAAACAATATTTATTACAATTATGACGGAGATGGTTGATATCACGTTCATATAAACTACGCATTATTCATTTTCTCAAACATTTTCTAGAGTGATATATATGTGTACCTTTGACGTCTCATAAAAATGTAGGAATAAAAAGCCAACGGTGATTTGCTTATTTGAAAGAGCAATATAGATTGAATATGTGTAATACTAAAATTGGTTAATTGACGGGAAAAAATAACGTTTCTATTTTGACACGCAATTTGAACACATGTTCATGACAAACATAATTCTGATCCAACTGAAAATTGAAAACAAGCTAAGCGAAACAAAATAATGCACATGTTATACTCTATAGGAATCCTGAGATGATATTGCAGTGTACGTGTCTTATGCAAAATCGTTTTGTTAATACAGGAACAGGATAATAAAAATACCCATTTCTGAAAGTAGGCTATTAAACAGCCCAATCTTCAAATCTAGGGTGATTTGATCTAGTAAAACTGAGACTTGTGATGCAAAAATTATCACCTTCATAGCAAAATCATTTTCTAGGCTCAAAATTTGTGGTCAACCCAGCAAAATTAGGTATTGGTAAAAAGTGCCTTCGAATGTTTTTTTAAATTGTTGGTCAAAATTTAAAAAAAATCAGAATTTGTAGTGAAATTGTAGTTTGATACCAAACATGGATTCTCTGAACCATTTCCTTTCCAAAAATGTTTACTTAGGGATTAAATCATGTTTCAGCGTATGTGTATCACCAATCTACCACGGTGTTCGCGTCGTCTGCTTGGTTAACTTCACGAGGGCAACACCCGAGTGAAATAAACACGCAGACGCGCAGAGTGCAAGTTGTAGATTGGTGATGCATATACGCTGAAACATTACTTAATCCCTCTCAACAACATCAAATTAAAATAATTGTCAAGTTCCTTTAAGCTTCAAAAGTCAATGTAAACAGCGTGTCAGTGGCGTGTGCAGGATGGTGTTGACCCGTGGGGCTTACCATTGCTTTAATTATATAATATATCATCAGGTAAGCGAGCGGAGAGGAGAGAGCGGCGCGTTTTACGGCGTGTTTTTTTTGTGTGGTTTCAGATTTTTAACTGAAATGGTTCAGAAAAAAGTTCCTGAAGCCATCTTGTTAAGCTTGAATATAACATTGAAACTAATTCGCACGTAGCGCGAACAAATTTGCTATTTAAACACTAAAATGATCTAGAAAAAACGTTCCTGAAGCCATCTTGTTAAGCTTGAATAACAAAACATTGAAACTAATTCGCGCGTAGTACGAACAAATTAGCTATTGTAACACTAAAAGTAAAAATGTCCAGCAAAATGTTCCTGAAGCCATCTTGTTAAGCTTGAATAATAAACCATTGAAACTAATTTGCGCAAAGCTCGCAAAAATGGCTATTGTAACACTAAAATGGCCCAGAAAACGTTCCTGAAACCATCTTATTAAGCTTGAATACTAAAACATTGAAAATTTGCTATTTCAATGCTAAAAATGTCCAGAAAACGTTCCTGAAGCCATCTTGTTAAGGCCCCGATATGCCCCCGAGGCACCCCTGGATCCGTTACTTGTTCGGTATGTGCCGCGCAGGTTTTAAAAGTAAGATCTAAGCCGATTGATTGATGCATCGATCGTCCTTTGATGATTAACTGATTGATTAATTTATTTATGAAATTAATTGATACGTTAACTGACCAATTGATGTATTGAATCTTGATTTATTTGGTTTGTTGAAAGCAACAGGAGGACGTAGTTTGTTTTTTCACACTTCTTGGTTTCACAATTTTTATAATTTTAAATTCATATCTGTTCTGTGCAGAATGAACAAAACCAATATTGGTCAGAAATCACGCTTTGTAGCTTTAAAGGGATCCTATCTTGCAAATAAGTTAATACGCACACTCAAGATGTCTCTGCAAAGTTATAATTTATTGAAAGCATTCACAGAATGAAAACTTTATTCACAAACTCATATTACATGTACTAGGACGGTCCGCTAGTTGTCACATTGACAAGCAGGATGTAATACTTTGATATGAATGTAACTCAACATACATTTGATAACATATTTATCTATATAGATATCTAGATCAGATCTAGATAAATTGGAGTTGGTCCATTGGTGGCCCCGGTGGGGTCCAGGGACAAAGCCTATGCGGGGGTTAGGGGCGCAGCGCCTCCTTGGAGCTGTAGGTTTTCAACCATTTTGAAGACCCCCGGGCTCTCCTGGCACATATTTCTTTCATTTGAGATATTTTCTTCTCGTATTTGTTGTCTTCATTTTTATCATATTTTAGGGTCTGTCGTTCAAAATTCCATGATTCCCCTGGCCAAATGAACCAACGATGCCAATCGCAACCGACAATGACCCCCTTTGGCCATTTTAGTTTAAGCAAATTGGTATTGATTCCCCGCGACTGACGTCCTGAATAAAATGTGTTTACTTTTTGCTTCTAGATAAAGAATACCCCAAGATCCGTGGTATGCCACCGAATGTTACATTCACTACTGACAATGGAACGGCAAACACTAAAGTTTCCTGGAAAGAGCCAACAGCCAGCGATTATTATGGTGCACACAACACTTTATATAGCCTAACATCCAGCCACAAACCAGAAGTAGTTTTAAGTATTGGGGACACCGTAGTGACATATACGGCGGTAGATCTCGCAGGCAATGCAATAACAAAGTCTTTTGTAGTTAGCATCAAAGGTTAGTGATTTGGTCTGTGCATGATCATTCCCGATCCATTGGTATTAACATAAAGCGGTAAAATCTTCTTCGGTGCAGTAATTTCAGTCTGGGGAGTATTTTAAAGTTACATTAGTTTGTGAGACCATCGCAGTAGGAACATCAGACTACATACAATGCCTATAGTCACGTTCACTAGGTGGCACACCAGACCATCTTCTTCTTCTTAGATCGATCGATTAAAGCAACAAATTTGGGAAAACCAAACCCCCCCCCCCCCCAAAACACCATTTTATTATAGAGGGCAATGTTCACCTTGTAGTATTAATAAATGCTTTATTCATGATATTGCAAAATGACCTTTTATTTTCTGCAGATATTGAAAAACCTGTCATCACTGGCGCAGCTGATGTATGTGCATATAATGCCATCGTCAACTGGACAGAACCGACAGCTACTGATAATTCTGGATATTCTACTTTATTCTCAAGTCACGTGCCAGGGCAATGGTTCGCATCCGGAGTAACTTCTGTAAAATACACAGCTGTGGATCCTTCGGGAAATAAAGCGTCCATTAGTTTTAGTGTGACCGCCGGCATAGGTAAATACTTTACTAAAACCATTTACAAGTCTGCCAGTAATTGATCTAGTCTCCCATGGTTTAGAAAAGCAAAAGTTTATTACCACGAACAAGAATTGAACCCGTTGTGAGAATTGACAATCTCACGAAACTGAGTTTCGAGCCTAGAATTCAATTTCCCATAATTATTTCTCTCGCTTATCATAAAAAGCAAGACGGACAAATAGACCTCAGTTATTATTATTAATTTTATATAATTAATGAAATGAAATTAAGAAATGATAACATATTGTCTGTTTTCCTTTCTCTAAGGGTGGGCGAGGCCGTGAGATTGACCAATATAAAATGAAGATGGTCAAACTCTATATAATGTGCATTCCTTCCAACATGTACAGGATATCCTATATTCTGTCAGTTGTCTTCGAAACAGGTTCTGATTTAGATTGACACCCCTGATAATTTGTTGAATGTCGGTTTTCTATGTGGGGATGGGGCGGGGGGGGGGGGGGGGGGGGCGTGAGGTTAACCAACATAATATGGATCCTTATAAGAACATTTGCCACAAACAACCACAAACTACGTTTTTAAGCGCAGTTGAGAGTGTTTGTGGGCCGAATATTAAATTGAAATTGAATGGAAATAAGTCAAATAGACCCTTTTCATAATCGAGATGTTTTAGGTTAGATCAAATGTAAGAAATGTGTCCTGAAAATTGATGGCAAGAATGCGTGGGTTTATTTCATGTGAATGGATACCCTCAAGGAACTGACAGAGCCTGAATTGAATCCCTACATATACAATTATCAAGAATTATATATGAGTCATGTCCGATAGTTATGCAAATTTGTAACATGACAATTGGCGCCCATCTTAGACTCCTTGCTGAAGAAATCCCCGGAATCAAGAAACAGGCCAATATAATATAATTGGAATCGTTGAAAAGATATACCTTTATCATATCACCAGGATAATATGTTCAGCAGTTGTTATGTGTGGGTTTTCTTCAACATCTTGCTGTCATATTTGATTGTGTTATCTGCAAAATATGACCACAATGACAATAGGTTGCACCTTTCAGTTGAATCATCGTCGGTATCATCGTCGTCGTCGTCGTCGTCATTATTAGTATCATTCTTATAAATGTTTATATACATTTTACTCTAGTAGCATTAATCATTTTTGTTTGACACATTTCAACAAACAGACATTATTCGATGTGGGAAAACAAGTCAAATAAGCACGTATTCGGATATCTACGCAAGTGGCAACTCTGAGAAGGCTATTGATGGGAACACGAATCAAGTCTTTAACAGTGGATTTTGTGCTCATACCGGACATTTAGGTGAGGAGTGATATTTTGTATAATTATCGATATGGGAAAACAAGTCAAAGGCGCACGTTATTATTCCAATATCTTGTATACCAGGGTGTAGTTGAACAATATTTTTGCAAACGTCAGATCGTGTCAATGGTCATAGTGTTCCTAATTTGTATCACTCTCTTAACTTATAATTCTAGCAAACCAACCCGAAGGATGGTGGATGGTGGACCTAGCTGTCAGCGTGTGTGTTGGTAAAGTGGTTATCTACAACAGACAGGATCCTTCATACATTGAACATGGTAAGTAATCGCCTTCGACGGCATACAATAGCTTAAGTATGAGATGACATTCTCGCTTCATTCCGTTAACAATTGTGACACTTTGGATTACGGCTTACAATAGTTTAGACCTTTAATAGAGCCAATTATGTTCTTAGTTTACGTATCAACGGGGAAAAAATAGCTCAATAAATAAGAAAACTATTATGTAAAAATACTCAATCTGTGTACAAATAGAACTCCGTAATAGTTGTGTAAAGCTTTTGTACAAGAATTGTGTTAATTTTACACATGTTTTATGTAAATGTCACATAATATTTAAGGATATGTATATTTACCTAAAATGATGTAATTTTTTTTCTCTGTGTATAAACACTGGATCATAATTTATCTTTCCTAACGGGTGTGGTTGGCCTATCACCCTCACCCTCACCATCACCCTCACCATCATCATCATCACCATCACCATCGCCATCACCAACACCATCACCATCACCATCAAAATCACAACCACAACATTAACCATAACCATCACTATCGCCATCACCATCACCAACACCACCTTCACAATTCCCATCACCACCACAACCATCATCATCACCATTCCCATCACTATTACCATCAACACCACTGGCACTTCAAGAAGGAAGATCTTCACCATCATCAAATCTTTCTGGAAAAATAATCGCCGATGTGTCCATTTCTATTCTTTACACAGAGGAACGTCTAACAGGTGCAGTAGTTCGAATAGGACAAGATCCTGACAGGAACAATTCAGACTGTGGTCCTGGTATTACCTTGGCAACAATACAATCTACTCCCGTGATAGATGTGCAATGTGATCTTGAGGGACGTTATATTAGCATTCATCTACCAGCCACTGGAATATATTTGACTTTGTGTGAGGGGAAATCCTATCCTGGAGCCTGTACTGCCACTGAAGAGGGAAATAAGTAATGTGGTATTAAACAAATTTACAGCTTTGTAGCCCACTTTGTAGAGATATAACAACAGGTCAATAATACATGTAAATAGATATTTAGATTCTAGTATTTTAGATATTTGGATATTATTGAGGATATCATATCAGTTGAGAGTTGCAATTGAGAGTCAGGTAACCTAATGATATGTTGTCAGTAGTGCAATTGTATTAATGTGCGGGATTGTAGTTATCTAAATTATCGTGGCACATCTCTAATTAGCCTGGGATATTAAGCGCTTTAGATATTTTAGATATTTGGATATTATTGAGGATATCATATCAGTTGAGAGTTGCAATTGAGAGTCAAGTAACCTAATGATATGATGTCAGTTATAGTGCCATTGCATTAAGGAGCGGGATTGTAGTTATCTAAATTATCGCGGCACATCTCTAATTAGCCCGGGATATTAAGCGCTTTAGATATTTTAGATATTTGGATATTATTGAGGATATCATATCAGTTGAGAGTTACAACTGAGAGTCAAAGGTAACTAATGATATGATGTCAGTTATAGTGCCATTGCATTAAGAAGCGGGATTGTAGTTATCTAAATTATCGTGGCACATTTATAATTAGCCCGGGATAGCGATTTAAATATTTTAGATATTTGGATATTATATCAGTTGAGAATTACAATTGAGAGTTATGCTTTATGTAAGAAGTTGTGGATGGAGCTTGTCCCTCGCTGGGCAATGTTGTTCAGATTTCCCGTGAACAATGTGAAAATAGTCTGCGGCCATATGTTATCAATGTTTGCATTGGATGACATAGCCCCGCTGCTGGTATTTAAAAAAGGTGAAGCTTCGCGCCGCCGCCGAAAGAAAACGCACCTTCGCGGCAACTCCAATATGGTTGGGTTAATAATCCTAATTAAGGCTCATATAACTATATAATAAGGGTAATTAATCATTTTAAATTAATGCGGATTGCGGATACTAATTAAATCGCTGTATATTATATATAAACATCCATAGCGTGACTGAACGCCGAAAAAACCCCTTTGTTGTAGATCCGCTTCGATTTGTAAAAAGGTGATAGGCGTTTTTCTAAGAAGTTGCTGCTTCGAACCGTTGAAAAATGGTAAGGTATTCTAAAGATTAGCCCACTGTACATAGCATTGATTCAATTTAACAGCCCATGAGATATTTAGAACTTTTGATGGCCAAGGCAGAATTGGAAGACCATGTCACCTCTTGTTGATCAACAATGTTAATGCATTGGGTGAACATGCATTGGGTGAACATGCATTGACTGTTGCATGACTGCTGTTGTTACAGATATGACTGGTTTGGTTTAGTGTACAGGGTGTCTCAAAAAAAATTGGACTCTGTTTCATGACGCTGTAAAACTTGTTATGATCATTGGACCATGACGAAATTAGTTTCAATGTAAAGCCCAATTAGTTATTATGATAATCTGGAAGTATGAGATTATTCCGATGAAAAATAAGAAAACTAGCACAGTTTGCGTAAACCATGTCATTTACTGGTTTGTACAATGGTATTTACATGTACACGCCAGTTAATAACATGGTTTACGTTTCAATATGTTACAATTATTATAAACATAGACAATGATCTATCAGTCAATAGCAAAGATTAGTTTGGCAATACATTTAATTCTGACACAAGTCAATGTGTCAGAATTAAATGTATTACCAAACTAATCATTGCTGTTGATAGCTGTTGACTGATAGGTAATTGTCTGTTTATAATATAACATACGGTATTGAAACGTTAACCATGTTATTACTGGCTTGTACATGTAAATCCCATTGTACAAACCAGTAAATGACATGGTTTACGCAAACTGTGCTAGTTTTCTTATTTTTCATCGGATTTATCTCATACTTTCAGGATTTCATAATAACTAATTGGGCTTTACATTGAAACTGAATTCGTCATGGTCCAGTGATCATAACAATTTTTACAGCGTCATGAAACAGAGTCCTATTTTTTTGACACACCCTGTATTGGCAGGCAAGCTTTTGTTTGGCAAACAATTCGCGCGCACATCGGCAGGCAAGCTTTTGTTGGCTTGGTTGCTGTAACGTTACAGGTGACATCGTCTATAGCATTAAATCAACATTTTATAGATAAAATATTTCGGTTTTAAAAGTACCTGTTTTCTCATGCCTGTATAGCATTTAATAATTTTTAGTTGATTTTCCAACTCAACGTTTTAAGGTTAAATGTTTCAGTTTTGCAAATGATGTCCATCATAAAACTTAAAAGTATATTATGTGATCTTTCCAGGGAACGCCCTCAACATCGAAAAAAATAAATTTGAAAGCAGATTTTCAAGCAGATTTACATTTCTGATAATAAATCGTACATACATTCTAAGTTACAGGGCGATACGATTCTTAATTACTTCAAAATCATGGTTTTAGAGTGAAAATAACACGACAGTTTATATTTTCACTCTAAAACCATGATTTTGAGGTAATTAGGAATCGTATCGCTCTGTAACTTGGAATGTATGTACGATTTATGATCAGAAATGTAAATCTGCAAGAAAATCTACTTTCTAAAAAAAATAATGAATAGAGGGCGTTCTCTGGAAAAGATCACATAATATGTCTTTAATCAGAATTTATTCTCTCAAATATTTCTTAAATATTAAAAATGAAGGAAAGATCAATTAGGGTTTTGTTCTGCCTATATAGCATAATCAACGTTTTAAGGACAAGATAATTCAGTTTTAACAACACATGTGATGTTTGGAATTTCTGATGGGGGATGCAGAATTGCCAAATCGTGTCCATCATAAAACTTAAGCAGAATGTGTGGGTGATTTTTCAAATATTTCCTTAGTGTTAAAAATGATAAGGAAAGAGATATTATGATTTTCTGTATATAGCATTTAATCAGTGGGTTGATTTAAGGACAACCAAACTTAAGCAGACTTGGTTTGTTCAAATATTTCTTAAAATGTTAAAAATTGTGGTTTCTCATGCGTTTTAAGGATAAATATTTTAGTTTTAACAACACATGTGATGTTTGAAATTTTTGATGGCCATGCAGAATTGAAAAATCGTGTCCATCATAAAACTTAAGCAGAACTGTTTTTCACGGTTTTATTATGGTTTTCTCATGCATGTATAGGCTATAGCATTATTTGTTATTTTAAATATTTCCTAAATGTTGAGAAATTGAAGGAAAGAAAAAGTATGGGGTTTTCCTGCCTGTATATAACATTTAATAATTTGGTGTTGATTTTCCAACTCAACGTTTTAAGCATAGCATAGTTCATTTTTAACAACACATGTGATGTTTGGAGTTTTTCATGCAGAATTGGCAAATCATGTCCATCATAAAATGTAAGCAGAATTTGTTCTTTTAATATTTCTAAAATATTACAAAATGAAGGATTTTTATTTAGGGATATGTTATGTCTGTATATAGCATTAACTCAACGTTTTTAGGATAAAATATTTCTGTTTTAACAGCACATGGCAACACTTTTTCATGTGATGTTTGGAATTTCTGATGGCCATGCAGAATTGGAAAATCGTGTCCATCATAAAACTTAAGCAGAATGTGTGGGTGTTTTTTCAAATATTTCCTTAGTATTAAAAATGATAAGGAAAGAGATATTATGATTTTCTGTATATAGCATTTTTAAAATCATTGGGTTGATTTAAGGACACCCCAACTTAAGCAGACTTGGTTTGTTCAAATATTTCTTAAAATGTTAAAAAGTGTGGTTTCTCATGCGTTTTAAGGATAAATATTTCAGTTTTAACAACACATGTGATGTTTGGAATTATTGATGGCCATGCAGAATTGGCAAATCGTGTCCATCAAAAACTTAAGCAGAATCTGTTTTTTTCTTCTCAAATATATCTTTATGTACAAAATATACAGGAAAGACAAATTATTGTTTTCTTATACATGTATATAGCAGTATTTGTTATTTTAAATGTGTCCTAAATGTTCGGAAAATGAAGAAAAGAAAAAGTATGGGGTTTTCATGCCTGTATATAGCATTTAATCATTTTGGGGTTGATTTTCCAACTCAACGTTTTAAGGGACCGTTCATTATTTCTACCGGAGGGGGCCGGTAGAATATAGGGGGGGGGGGGGGGTTGTAAGCTGAAAGAGGGGGGGGGGGGGGCATAACTTTTTAAGGTGGTGATAGGGGGTCATAACTTTTGGTACTAATATTTCAAACCATAATTTTTTTGGATAGCAATTTTTTTATACACCCACTCTACCCCCACTTTTGTCAGACAATTTTTCCGTGTGGCGAAAAGTGACCCAAAATATTGCCGCGACCCCCCCCCCCCCCCCCCCCCCCCTCACGGGATTTGTACCATGGACACAGGACTTGGGATTTGTACCATGCACACAGGACTTGGGATTTTCCAGTACACCAAGAGTGTAGGCTGGGTCCATTTTTTCAGCAAAATACCACACTGGTTGATACGAACAAACTGTGTCGTGGTATATTGTGGTATATGGTAGGGTTAGGTTAAAGATAAAATTCTGAAAACTGACAATAGGAATGTGTTGCCCTTCTCTTAGGCATCGGCTTGCAGTAGAATTTTGCTCATCTTGGAACTCAACAACAAGACAGCATGCCCACGCTGACAGCGTGCCCACGCTGACAAAATGCCCACGCTGACAAAATGCCCACGCTGACAGCATGCCCACGATGGCGTAGCCAGAGGGGGCGATCGCCCCACCAACATTTGAGTCGTGTCGGTTGAGATTGGCTCTGTCGGTTCATTTGTCAAGGGAAATCATGACATTCTGACGGACAAAAGTACAAATATGACTATTTTTCTCCGCGCATGTGCCCACAAAATAGATTTTCGGTGTTTTAAAGCATGTTTAAAGCCAACATAGACATCAAATATGGTGTAAAATAGTAAATTTTCGCATTCTTTAGTCGATAAAGTATTCGGTTATTTTTTAATTTTCGCCCGACCAATATGAAAACCTAGCTACGCCTCTGCATGCCCACGCTGAGAACATCCTCATGCTGACAGCATGCCCACACATACACTGTCAGAAATTATACACTTTTACTCTACAAAAATCACAAGTGTGTATAATAATATAATTGTCGTATTCGTATATGGAAGGGGTGGGTGCAATAAAGTGCTAAGTTATTCCTTAAATATTGTAAAATGAAGGAAAGAAAAATTAGGGTTTTGTTATGCTTGTACATGTATATAGCAAGACAAGTTAATTCAGTTTTAACAACACATGTGATGTTTGGAATTTGTTATGGCCATGCAGAATTGGCAAATCGTGTCCTAATGTTAAAACTTTAAGCAGAATCAGTTATTTTTAAGTGTTAAAAAGTGAAGTAAAGAAATATTATCACACATCACATCGAAACAGATCAGTTGCCGGCGGAACTTAATTGCCGAAAAGTACCGTGGCGGCCATCGCCGGTATACAGACATTTTAAAAGGATTTGATACCTCATAAGCTGCACAACATATGCGTTTTATGTTCTATCTCAATAAGTTAGTCGTTTTTGGAGACAGCTGGTGTTCTGTTTTGAAGAGATGGGTTACAATTATGTTTTTCTCATGCATGTATATAGCATTTAATAATCCTTTTTTCAAGTAAAGAGATTTATTAAAACAAAAAAGACAAAATAAAACAAGATAAAAATGTTTTCTCTGTCAAGATGAAGTTGTTGTGTGCTTTATTGACTCACTTTTGTTAATAAGCTTTATTAAAATGAAATTGATTTTAGAGAAAGTTTGTGTCTTATTTCCTTTTAGCCTAGACTGTACTGATTTCTTCAGTCTTCTAACATATCGCATGTTCAACTTTGACGGGGCTGTTATTTATTTATCAATTGCAAGCCCGGCCCTGGGGGACCCGGGACATGGCGGGGACCAGGACTGTTGCGGGGACGTAAATACTACGTTATTACCCGGCGTGTAAACCTGAACGTACCGGGGACGTACATCACGAAAAGAAAAATGTTTTTGTTTGTCCAGGCTAAGAGGGGCCGGGACTGTAACAGTGACGTACACTTTGTCCTGGCTAAAGAGGGGCTGGTGCCACGCGACTGTGCCGGGGACGTCACATTGGCAATTTAAACGTCTCGGCCCAAACCACCCCACCCCCGCTAGTCCCGGGTCCCCCGTGCCGGGATTGCAATTGATGCATTAATGCATTATGGAGACAGTAAACTATTAGCCATCCATTTCCGAATCGCCAAAACGACAACATCTTTTGTCTATTATATACAGACGATTACCGCCGCGGTATTTTAATCTAGAGTAAGAATACTTTCACAACATACCGGCAACACTGGCTTGAAAGAGAAAAAATAACAAATGTATTTATATAAACAGAAATAATAATTCCACTGTTAGAATAAAACACGCTATTTAAGAATAAATATTAACAATTGATGATGGCCTATAAGCATGATTCTAGCAGAATCTATGACGAGCGAAACTCAATTAAATAAACGCGAGGATCAAGCAAATGATACCAGCCGAGTGAGTGAAATGAAACGTTATTTCAGAGATATACAAGACAAATGAAAGACAAAACATTGGAGATAGCGGGAGTCGAACCAACGTGATATGTTATTGATTGTCGCCAATAACCTAACCGCTACTCCACGTCACCATTCGGTGTACTGCAATGCGTAGAACTTTCAAAGTACTACTAGTAAATATACACTAATTAAAATATTTTGGGTAGAGATCTGTAAATGTTTCGACTTTCCAATTGATGATATTAATATTACATTTATCTGAAACCAGCAAAATGTGCAGCCTCAAATTTGCGTCGTCGATATGTAGACTGAATTAAGTTTTAAATTTTACAAAATGTATGATTGGGATATTGCACAGCTTTTTAGGTCTATAAAAACATATTTACCATGAATTTATATCGTTTTATTTTCTGGGAAACCCAAAGCCTTTTACTCGATAAAAGTACGATTGCTACTAATTAGTTCAAGAGCTTGTTCAGCGAGTTGTTCAGTCAAAGGCTAATCCCGGACAAACCTTAAAGCTGGCCTACCACTTTGGTAGTTCACCACAGACGAACGGGTCATACACCTCTTCACTTGGTGACAGACAATACAGAGTTAACATGGAGAAATTGTAACCTTGTAAAATTCCCGAGAGAACTGGAGGTGGTTAGCAACCAGAGTGGTGGCATGCCTTTAACTGTGATATCCCAAGTGCCTGTAAAGGGCGGTTTAATGCTTATTCACCAGCGTGCAACGATCAGATTTTATTAGGAAAAACATAAGGTTTATATACGATGATGTTAATATGAAGCAATTTTTCATTGGACGTTTCTACATGTACGCGAATTTCAACGGTTTCACGTCAAATATTAAATGTTTTAATGTGTGTTTGCGCGTTGTATGTAGTGTCAGCTCAGAGGCCCGTCACGACCGTTAACCGACATCATTGTAGAGTGAGCCGCCCAAACGCGTGGCGACCTAACCATTCCCTCGACAACGACCACGGAAGGGTGTCTGATATGATGGCTCAGCTTGTTGCAGGTTCAGGGGAGTCCATTGCAATTTACACGTCGAAAATATATAACATATATGGCCATGTGTTTTGAACTCACCACCCAAAAAGGGTGGTGGCGTTGCATTTTTGGTAACTAATCATCCATCTCTCTCTATTAACTCAACAACTAAAAATGTGGTAGAGCTATGGTTGAGGTGTCATGTGAAAGCCTATTTATCTAGCTACATTGTGTGAATAAATCCGGTGAAAGCCTATTTATCTAGCTACATTGTGTGAATAAATCCGGTATTTCCATGACTGTTTGGCTGAGATATGATTGATTATACTGTGAAAGTCAGGGGTGGTGGCGGTGGCGGCGGCGGCGGTGGTGGCGGCGCTGTGTACAATCTCTATGGGGCAGTGGCGGATCCAGGAAAATTTCAAGCGGTGCACAGCACCGCCCTCCGAGCTATGCTCGGACAGGGGGGTGTCTGAGGGGCGATGTGCCCCCCTCCGAAGTAGAAAATTTTTCAATTTCCGAACTCATTTGGTGCGATCTGGTGTATACTTTTGACCAACATTTTATCAAAAAGCCACCTCTTCATTTCCAATAAATATTTTGTTTTTTTTATCAATGCACAAAAGAAGTTGAGCATATTATACTGATATATTTTTGATTTAAGTATAGATGATTTGAAAGGTCGAACAGGGGGGAGTCTGAGGGGGGAAGTGCCCCCCTCAGAAGTAGAAAAAAAATTCAATTTTCGAACTCATTTGGTGCGATCTGGTGTATACTTTTGACCAACATTTTATCTTCATTTCCAATAAATATTTTGTTTTTTTATCAATGCACGAAAGAAGTTGAGCATATTATACTGATATTTTTGATTTAAGTATAGATGATTTGAAAGGTCGAACAGGGGGGAGTCTGAGGGGGGAAGTGCCCCCCTCAGAAGTAGAAAATTTTTCAATTTTCGAACTCATTTGGTGCGATCTGGTGTATACTTTTGACCAACATTTTATCAAAAAGCCACCTCTTCATTTCCAATAAATATTTTGTTTTTTTATCAATGCACGAAAGAAGTTGAGCATATTATACTGATATTTTTGATTTAAGTATAGATGATTTGAAAGGTCGAACAGGGGGGAGTCTGAGGGGGGAAGTGCCCCCCTCAGAAGTAGAAATTTTTTCAATTTTCGAACTCATTTGGTGCGATCTGGTGTATACTTTTGACCAACATTTTATCAAAAAGCCACCTCTTCATTTCCAATAAATATTTTGTTTTTTTATCAATGCACGAAAGAAGTTGAGCATATTATACTGATATTTTTGATTTAAGTATAGATGATTTGAAAGGTCGAACAGGGGGGAGTCTGAGGGGGGAAGTGCCCCCCTCAGAAGTAGAAATTTTTTCAATTTTCGAACTCATTTGGTGCGATCTGGTGTATACTTTTGACCAACATTTTATCAAAAAGCCACCTCTTCATTTCCAATAAATATTTTGTTTTTTTTATCAATGCACAAAAGAAGTTGAGCATATTATACTGATATATTTTTGATTTAAGTATAGATGATTTGAAAGGTCGAACAGGGGGGAGTCTGAGGGGGGAAGTGCCCCCCTCAGAAGTAGAAAAAAAATTCAATTTTCGAACTCATTTGGTGCGATCTGGTGTATACTTTTGACCAACATTTTATCCAAAAAGCCACCTCTTCATTTCCAATAAATATTTTGTTTTTTGTATCAATGCACGAAAGAAGTTGAGCATATTATACTGATATATTTTTGATTTAAGTATAGGCCTAGATGATTTGAAAGGTCGAACAGGAGGGAGTCTGAGGGGGGAAGTGCCCCCCTCAGAAGTAGAAATTTTTTCAATTTTCGAACTCATTTGGTGCGATCTGGTGTATACTTTTGACCAACATTTTATCAAAAAGCCACCTCTTCATTTCCAATCAATATATATTTGTTATCAATGCAAGAAAGAAGTAGAGCATACGACGACGTATATACTGATTTTTTCTTAATTTAAGTATAGATTGTTTAAAAGCTCGAACAGGGGGAGTCTGAGGGGTGATGTGCCCCCCCCCCCCCCCCCCCCCCCCCCCTCTTCTTCCTCTCTTTCTTTTTTTTTTTTTTCCTTTTTTTTCCTTTTTTTTTTTCCTTTTCCTTTTTTTTTTTTTTTTGGTAGGGGGGGGGGGGCGGGCCCGTCGGCCCCCCCCCCCTGTATCCGCGCCTGCTATGGGGAATGTAGAAAATGTTCCCAATTCTACGTTCAATTTACAATAATTCCTCATCCCTGTATGGTACAAACATGATTTTGCTCTCATTTTATAGATTATTTTGTATTCTATAAGATTCAGTTTCAACAAACGTGACAACTATTATGTAACGATTGTAATCATGAATCGATTGCATTGTTCTGGCTCTTTCTCTATTCGCTACAGTGAACTTGCCCTAATTCATCGGTTTTACATACATGATTATAACAAAAAAAGGATTCAACCGATGATAGCAAAATTTTGGAAAGCTCTCAAATAGGGGAATTCGAAAATACCGTTTATATCAGGATAGGGTGCATACCCAACAAATACTTGTAAACTCTAATAAATATGAAATGTAAACGTTTGTGCTCATTTACATCTCGATATAGTATATTTCAACAAGTTACCATTGACAACCATTATTCTCTGATGGGTTATTACACGAAGAACTAATATGCACAGTAAAATTATGATTGGGATAGGTATACAAATATTATTGAGCTTAAATCAAAATATGAAGAAGAAAAAAATCGATATTTTTTTAACATTCTTAATCACAACATGTTACCATTAGAATCTAAATTCCAATAGCATATTTGGATTCATTGTATCGTTCAGAAAATATATACTTTTTATTGGGTAGAACAAGTAGTTATTGCGATATGCTAATTCGAATCACAGATGTTGTAAAAAATCAAAAATATCTGCACATTCAACGGTAAGGGTGGCGAGTTCAAAACACATGGCCATATTATGTCTATAATCAAACTGTAGAGGGCGATATTTCTCGGTTGGAAATTAGAAATCACCTTCAAATAACGTTAAGTTCTCTTATTGAACTCTAGAGGGCGTCATTGTACTTTTTGATATAAAAGTTAGGTTAGGCGTATATTTTGAATCAGCTTTAATTATCTCATCTTAAAATCATCACAAGTGTAAGTTTTGAATTGTATCCATCATTAACCGTTATTTGGTGTGTCATGACTAGAACGTTGTTTTAGGGTAATGAGCATAGTTTTTTTTATTATCTTGTAGAAAGTGGCAAAATGGAAAGTTAATGTTGGAATGGTTTGCTGAATGTGTTAATGTTGATATGGTTTGCTGAATATGTTAATGTTGGTATGTGTTGCTGAATGTGTTAATGTTGGAATGGTTTGCTGAATGTGTTAATGTTGGAATGTTTTACTGAATGTGTTAATGTTGGAATGGTTTGCTGAATGTGTTAATGTTGGAATGTTTTACTGAATGTGTTAATGTTGGAATGGTTTGCTGAATGTGTTAATGTTGGAATGGTTTGCTGAATGTGTTAATGTTGGAATGGTTTGCTGAATATGTTAATGTTGGAATGGTTTGCTGAAAGTGTTAATGTAGGAATGGTTTGCTAAATGTGTTAATGTTGGTATGGTTTACTGAATGTGTTAATGTTGGAATGGTTTACTGAATGTGTTAATGTTGGAATGGTTTGCTGAATGTGTTAATGTTGGTATGGTTTGCTGAATGTGTTAATGTTGGAATGGTTTGCTGAATGTGTTAATGTTGGAATGGTTTGCTGAATGTGTTAATGTTGGTATGTGTTGCTGAATGTGTTAATGTTGGTATGGTTTACTGAATGTGTTAATGTTGGTATGGTTTGCTGAATGTGTTAATGTTGGAATGGTTTGCTGAATGTGTTAATGTTGGTATGGTTTGCTGAATGTGTTAATGTTGGTATGGTTTGCTGAATGTGTTAATGTTGGAATGGTTTGCTGAATGTGTTAATGTTGGAATGGTTTGCTGAATGTGTTAATGTTGGTATGGTTTGCTGAATATGTTAATGTTGGTATGGTTTGCTGAATGTGTTAATGTTGGAATGGTTTGCTGAATGTGTTAATGTTGGTATGGTTTGCTGAATGTGTTAATGTTGGAATGGTTTGCTGAATGTGTTAATGTTGGAATGGTTTGCTGAATGTGTTAATGTTGGAATGGTTTGCTGAATGTGTTAATGTTGGAATGGTTTGCTGAATGTGTTAATGTTGGAATGGTTTGCTGAATGTGTTAATGTTGGAATGGTTTGCTGAATGTGTTAATGTTGGAATGGTTTGCTGAATGTGTTAATGTTGGTATGGTTTGCTGAATGTGTTAATGTGGGAATGGTTTACTGAATGTGTTAATGTTGGAATGGTTTGCTGAATGTGTTAATGTTGGAATGGTTTACTGAATGTGTTAATGTTGGAATGGTTTGCTGAATGTGTTAATGTTGGTATGGTTTGCTGAATGTGTTAATGTTGATATGGTTTGCTGAATGTGTTAATGTAGGAATGGTTTACTGAATGTGTTAATGTTGGTTTGGTTTGCTGAATGTGTTAATGTTGGAATGGTTTGCTGAATGTGTTAATGTTGGTATGGTTTGCTGAATGTGTTAATGTTGGAATGGTTTGCTGAATGTGTTAATGTTGGAATGGTTTGCTGAATGTGTTAATGTTGGAATGGTTTGCTGAATGTGTTAATGTTGGTATGGTTTGCTGAATGTGTTAATGTTGGTATGGTTTGCTGAATGTGTTAATGTTGGAATGGTTTGCTGAATGTGTTAATGTTGGAATGGTTTGTTGAATGTGTTAATGTTGGAATGGTTTGCTGAATGTGTTAATGTTGGAATGGTTTGCTGAATGTGTTAATGTTGGAATGGTTTGCTGAATGTGTTAATGTTGGTATGGTTTGCTGAATGTGTTAATGTTGGAATGTTTTACTGAATGTGTTAATGTTGGAATGGTTTGCTGAATGTGTTAATGTTGGAATGGTTTGCTGAATGTGTTAATGTTGCAATGGTTTGCTGAATGTGTTAATGTTGGTATGGTTTGCTGAATGTGTTAATGTTGGAATGGTTTGCTGAATGTGTTAATGTTGGTATGGTTTGCTGAATGTGTTAATGTTGGAATGGTTTGCTGAATGTGTTAATGTTGGAATGGTTTGCTGAATGTGTTAATGTTGGAATGATTTGCTGAATGTGTTAATGTTGGAATGGTTTACTGAATGTGTTAATGTTGGTATGGTTTGCTGAATGTGTTAATGTGGGAATGGTTTGCTGAATGTGTTAATGTGGGAATGGTTTACTGAATGTGTTAATGTTGGTATGGTTTGCTGAATGTTTTAATGTAGGAATGGTTTGCTGAATATGTTAATGTTGGAATGGTTTGCTGAATGTGTTAATGTTGGTATGGTTTGCTGAATGTGTTAATGTTGGAATGGTTTGCTGAATGTGTTAATGTTGGTATGGTTTGCTGAATGTGTTAATGTTGGTATGGTTTGCTGAATGTTGGAATTGTTGCTGAATGTGTTAATGTTGATATGGTTTGCTGATTGTGTTAATGTTGGAATGGTTTGCTGAATGTGTTAATGTTGGAATGGTTTGCTGAAAGTGTTAATGTTGGAATTGTTGCTGAATATGTTAATGTTGGTATGGTTTGCTGAATATGTTAATGTTGGAATGGTTTGCTGAATGTGTTAATGTTGGAATGGTTTGCTGAAAGTGTTAATGTTGGAATGGTTTGCTGAATGTGTTAATGTTGGTATGGTTTGCTGAATGTGTTAATGTTGGAATGGTTTGCTGAATGTGTTAATGTTGGTATGGTTTGCTGAATGTGTTAATGTTGGTATGGTTTGCTGAATGTTGGAATTGTTGCTGAATGTGTTAATGTTGATATGGTTTGCTGAATGTGTTAATGTTGGTATGGTTTGCTGAATGTGTTAATGTTGGAATGGTTTGCTGAATGTGTTAATGTTGGAATGGTTTGCTGAATGTGTTAATGTTGGTATGGTTTGCTGAATGTGTTAATGTTGGAATGGTTTGCTGAATGTGTTAATGTTGGAATGGTTTGCTGAATGTGTTAATGTTGGTATGGTTTGCTGAATGTGTTAATGTTGGTATGGTTTGCTGAATGTGTTAATGTTGGTATGGTTTACTGAATGTGTTAATGTTGGAATGGTTTGCTGAATGTGTTAATGTTGGAATGGTTTGCTGAATTTGTTAATGTTGGTATGGTTTACTGAATGTGTTAATGTTGGAATTGTTGCTGAATGTGTTAATGTTGGAATGGTTTGCTGAATGTGTTAAAGTTGGAATGGTTTGCTGAATGTGTTAATGTTGGTATGGTTTGCTAAATGTGTTAATGTTGGTATGGTTTGCTGAATGTGTTAATGTAGGAATGGTTTGCTGAATGTGTTAATGTAGGAATGGTTTGCTAAATGTGTTAATGTTGGTATGGTTTGCTGAATGTGTTAATGTGGGAATGGTTTGCTGAATGTGTTAATGTTGGTATGGTTTGCTAATGTGTTAATGTAGGAATGGTTTGCTGAATGTGTTAATGTTGGTATGGTTTGCTGAATGTGTTAATGTTGGTATGGTTTGCTGAATGTGTTAATGTTGGAATTGTTTGCTGAATGTGTTAATGTTGGTATGGTTTGCTGAATGTGGTAATGTTGGTATGGTTTGCTGAATGTGTCAATGTTGGAATGGTTTGCTGAATGTGTTAATGTTGGAATGGTTTGCTGAATGTGTTAATGTTGGTATGGTTTACTGAATGTGTTAATGTGGGAATGGTTTGCTGAATGTGTCAATGTTGGAATGGTTTGCTGAATGTGTTAATGTTGGAATGGTTTGCTGAATGTGTTAATGTTGGTATGGTTTACTGAATGTGTTAATGTGGGAATGGTTTGCTGAATGTTTTAATGTTGGAATGGTTTGCTGAATGTGTTAATGTTGGTATGGTTTGCTGAATGTGTTAATGTTGGAATGGTTTGCTGAATGTGTTAATGTTGGAATGGTTTGCTGAATATGTTAATGTTGGTATGGTTTGCTGAATGTGTTAATGTTGGAATGGTTTACTGAATGTGTTAATGTTGGAATGGTTTGCTGAATGTGTTAATGTTGGAATGGTTTGCTGAATGTGTTAATGTTGGTATGGTTTGCTGAATGTGTTAATGTTGGTATGGTTTGCTGAATGTGTTAATGTAGGAATGGTTTGCTGAATATGTTAATGTTGGAATGGTTTGCTGAATGTGTTAATGTTGGTATGGTTTGCTGAATGTGTTAATGTGTTAATGGTTTGCTGAATGTGTTAATGTTGGAATGGTTTGCTGAATGTGTTAATGTTGGTATGTGTTGCTGAATTTGTTAATGTTGGAATGGTTTGCTGAATGTGTTAATGTTGGAATGGTTTGCTAAATGTGTTAATGTTGGACGCATTTCGGACCCGGGGGGGGGGGGCACTCAACTTTTTTTGGGGTAGGGGTGTGCCGCACAGGGTCTCAAAAAGGGGGGCTACAGAACTGAACTGAGTGGATTTTATGACGAAAAATAGGGTCTTAGGAACTGATTTTTTCAACAAAGTTGGTCTTGAGAACTGGCCTATAATTCATTTTGATTAGCGAGAACGCAAATTTACGGGGTTTTTTTGTTTTAGAACGCACAATTATCAAAGAATTGGGGCTTTGGAACGCACAATTTCGCGATTTTTGAATTTTCAATAAAATTGGGGTCTTAAGAACTGATGCAGGCTCAAAAGGGGGGTCATAAGAGCTAGCAGCAGAGGGTGAAAAGGGGGTCTTCAGCGCGGCACATACCTATACCCTTTTCATATGTCAGTGCCCTCCCGGGATTTCGGAGTCAAACAAAGCGCTGAGCAAGTACACAAATAGAAATTCTGATTTATGCCTCAATCCAAACGGGACCAGGCCAGAACAAAGGTCGTACACGCTGGGTTACCATCGGGCTGTCCGAGTCATGAGTATTGAGTCCCAATTCCAAGTCCAGACAAAAAGCAGTGGCTTGTCCAATGGGTTGGAGGGCGAGCAGGGGAGCCACGTCCCCTACCTTGATCTTTTTGACTGTCATTCGGGGTGAATTGCTCCTATTCAGAGAAATTTAATATTTTACTTACACCCAATTGTGAAACGCCATTTAGAGGAATCGAAACAAATGTAGTATAAAAGGAGCATTTTTTACGCGTTACGCGCACATGAAAATGTCAACGAATATCATGCGAAGCCCATAAAAAAAAGAGGTCATGGCCAGTTAAATGTAAATAGCAACAACAAAAAATCATGCTACACGCGCGCATGTTTTTCAAGAACAGTCGTACAAATAGGTGTGAAGTCATTTTGGGGAATGAGACCCTGCACCCCACCCCCACCACAGAAATCCTGCACGTGCCATTGGTAAAAAGAATAAGTGCGAGTCCTGACTCGCTTCAGATTCTTCATCCCATGCCTTCCAAGCCGTGTCCATGTGCAAAATAGAATAATATTATGTACCGGTATATATTTCTTACAGTAAAGGTCTTAATGTAAATAGTATAACAATAACCATATTTCAGAGAAATGTTCAGTCGGGGGGGGGGGGGGGGGGGGGGGGGGCGGTGTCAAAAAGTATCGGGTTCACTATTACGGGAAGGGGGTTAAAAGAAATTTAGGTATAGGTAGAGGGGGTCAAACAAGTTTTGATGTACCAAAAATAAATTTGTCCAGCAGCCCCCCCCCCCCCCCCCCCACCAAAGTATTTATGAACGCTCCATTATGTATTATTTGGAATGTATGTAGTTTCTGAGTCGATTTGTGCTCTTGTACATTTTATTCTTTTAAACGCCGATTTACCACCATTCTGCTTTCACGTCTGAGGACTGTTAATTAGGTGTCAATACCTATGATTAGTATAACATATCAAAATGCTGTTAAAGAGGCACGGAGAGATTGACGATAAAATGAAAATTTGAAATAATAAAAGGTGTCAATAGATAAGGTATAATAGAACCCTGAAACATAATATTTCATGGCAAAAGGGTTGAACTTATGGCGCTAGATGAATCATATATGTGCCGAATTCTGCAGATCATTTCGATGTGATTTACATCCAAATTACCAAATTGTGAAATATTACAGGATATAGTGCGAATTAAGGTTTCAGATGAGAATTAGTATGCCTAAGTATTACTTTGGTGCACAAAAACCCCCACAATTTCCAGGAAAATTGAGGACGCACCCCCATACGTATCTCTCAACAGATTCACAATGCCCCTTCAATCAAACATTAGCATATCGAAAATAAAGTGATTTTATTAGACAGCCATTTACGTGTAAAAGCTTATTGATTTATATTTACTCACCTTCGATTCTAATTACAACAGATTTCGTTATAGTATTTGTGACATGGCACCACGAAATGGGTGGAAAGTCGCAAAAATGTGTTTATAGTTTTTTATCATATTCTTAAAATATAATATTTCAGCTTTAAAATTATATATTATTTATATTAACCACTATTATAGTTTGTGTCTATCCATAGATATGAGCAAAAGAAGTTGACACTACCAAGAAACCCAGTTTTGAGTAAATAATTAATGGTACTTGAGATGTATCAATATCTCGTTAGCAACTAGCATGTTTCTTTACTATTACGGGAAGGGGGTTAAAAGAAATTTAGGTATAGGTAGAGGGGGTCAAACAAGTTTTGATGTACCAAAAATAAATTTGTCCAGCAGCCCCCCCCCCCCCCACCAAAGTATTTATGAACGCTCCATTATGTATTATTTGGAATGTATGTAGTTTCTGAGTCGATTTGTGCTCTTGTACATTTTATTCTTTTAAACGCCGATTTACCACCATTCTGCTTTCACGTCTGAGGACTGTTAATTAGGTGTCAATACCTATGATTAGTATAACATATCAAAATGCTGTTAAAGAGGCACGGAGAGATTGACGATAAAATGAAAATTTGAAATAATAAAAGGTGTCAATAGATAAGGTATAATAGAACCCTGAAACATAATATTTCATGGCAAAAGGGTTGAACTTATGGCGCTAGATGAATCATATATGTGCCGAATTCTGCAGATCATTTCGATGTGATTTACATCCAAATTACCAAATTGTGAAATATTACAGGATATAGTGCGAATTAAGGTTTCAGATGAGAATTAGTATGCCTAAGTATTACTTTGGTGCACAAAAACCCCCACAATTTCCAGGAAAATTGAGGACGCACCCCCATACGTATCTCTCAACAGATTCACAATGCCCCTTCAATCAAACATTAGCATATCGAAAATAAAGTGATTTTATTAGACAGCCATTTACGTGTAAAAGCTTATTGATTTATATTTACTCACCTTCGATTCTAATTACAACAGATTTCGTTATAGTATTTGTGACATGGCACCACGAAATGGGTGGAAAGTCGCAAAAATGTGTTTATAGTTTTTTATCATATTCTTAAAATATAATATTTCAGCTTTAAAATTATATATTATTTATATTAACCACTATTATAGTTTGTGTCTATCCATAGATATGAGCAAAAGAAGTTGACACTACCAAGAAACCCAGTTTTGAGTAAATAATTAATGGTACTTGAGATGTATCAATATCTCGTTAGCAACTAGCATGTTTCTTTACTGCGATTTCAATGAAACTTTCTACAGACGATTGTTACATTATGGACAACATTATATCAAGGTTTCAATTAGATTTCTTAAAATTTAACATAATTAATAGCCAATTAATTAACCTCCCTTATCTTTACGCCACGAAACAGCTGCCGAATTCAATACTTAGACTACATCCTCCAGTCTTCAATATTACCAAAAATTGATGTTTAGAGACAGAATTGCGCGAAAAAACGTTCGAAATTGTTCAACGAATGTTTCTTGGAACTAAAAATACCGATAACTAAAAATCGCCCCACCCCCTATCGACTTTTTCATTGTTCGGCCTGTATCTCCTATTCAGATACCGCGACTTTCCGCCTGTTTCGTGGTGCCATGTCACATTTTGTCTGCACTTTTTTCATATTTTCGGAATTACAAATAATATAAAGAGTCATATTCCTGTAACGCAAATTAACTCATAAAGCAATGTTTTAACTTAACATTTGGTTAAAATTACTATTATGTAATCATAATACTATTGAAAAGTTTGCAACGGTCTCCCTTTAATTTTAATTTGTGCGTGTACGTATGATGAAGCAAAACTTTACTTTTGCGCCTATCTTCATACAAGTTATTTATACTTATGAGATATGCATTCTGGTTTTTTCAGTGCGGTCTAGCTCCAACATTTAACTATAGGTGGTTCAACGAAAAAAATGATTGCGGCCATTTACATACCCAAAATCATGTTTATTTAAAGGTAGATGTTCTGTTTGCTGTCCAGAATTTCAACTTTATGTTTTCTATTTTACATAAAAGGTCTTCTTTAAGATTGTCACATTCCAAAGTTTGAGTTGCATAACTCCAATGGTTCTTATTTTAGAAGCACAAGGCCACACGATATTTGCTCATTGGGTAGTACACAAACTGGCGGATGGTTAACCACCGTTGGCAGTAATTCACCACATTTTAGCCTATAATTTTAAAATGGAACTTTTCTGGCCCCTAAGAATTTACAGACATAATGATAAAAATATGGTGATTCTTCTGATATAAAAATATCTCGATGTGACAAAAATATCATACATACAAACACCACATCCGAAGATGAGACTAAGGGTTACGCATCACATACCAACATATAGAGGATCGCATAGGCGATTCAATAGGGAACTTGAACAATTTAAATAATTTAACAGCGAGGCAGATAACTACCGCAAGTTCCACAACTCAAACAAACATTAAACAAGCCTCGATTCATATCCCAACTTAAAAAGCAAGGACGTGAGCCGGAGCGGGAATCGAACCCGTGACCTTTCGAATACAAGTCGAACGCTCTAACCACTGAGCTACCCGGCCGTCTCCGATAAACAGAGTACAGACCAGATAGTAGTGATATAGAGCAGTCATGGATTGTAATTGACAAACAATACAACAGCACACGGTATATGAGATCATTAAAGATGCTTACTCGCAACCCTAACATTATAAATACATACAAACACCACATCCGAAGATGAGACTAAGGGTTACGCATCACATACCAACATATCTCGAAAAATAAATTCCCTCAAATTCACGAAATATTTGTAACCCCACCCCCCCCCCCCCCCCCCAAACAAAACGCCGACCGAACCTACCTGAGAGGTCCGTTTGCCCGCAGAACAGGGCTCTTTTTGTCGTGCCTTTATTACCATGATTACTGCCAATATTTGATATTTTGTCAGTCATATTTGAAACGTACATGAGCTGCACGTACGAGGGTCAGTCAGTAAGTAATGAAAGTGATCATGGTATGGAATGCATGGGTGATTCTATTGAGGGATAATGTAATCAATACAAAGTATGAACCTATGTCTTTCAAACAATACACTTTTGGATTTCTAAGTATCAACTATGACGTCATAGCATTAGCGTAAACTAAGTACACTTGGGACACTGCCTGAAATTGGTCAATATTTGGCTGGATATGTAATAGGTTGAAATATGGGTTGTTTGAAACATTTGCGTGTATCTCGGCAATGCAAGCATAGAAACAGATAACAATTGGTGCATAGTTATAACACATAGTATTTTTTTTAGATCCGAATTCCTTGATACAAACAAGAAGGGACCATCTCAAAAACGCTTTTATCAAGCGAAATCCGCAACATTAAACCTAAAAAAGGCTAAAGAACAATGGAGGGATTATAATTGAGTAAATTGCTGTGGGATGTAAAGCAATAATAGTGGGCATTTCAAAAGGAGCTGATCATAAAATGTCCTCAAACCATTGAAATTATGTAACGATTACTTTAACAGTACACATTAGTAGCTCTAAAGATACCAGTAACATCTTTGATTGATATATTCTTAAACAGCTAAGAAAGTTTAAGCAATCTCATTGGTTCTCAGAGAAATCGGCGACATCTAGATGAGACAATAGAACACGGGGAGGTGGGGGCTTACGTTTTAACAGCGCGCCCGACCTTCCATAACGCGCACTTCTGCAGTGCGTCTTTAGCGCTTTTCCTGCGTTTATGCCGGCGCTGCGACGCTTACGCATGGTTTACTCATCGCATGTGATTGGATGGAATGTTTGTGGGCTATTCGATCCTAGCAGGGGTAAAAGTTGTCAAATGTGGACAATAAAATGTACTTATTTCTTTGATAAATGTCTAAAGTATGATTGTTTAAGAATGAGAATAAAGGTATTGTTTTGAGACCGTACCCGTGTTATATTGTCTGACATAAATGCGTTCGATAGTATTATTTTTTGCGTAGAACAACTCCGCCTGCGGCGTCGTTGTTCTTCTTAAAATAATACTATCGTCCGCATTTATGTCAGACAATATAACACGGGTACGGTCTAAAAACAATACCTTTATTCTCTAATTCATGTATATCTTCATTTTTACTAGCACAATAATTATACACATTGATAAACGCATTTGTCAATATTTCTGATTAGAATTTGAAGGCACAGTAAGCTTTTATCTGGTAAAATGCATGATTTTAGCCATTTTTGGCCCTGTTCAAAATTATCTGCCGTCTGCGCATGCGCATATTTTCTGTATAATTAGTTAACTATCCTATGGAATCTCCCAAATGGGTTTATTGCTTGGTTATTTTTCCTAAATTGTTTGATTTTCCGGAATAATAGTGCTTCACTGACTGGGATTTTTTCAATGAAAATGGGCTATTTGAAATACTGATATTTGTATACCTTTTATTCAATTGCTTCTCCTTACTTTTTCCTCTTATACTACAAATGTCAAATTACACAGGGATTAAAGTTATCGTCTTTAGTATCATAATTATACGAGAAAAAAAATCGGGATTTACCTGCTTCTGATGTCATGTTATGCAATCTTCTTACCACGTGTTTTATTTAAACAATTCAAATTTCCCGCCAAATAATTGATTAAGCAGTGTCCCAAGTGTACTAACTTTAAGCTAATGCTATGACGTCATAGTTCATATTTAGAAATCCAAAAGTGTATTGTTTGAAAGACAAAGGTTCATACTTTGTATTGATCACAGTAACACTCAATAGAATCGCTCATGCATTCCATACCATGATCACTTTCATTACTTAATGACTGACCCTCGTAGTCGTTATTAGCTTATTGTGATTCTTATTGCAATTTATACTTGTGTGCATGTTTTGTACTGCATCATTGGACACATATGACCACTTAGTTTGATTAAAGCAAGCTGATCACTACATCAATAGAGAAAATTCTTCAGTGATGAGTCTTTTTCCGAGAAAATATAATACTAATGATAATAATAATAATAACAATAATAATAATATAATAATAATAATAATAATCTGTATTTTATAAAGCGCCTTATCCAAATTGTTCATTTGCTCAAAGCGCTGTAATTTTTGCTGCTGGTGAATCAACAGAATCAGGTCGCATCAACTAGGGTGCAGCCAATTTCTAGCGCAAACCTATCCGCACTTAGATTGTAACATCCACCATTTTTCAATGCAGCTCTCCAAATACCACTGGGAAAACTTGGCCTTAGGGATGAAACCCAAACCAATTTAACACAAGACATAATTTGGTGCAGGGCACCAACTAATATGTCTCCCGCAATTCAGTTGGATGGAAGGTTAAGCAGAAGTTAGAGTTAGTTGAAGAGGTTTAGATACATGAATACAATATGGATGACAACTGAATAACCATACAGACAACCTAATACTGCTGAGATAACATGTAGCCTAAAACACAAGAAGCCCCCAGGCCAATTGTGACATCGGGAATCACCAAATAATTTGTCTCAAATAATTATGTTCATTCACAATATAAAAATGACCAATGCTGCTCAATTGACGTGGAGCCGAAAACACAGGGAACCACCAAAATTAATACCGGGAACCTCCAAAATTTATTTTGGTCTGTCTAGTTACAATTTAAAAAATGGCCATTTACCCACTTTATATGTATATTTGCTGTTTAAACAACATGGAACCTAAAACTTAGGGAACCACCAAAATGACAGAAACCTCAAATATACATTATTTGTCCGCAAATAATTATTATCATTCAAAATATAAATATTTGAAAATAGAGACACTCGATCAATTCATATTTACTGCTTGAACAAAATGGAGCCCATAAAAGACCGGGAACTATCAAAAATTATATTCATAATAAGGTTCTTCCAATTGCCAAAACACATGACAATAGACTCCACCCAAAATATAATTACCACTTAAACAACATTGAACCTAAAACACCTGTAGCCATCAAATATAACACGGAACCAACAAATAGGTATTTGGTCCAAAATATTCTTCCGTTCAAAATATAAAAAGGCATGACAATAGACACCACGCTGTAAAAAAATCCGGGAACAATTCCGTAAAAAGGTAAAAATAGTGGGTTTTTTAGTTTCAATTGTCAAAGCCTATACTTATCGGCGGCCAAATGGGTCAAAATGGTATAAAAGTATGAGAAAGGTGTCGATATGAGAGAAAGGTGTATACAAACTAGAGAAAGGTATAGGATTAAGAGAATTAACGGTCTCGATCTACAATCTATAGAAAGGTATATAATGGAGAAAGGTGTATACTTTGCAGAAGGGGGTCTAGAATGGAGATAGGTATGTAATTTAGAGAAAGGTGTGAATTTAGAGAAAGGGGTCTAAAATGGAGAAAGGTCTGTAATTGAGAGAAAGGGGTCTAAAATGGAGAAAGGTGTGAATTTAGAGAAAGGGGTCTAGATTGGAGAAAGGTTTATACATTTGAGAAAGGGGTCTAGCATGGGTGTCTAGATTGGAGAAAGGTGTGTAATTTAGACAAATGGGTCTCAAGGGTCTAGAATGGAGAAAGGTCATTATTACGCTATAATGATTGTCAATTATACAATTAAAGGTGTATGTTCAGATCACATTTTTGGGGGTATGATTTTTATTCTTCACATCAAGATATTTTCATATAAGAAGAATCCCCATATTTTTCTCATTATGTCTGTAAAATCTTAGGGGCCAGAAATGTTTCATTTAGAAATAATAGGCTCAAATATGGTGAATTATTGCCAAAGGTGGTTAACCACCAGCTAGTCTGTGTACTACTCAATGGGCAAATTTATTGTGACCGTGTGCTTCTAAAATATATAAGAACCATTGGAGTTATGCAACTCAAACTTTTGAATGTGACAATTTTAAGGATGACCTTTCATGTGAATTAGAAAACATCAATTTGAAAATCGGGCCAGCAATAAGACACATCTACCTTTAAGTATTAAATTTCACCAAAAAACCCCCTATAATTTCACGGTAAAATACTGGTAGCAGTTCTGGATCGGGATAGTCAAAGGCAATAATATATCATACTTGACGATATTTTGGCCTAATGATATAGTTTATGATTATTGGGGAAATAAAAAAGGTTGGATTGTCCTTTCCCAACCGACCGTAAAAATCGAAAAAAAATCAAGTCAATATGTTTTAATTTTTTGTTTTACAAATTAAATTATAAATTCGTCACCTAAATGACCTCAATTGAAATATTTATAAATCTTTCTAATGTTATATATTCCAGACAAAGCTTTTATCGCCACATTTAGTTAACAAAAAGTAAATACTCAAAAGTCATACCTTTGAACAGAATAAATGAAATAATTAAGAAAAGGATCGTAGTGCTATGAAGTTGGACATAGGGTACCATAGGGTTATCTCTGGTCCAAGGTCATTCTAAACACAGGAAACGGTCCTCAAAGTCATACCGTTAGACAGAATAAAGCTTCTATTGCCACATTTAGTTAACAAAAAGTAAATACTCAAAAGTCATACCTTTGAACAGAATAAATGAAATAATTAAGAAAAAGGATCGTAGTGCTATGAAGTTGGACATAGGGTACCATAGGGTTATCTCTGGTCCAAGGTCATTCTAAACACAGGAAACGGTCCTCAAAGTCATACCGTTAGACAGAATAAAGTTATGAGTTACCATTGCTATGGAGTGGGTCATAGGGTAATGATGATATGGATTATTTTCGGATCCAAGGTCATGTTTTGGACTTACCATTTTTGCCGGGTACCCAATTTGGACCCCTGATTGTCCCAATCCGTCACCGTGTTTTCAACATACAAGCAAACAATTCAGGGCTAAAATATCTGCTTCACTCTGATCTGAAATATTTTTTTCATGCCACCAGACTTTGCCTTTTAAATATCAAAATTGAGCTAAATTAATAAACCTCAGTGTATTCCAGTGTAATTTGGGCATTCGTTGGCATCTACAAAATTAATCAGCTAATTTGCATATTTGATTAAATACCGAGCTGATTGATAAATCTTAGCACAGGTAATCATCATACCAAATGTCATTACCCGTAGACATCGGAAATTATATAAGCAGAGGAGACAAAATAGGATAAGAGCAACTCAGCTCCGTACCAAGACGATTTAATTTCGCAATTTTACACGACATGCATTACGCATAATCAAGGGTACTATAATACATTGATATATATTCATTATTTTGGTCAAATACAAGTACAGTCAAGGTTAATTTTTTGTAAAGACTACAATATTATCCAAATAAAATTGGAAAGGTCCGAGTGAATATACCTAAAGCCTAAACTTTTTAGAGAGACGTTCATAAAGAGCTCCAATTTTTAAAAGATGGTCCTAACCTTGAATTATCAATGCTTTCTCTCAAAATCAATTTGATTAAATTTGTAAATGCGCCAATTGAAATACGACAATCTAATCTAGCCTACCACCGATGAATTCCTCATGTGATAATTTACAAAATAATTGATTTCCTGAATGGTAAATAGATTAAATAACTACTTGATGAGTAGAAACCAGTGGGCCTAATTGATAGATTACCAATTATACAATGAGGTAATAATTTACATTTGGCCTAATAATAAACTTTCATTTACCATTTATAAATATTTCTTATATTAAGATTCAAAAATTGGGATTTAAATCCCTGTTTCTTCAAATTTTACTCCCTCAAACCACAACTATATAAAGAAGTACAATTTTACTGCTACTCGCAGTCAAATAAGGCCTAGGATAATCAAGGAACAAAGGCCTAGAGGGGAAGGATTTTTTGGAGGCCAAGAATTCCAGGAACATGGACTCGCACGACTGATGCCTCGAAGGGCAAACCACAGGCCAAAGATAATCAAGGAACAGAGGCCTGGGTTTTTTTTCTCCTTAAGTGGAGACCAAAAAATCCAGAACATGGTCTCACACACACTGATGCCACGAAGAGCAAACCACAGGCCAAAGATAATCAAGGAACAGAGGCCTGGAGGGGTACGAAGAAACCATGATCAACCCCGAACATATGGGCTCTAAGGGGACGGCCAAGATAATCAAGGAACAAGGCCGCCCACAGATGCCAAGATCATGCAGAAGCATGGCAAAGAGCAACAACTGGGAGGGTGGGAGAGGTTTTATTTTAAAAATCAACCTACTTGGTACGGAACCAAAAAGCGAATGAGATAAATAGAAAGGGAAGAAGACGAGCAAAAACACATAAACAAAGGGGAGAATTCGCGGGCTCCCGGAAGTGGAACGTGAGTGGTCAAAAGGTTGCTACGGGAGACCAGCAAACTTTAGCAAACACAATTTCCGCTTCATTGGCTAAAAGAGTTTAAGCTTCATGGCTTAAACTTTATTAATTTAGTACTTACAGAGCTTGAGATATTTAGTTACGCATATTTAATTAGCTGGACTTAGTAATATTTTGAGGAATTCCACATTGCGGATTGAATTTTTGCGAACATACAAAACAATGTAGTGCATTTTCAGGAACCTGATATACAGATATGGAATACAATACACTTCTGATTTTCCATCAGCTGATAAAAATGTGAGAGTGTGATGATTAATTTGTTTTTAGTCATTTTATGGACATGGTTATTAAAATATAGAGGTTCAACGTTGACAAAAATCAATTTTAGCTAACAATGACATTTCATGGTAGGTTGCCGACTACTTCAAATTTCAAATGACGATAGCACCAGAACGCATTGCTCGATTGACATGATTCTTGCACCAAATTAAATCTGTTGCCACGATCTTTAAAAAGACACTTTCTTGTTGAATTCCCATGTATTTGATGCTGAAAATTACACAAAGTCCTCTCAAGTCATCTAAACATAGGAAAGCCAAAAGTAAACACTTCAAATCATTGCTGCGATACACATCGTATTTGAGATAAGAAATTACATTCTGTTTTTTTTTTATTTCGTCATAAAAATATGTATGTAGCAAAATATCAAAGGATAGCTGACATCAATAGGCCGGTGGGGTCCCTTTACAACGAGTTAATTATGTTTGCGAAACTAACAGCTTTCCGACCGTTACTATGACACCATTTGTATTTCTACCGCATCATTTCACAATTTAGATGATTAAATTATATTTGTTATAATATAGTTGTCGTCGACAGAGTCGTGAAGTTGATAGTAATCGCTCCAGTGAACTATCTTAATTGTTGTTACAATTTGAAAAAAACATTGATATATATATAGTTTGTCAATAAACTGGGGACACTTGCTTTCTTCATCAGACCTTACCATGTGGTTTTCTAACATCCATCGTCTTATGTGGCATGATGTGTTTGTTGCAAGTGGCGTTTTTCTAGGTGAGTAAATGTAGTCTTGAAAAGGTTTAGCGAATCTAACGCATATATTATTTTAGTAATACATATTTTGAAAATGTTTCGATAAGATGATAATTTGGAGTAAAGTCCATTAATATTTCATTTTATAAACTTACAACGGAACTTATTTCGATGTGACTAGCCATGCAAAACAGGTCTGAACCATGGATAAACAATGAGATCCTTGAAAATATCTGGTACAGAGACCACTTATTGTACAAATTCAAAAAAGACCGAACAAAAACTGATCTGTACAAGGAATATTGTCAAATGAGAAATAACATTCAGAGGGATGTAAGATCTGCAAAAGCAGAGCACTTTAGTAGTAAAATTGAAGAACACAAAAATGACTCAAAAAACTTTGGCAACAGTTGAAAACTCTTGGGTATAGTAACAAAACAAAAGGTGAGACCAAAGTGGTTCTTGACATTGATGGTGAAACTTGTTTTGATTTCAACAAAGTTGCAAATTATATCAATCAATTTTATACTTCTGTTGCTTCAACATTGGTTAACAAATTGCCACCTGCCAATAATAGTTTTGACACTGGGTCTGATGCATTTAAAAACTACTACAAAAGTAAGAATGTCTCCCCAAAGGGTTTTAAGCTATCGCCTGTTACCATTGACTTTGTGTACAAAGACAAAGAGCTACTCAAGTTGAAGCCCAATAAAAGTACCGGTCTAGATCGTATACCAGCAAAATTCTTAAAAGACGGTGCAGCGGTAATTAAAGATCACATGGCTTTCATCGTTAACTTGTCTATCACCAGCAACACCGTTCCCACTGATGAAATTTGCTAGAGTAAGGCCTTTATTCAAGAAGAACAGTAGATCCGATGTTGGCAATTATAGACCGGTTAGCATAATTATTGTCCATTGTCTCAAAAATTCTTGAAAAAGCAGTGTATATCCAACTTGAAATGTACCTCTCTGATAATAATTTGATTTATAGCCTGCAATTTGGTTTCAGAGGCTCATACTCTACTGATACATGCCTTATTTACCTCACCGATTATATTATATCCCAGATGGATGCTGGTAAATACACAGGTATGGTGCTCTTAGATTTACAGAAGGCATTCGATACAGTAGACCATGACATACTTTGTAACAAATTGCAAGCTATGGGTATTCACATTGACTCTGTTAAATGATTCAAATCACACTTATCTGACAGAAAACAGATTGTTAATGTAAATCAGGTTGAATCCAAACCCATGAATATATCATGTGGCGTTCCACAGGGTAGTAATTTAGGGCCACTGCTCTTCTTGTGTTATGTTAACGATATGTCATCAAGCGTTAACTGTAATCTTTTGTTATATGTTGACGATAGTGCCCTTTTACGTCAGATAAAGACCCAAAAGTAATTTCTGACATTTTAAGTAGAGAACTTGAGTCGTGTAGACAATGGCTGATCGACAACAAATTGTCATTTCACCTTGGCAAAACAGAGTCTATTCTTTTTGGATCTAAACCTAGACTGAGCAGGGTGGACAAGTTTGAAGTTTCTTGTGACGGATAAATTATAAATCCTACCAACTCTGTCAAATACCTTGGGATTACTCTCGATGAAAATCTCAGTGGTGAAACTGTTGCAAAATCAGTTGTCAAAAAATCTTATACAGACAAGGTCATTTTTTGAATGAAAGATCTCGTAAGACCCTTTGCACTGCCCTTATACAATGCCATTTTGATTAGTGTTGCTCTTCATGGTTTTCTTCACTTTCTGCTAAGTTGAAAAATAAGCTGCAAGTTGTGGAAAATAAGTTGATTCGCTTTATTTTGAAGCTGGGGCCCAGGTCCCACATTGGTGATGTAGACTTTTTAAAGAAGCTGGGAATGCTGAAAGTTGAAGACAGAGTTAAACAACTTAAACTCAATCATGTTTTTAAAAGATATAATGAAATAGCACCTAAGTACTTGAATTCTCATTTTACCAAATTGTCCAACACTCACAGATACAATACCAGGGGCAGTGCAACAAATGTTCTGGTTCCCAAAGCTAAAGGTCAGCAGTGCAATACATTTTTCTTTACTGGTATTCGGGAATGGAACTTGCTACCAACTCAGGTTAAAACATCCAAAACCCACGGGCAGTTCAAAAAGGCAGTAAAGAGTCACTTTCTATCTTGATTTTTCATCCATTTTTTTATATGCAGTTGTTTCATAAAAAGTGCAATATTATTTTGTGTGCAAATATATATATGATGTTTTTATAATGTGCTGTTTTAATAAGGACCCCCAATGGAAATTAGCCCTTTTGGCATTATATGTTTTATTGTATTAATATGTTGTGTTAATTGTTGTAAGTTTTTAAGATTTGTATATTTGATATGATGTATTGTATCTCTGTGTCTTGATATGCCAAATAAAACTAAACTAAACTAAACAAGTGCAGACAGTGACACTGCTGAGGAAAAGCGGTATTTTATAGTCATAAGGGGTTGGATTGGTGGGGAGACGGTTCCGCCACTGGTCCGTGGTCCGAGATTGTTATCACAGCGAAGTCGAAAATCCCATGTATTTTAAAATTCTTTTTGTTTTAAGTACCTATTGTTTGCTCAACTTGTCATATTTTAATTGATAACTACAGTAATTAATGCATTTAAGGTTCTAACATACCTTAAATAAGTGATTAATTACCTTTAATGAATATTAATTACTCGTCTATACTAATGACCTGACACTTAACTGACGATATCTCCGAAACTCATTTCGACCATTTTGCGACACTGGCCACAGGATATCTGGAAAACTGTTTACCCTAAAGTAATGGAATAAAAAGCAAATTAGATCTGATGAGATCAGCTATAGAATCAAATGATAACATTGATTTTATGAGAACATATATAATTTTATCAATGAAGAAATTGTTTTCGGTTTTGCATTTCAAATCAAATATTAAAATCAAAATCTGGTTCATTGGCTATAATTTTATTCCATCACTTTAGGGTATATAGCCTCGAGAAATCATGCGCGCAAGGTCCCTTCGTAGCGAAACGGACCACATAACCCACCAATTAGTATTATTTTTTTACTTACTATGTCTAAGGTTCAAGTATATAGACAATTAAAATAAACATGTAAAGTAATGTACTAAAATAATAATGGTTTAAGTAAAATTTACTCCCAACCCATATTCCCCTTTAAAATCCTGGGCTACGCAACTGACTGATTTGTAAATAGATACGCAAATAAGGACAAGGGGACGCCAGTAATTACAGTAATGAATTAACTTTGAAGAAAATTTGAAAATAAAATTGTTATATTATAAACACTGAACAATCTAGGTAACAAATACATGTACGATAGTGATTAATAACAACTCAATATTTTAATATCTTTACAGTGTGTTTCTTAGCTGATGCATACGGTCGTGTTTGTATTCTCCGTAAACGCCCAGACCCTTCTAACGGCGACGCATTGCGCTGGTTCTTACGACGACATATGCTTCTGCCATATGTTATTTACGTCGAAGGAGTTGTCACATTCTTGCCCGGCAACAACCACACCAATCGATTCTAGGTTCTGGTTCATGGATTCTCCTGCACCGCTTTCTTTGCGTAAGAACTGGAATAAAAAAGCTTTAGATTTAATGTTTAATCGAACCAGTCTTTGCGGTAAGTTACGGTTTTAAAGTACATTCATTAATGTCAAAATAACACTTATTTGCGTAAAACTTTGTTAAGAATCGACAAAATTATTGTTTGTATTTCTATCTGTAAACAGGCCTAGGCTCAATAACCATTGACCGATTTTGACCAAACTTCCGTAAAAAGTACCTACTCAGGTTGGTAAGCTTGAGCGGTCTGAGGTCATAGAAAATCGCTAGAGGTCAGTGGATAATACATGGCCAAAATTAAAGATATGCTCCGATTTTAACCGGACTTGCATCTCATGTCCTTTGATAAGACAGCAAAAAGTGTTAATATAATGACAGAATTTTAACAATGACCAAATGCGCTGATTGTAGATTAAAAGGAAATGAAAATGGAGCGCTTCACATACATTTTTCATGATTACTTTTGTGGCCAATTTCTATATTTGGAACACTAGTTTAAAACGTCAAAATCCTTGAAATGCAACTAGGGTGACACTGCACTGGTCTTTGAATATTAAGCAACATGTCCCACATATACTACCCATGGCAGTCTCCCAAAATAAGGCTTTACATGCATTCCTTTCCAAATTGATTGATTGATTGATTGATTGATTGATTGATTGATTGATTGATTGATTGATTGATTGATTGATTGATTGATTGATTGATTGATTGATTGATTGATTGATTGATTGATTGATTGATTGATTGATTGATTGATTGATTGATTGATTGATTGATTGATTGATTGATTGATTGATTGATTGATTGATTGATTGATTTAATAAAATTATCAGATAATGCACTGCCCGTATCAAAAGTGCTCGATTCCTAGGAACAGCGTATTATGTTGAAAACAAGCAGTTAAATTGAAAATTACTTATACATAGTAACTGGCAGTTTCATGCTCACCAACCATTGTTGGTGGAGGCAATCATCACACTGGCGTAGGCCTACATATAATTACAAAGGTTAATAGTCAATGATCAAGATACAGCATTTTATTATCAGAGTTATTGACAATATAAGTGGTAATATCAATAATCCATAATAGGTGTGAAGATGAAAATTAATCTCCAGATAAGATAATCCGTAATGAATGTCAAAGGATGAAAGGAAACGCTGATCAAGCATAAATAAAAAAAAAAAAATGGAATCAATAGTCAATAGGTAGGATAAGCTGGTAAGACTAATACAACTATTATGGCCGTCCAGAAAAAAAGTTACTCCTAGACAGCCACTTTCCAAAGGTCCTCCATTGGCTAAGATATTCAATAGAAACACTGTGAAACTGAGTTATTCATGCACCATCATTAGCGCGCACAACAACAGATTCTGAAGACACCCAAAACGGATTATAATGAACGATCTTGTAGTTGCCCGAGAAACGCAAAGTACAACTGCCCCCTGAATGGCAACTGTCTAGTGAAGAACATCGTATAATGTATAAAGCTACCGTCCACCCCGCATCATCACCGGTTATGAAATACATTGGACTTACTAGCACCACCTTCAAAGAGAGACTTGGCAGCGACACTCAATCCTTCAAAAATATGAATCCAAATCCCTTGCATCTGAACTATCTAAATACATCTGGAAGCTCAAACGCAAAGAAGATCCGTTCCACATCAAATGGTCCATCATCCAACACGCGACTCCATACAACAAGGCCTCAAAACGCTGCAACCTATGTATCGCAGAGAAGTTCCACATCATGACTGCGCCCAGAATAGACACTTTAAACAAACGTTCAGAACTATATTATATGTGCCGACACAAAAGAAAACACAAACTCAATGCTCTTGGAGTAACGTATCTAATTATCTTTTGATATCTTAATGTGTATTGACCTCTTTTGGAATATAATGTTGCTCTGACTGCAAGTTTTAACACCATTGATTGTGTATTCTCATTGTCAATGGGTTTCGCCTGATGATTGGACAACATGGCCGTATGGGATTGTCCATGAAACTCAGAGTAGCGATAATATTCCGGAAGGTCTATAACTCTGAATTGTTATAAGCTCTACCGTTTACAGTATTGAGCACTTTGTTCTATGGCTAGTCTAACCAGAAACGGTTGTCAATAATTATTACGCTCCTGATTTTTCAGTTGAGCACTTTTTGATTATATTTTGATATCTTAATGTGTATTGACTAGCTCTTTTGGAATATAATGTTGCTCTGAAGTTTTAACACCATTGATTGTGTATTCTCATGTTCAATGGGTCAAAGACCTGCGATCAGAGAGACATCTTTTCGCCTGATGATTGGACAACATGACCGTATGGGATTGTCCATGAAACTCAGATTAGCGATTGATTAAACCAGAAACGGTTGTCAATACATATTTACTTTTATTAATTTATTTATTAGTATATTTATTTATTTATTTTTGTTTTTAGAGAGACACCGAATATCCATGACAGTAAACATAAATAAATTTACTATCTTTAAAACAATAGTGTAAGGAATAGGACAAGTAATCAATTACTGATGACCTGTATTGTATATCGCGCTTCCCATTAACGCAACACGTACAACCTAACAACCTTTCGTTAAATAGGCCTATAGTCGGATGGTCATGTGAAGCAAACCAATTAAATATTCAAGGGCATTCTATTATTATCCAGGTTTATATTGAAATACATGTACGTACGTAGTCAGTAACTGTTGTAAACAGGCTCAACACACTATTAAGTGCTACAGTGCAACAGAGCATAAATTTCCAAAAGTGCATGTTATTGAAATTACGCTCTAATTCAAAAAGTAACATATGTAAGACAAGGAGACAATATCATATTATAGAATACAGCTTGGTGATTTAATGTCATAGAAAAAAAATATGGTTTGACCTTATTTGCATATGATTAGCATATTATAAAGAAATACATTAACATTTTGCTTTTTGGAATTTCCAGCAAAAACTATAAATGCTATTAACACCAAAGTTACAGGAAATGAAGTTCCCATCATTGCCAACGATACTGTCTGAGAAAAAAAAATCACATTTATCTTTACTTAAGTAAAGATAAATGTGAACAAAGCTCATGTTTTAATTATATATGATACACATACTTAGGATTGAAATGTTCATTGGTGTACAACAATCAGGAGGCACTATATTTATAATTCAATATTTGGAAATTTATGCTCTGTTGCACTGTAGACCAAGATCGTGGAAGTTGTTGACGTAGCGGTGGCTTTTTTATCTGTTGAATTTTTTTTAACAGTCTCTACCTCTACGAGTGTACCATGTGGTGAGTCATGGGTCCTCATATCGACTTTTTAAAAAACCCAGTGATACATTACCATAACATTATTCTATAGCCAAATTTTAAAATTCCCAAAAGTGTTGGTTCGGTAATAAGAAATCACCGACATTTCAGGAAAGAATCCCAGTAAAACGATAACTACGTTCCCCATAAGTATAACTATGCGCGCCATGCACATCCCAACGAAAGGAAAACATATTTTGAAACCTCCAGTTGGGTACACAACAAAAGAGAAACAAAATATTTGGGATCTCGTTGGCGCGTCACATTACGCTGACCTTAAAACTGTGACAAACAGCGGCCTCAGCAGTTTTCAAGCGCTTGTTATTTGACGCGCCAACAAGATCCCATTGCATAAACAAGTTCATATGGAAGAACTCGGAGCCTTTAACAAATTCAGAAGTAAAAATTGTTGGGATCTCGTTGGCGCACGGAGATAATCCAGGTCAAAGGTCAACTTTTACAATTTTGAGCCATTTTCGCACCTACGCCGTGCGCCATCTTTAAACACCTTGGAAATGACATCTTGCAAAGATGGTTTACCTCGATTAAAAAAATGAAGAAACTAGCTTGGGATCTCGGAATGATTTTTGTTAATGATTTTTTAAAAATCTGCTTAAGATTAACATACACTGCATGCGAGTCAGTAATTTCCCTTCGTGCATTGTTCAAGTTCTTGTAAATCAGTGCGCCAACAAGATCCCATCAACTTTTTGATTTATTTGCTTAGTTTGGCGACCATTCAATAGTTACCACTGGAAAACCCTTTTGAGGTTTCGATGGCGGTTAATTCTACATGATCGCAAAGTTGAGGCGTCATAAGCTTTATTTGGGCCATTTATCAGATTATCAGAATATCAGATTACTTTGGTGAATTTTCACACATCAACATTAATCTGTTGCATGATGCTTCATAAATTGCATATTATGACTTCAGAATTCAACAACCCTGTCGAATTCGGAAGACATGACTTACATATTTTGAAATCGACATTACATACTAACATAGATGTGTTCGGAATAGTCTAAAATGCATAGAAAACAATGTCTTATATGACATGGTAAAATTCACCAAAGTAATCCTGGGACTATAAAGCTGATGACGCCTCAAATTTGCACTCGTGTAGAATTAACCGCCATCAAAATCCCAAAGTTTTCCCCATCGGTATCTATTAAATGGCAGTCAAACTAAGCAAATAAACCATAAAGAATAGGATATTTGTCAATCTGGATTCTGAAAAGTCCACTTTATTTTCTTCAAATTAATGTTCAAATTTTCAAATTTTCCCTCCTCCACCAATTGTATTTTATTTTTAAATTGAGTGCACAAAATTTGAAGTCCACAGTACTTCCTCAATACAAAACATGTGTAGAGGAAAATGATTATCATTCATGGTCTTGCCATCATTTTTGGGCTTGCAGGTTGCCATAGTTGTTCATTACAAGCCCAATTGGACCAAAACAACAACAATGCAAGGCAAAAAAACCCACATGTTTTACTTCCATTCAATGTTAGCGCACTATTTCAAGCGGTTGACGTCATCGGTCGACATAATAATAATAATAATAATAATAATATTTATTTCTTATATAGCGCAATTACATCAAAAAGAACTCAAGGCGCTTTACAAAGATACATTAAAAGCGTAAAGCACACGTCACGGTAGCAATATATAAATATACAATATTAAAATTCCGATAACAACAAGATGAAATACTGTATGAATATTGCACAGTTAAGTCTAAATAAGAAGAGCAAACACAGACAAGGGGATAACTGTGAAATATACATAAGTAAAAATGGGAATAGTTAAAAAGCGTGATGCACAGAACACATATTGCACAATCAGTATTGCATCAATATTAAAGCACGAAAAAGAGTGAAATGTGCATTGCAATTACAATATTCCGAATTAACAACCTTAATACATACACACAGCAAAATATTAAACACAGGCAAAATGTAACACAGGGAAACCAACTGTAAAGTGATTAGAAACACAGGATGTCAAAAAACATTAAAAACGCCTAAAAAGTCGACTGTTCACAAAAATACATAAATAAATGAAATCTAAAAGGTTCCATGATTGTAGGCTTTCTTAAATAAATGTGTTTTAAGCACCCTCTTGAACTGGGTAACAGATGTAGCAGACTTGATATGATCCGGAAGTTTGTTCCACAAGAGGGGAGCGGCGGCGCAAAAAGCCCTATCACTATAAAACATAGTGTTTCCTCTAGAAGGGGGACAAAGAAGGTTTTTTTGATGATGAACGGAGAGAACGACCGGGTTGATATGATCATGGTCGATCCCCACCCCCAACACACACCCATCCCCCCACACACCCCTTTCATTTTCTTTGTGCGACTTATTATACAGCGGTGCGGCTTACTTTATACGATGAGGTCTGAATCTTAATTTGAGGTGTTGCGGCTTATTCGCCGTGCGGCTTATATAGCACGTAAATTACGGGATTGTCACATCATACCCTAAGGTCCAAGCCCCCTTCCCCATGTCCCCCGCACTTCCCTTACTTGATTATATGGATTTAGTAATGCGGCCTTACTAAGGCCACATGGGTATCTGGATAAACTGGGCGTGCGGTATTGCCCCATCATACCCTAAAGCCACCTCCTCCTCCCCGCACTTCCCTAATACCTGAAAATCTGGATATAAGGGCACATGGGCATCTGGATAAACGGAACGTGTAGTATATTATCATGATTATTATAGAGTGTCTGGATGAGTAAGGGCACCAGTGGTATCTGGATTACGGGTTCACTATAAAACGCAGATAGTCTAAAATTACCTGGATATACTATGCGCAGGTGTGCCACCTGTGATAACTGGATTTTAGGTAGTATCTCGGAAGGCCTTATTTAGAACACAACAAACATGACAAAGGGACTACATACGTTTAGGCCCTACATGCCTATTGGGGGAATAATGTATTTAAGTAAATAGGCCAAACAAAACCCGGATGGCACACATATCAACATTTTAAAGGAGGAAAACGGGGTGGCGGGGCAATAAAAGAATCTGGGTAGACATTTTAAAGCTAATGTTAAGTTACTTTCAGTTTTGACATTAAAATACAACTTTTGTATTATTTGGGATACAAAATGGGTAGGGACATGAGCTGACAGGGGTAACTGGGGGAGGGGATATTAAGGCAATCCAGATACTCTGAATATTTTAAGTATTCCTACACCTGAATAACCATTCAGGTACACCTGAATAACCATTCAGGTGTCCTTATTAATCCACGTAGGCCCTAATAGCCGCATACACAGTTATCACGGGTGCCCTTAATATTCGATTCAAGATAAACCACATAGTCCATGGAGGTCCTATATTGGATCACTAATACACAATCTTGATTATTAAAGTACATGGGGTGGTACCTGAATATTAAAGGGCACCATGTGTTATACATGCATGGCATACATGGATTTATTAAGGGCACATGGTATATATGGATTATTAAGGGCACTGTGGTATCAATGTCAGTATCAAGGGCACCTAGGATACATGGAGTATCAACGACATACTCTTGCTGTTTTACAATACCCTCATCTTTATACGTTTTGATGTGACTAACCACCCGCTATTATAGCTTCGGCACCTATACCTGTGCTTTCCATTATAAACTGGATATAATACGGGTACATTGGTATGGATATAATGCCGGCAAATGCGGTACCTGGGTTATTAAGGCCATCTGTGAGGGGTAGGGCCTAGGCCTATAATGGGCAACCATTATATTATATATATGGGTGTATTAAGAACACGTGGAGTACTTGGATTAGGAACATGGGTATCTGTATTATTTAAGAGCACATTGGGCCTAGGCGCATGGTGTATTAAGGGTACCATGTCACTTACATTATATCAAAGGCACTTTAGGAACCTGCCCTGGGTACCTGAATAAGGCCATACTCTTGATATGTATATAAACATTTATAACGCTTTGATATTACTCACCTCTGCCTATATTGTGGTATTACTGCGATTAATTCAAGTTACTTGAATGATACAGTAAGGCACCTGGGTATCTCGATATAACGGCACACTGCAGTACCTGGATTATGTGGTATCCGATGCCATTAAGGGCACCTCCCGGGGCACTGTGGTAACTGGATTAGGGGTAATGCTTAGGCCTATGGGGTCCCTGGATGGGACAACGGGTACCTGCATTTCAGGTTACATGGGAGGCCTCCATAGGTATCTGGACAGACAAAGGTAGGCCTACCTACTTTAAGGCACATGTATACCTGGATTATCAAAAGCACCTGCGATATTCGGATTATTTAGGGGCCCGTCTGGATTATTTATACATGTAGGACATGTTCTTGATATTGTATCAAATTTGCTAACGCTTTGTTTACTTACCTCCCCGTGAAATCTTCTAGCGGGTCCGCGCGAAGCGCGGATGCCCGCTAGTAGTCTATAATGGTACCTACACAGTGCAGCTATGCTATATGTAAGGCAAACAGCATGTGTTTCCAAAATATAATGCAAATGCACCCAAAAAGGTAAATGCAGCCCAAATATGTGCAATTAAGATCAAATTCAAAGTCAAAATGACAAGCATTGGGCTAGATAATGCTCCAATGAGTGTAGACAACAAGGCATCCTAATTAAATCCTGAGTAAACATGTGCTGTGTGCGCAGTGTTACCAACTGTTACCAACTATAATAGCCCAATTATGTAATGAACAATAGATTTCCCTATATATTTCAATTGACAAACCTTAACATCACAAATGCACCTCATTGGGCCAAAAAAGATCAGCCACAGACAAAAAGTAATCACAACATCTACCTGCCATGATATGACATAGCTAGCTTTCTAGAGTTAATATTGTTAAATTGTGAAGAGTTTTTTAAGCGATTAAGCTATCGCCTGCCTGCCTGCCTGCCTGCTGTCTGAAGCACAGAAAATGAATGCGCAAACCATTGCGTGTTTTGTCAGAGCAATTGCTGTATTTTTATGAGCTCAAATTACCCCCCCATTTGTTTTGAGACAAACAAATTGAATTCAATTTGATATGAAATATTAGAAATGTGTAAAATTTATTTCAAATTTGTGAATTTTTTGGAAAAACGTGAAAATCACATTTTTGGCACTTTTTGGTCAAAAAAAGAATCGATTATTCGAAAAAAAACCCCGCTCCTGGGGAATGTTATCAGGATTATCATAAAACTAGAATGACAACATTTAACAAAATATATTTTGAGTTATCTTTTCCAAACCTAAAATGGGTCAAAAAACTTTTTTTTAATAATTTTTTCCAAAATGGTCAATTTCATTATTATGGTTGGATTCATTGAACCATTTTCTGCAAAAAACTGTATACGTTTATAAAGATTAAATGAATATTGAAGAAGTTACGGCAGTTTTACGGAGGCTGTACCTGAGAGTCCACACCCCCTTAAATAAGCTTATTTTGTCAGTTATTGTCAATTTCTCTATAGCGAAACTTAACTAAACTGCATATAACAGATCTGGCTGACTGATGTTTTGCATTTTAAAACCTATCAATCTCACCTTTTGTACAATAGCAAATAACTTCGACTTCACTTTCAAAACTTTTGAGACGAGCGAATCTCATCAAGTTTCGAGGGAGCACGCAACTAATACGCTCCCCATAGGCTTTACACACAAATATCGGCCTATTAAAACCGCTCTATTTCAAATATCCTTCAGTGAATAAAGTATTAATTTCATCACCTAATTTTCAGTCCTCAGTCTGGGATGCACAGTGGCAGTAAATCGGCTGCTGAAATTATAATAAAGCTCAAATCATCCTGTTTTTTTACAAACTTCACGTACATATTCCACACAACACATAGATGCAACATTCGTTTATTGTACGTTGTAAAATATTAGGGCCTAACTAGGGAGTTCGCAGTCCCGACTTACAGATAATATATCTTATCGACTCCGTGGGTTTAAACATGGTTTAAACATGTTAAACGTGCAACATAATGTACTATAACAAAATCGTTTGTAGTTAGCATCAAAGGTGAGTGATATATAGTCCGTGCGTGATCATTCCCCAACCATCGATTTTAACTTAAAGGAAGGGGGTTCCGCAAGCACAACATTGAGCAATATTTGTTAGACAAATAATTATCGAGCCGAAATTACGTAATTATATAGAACAAACACCATACTAGTCACAAAAATGAATAAAAACTGCCATTACTCAACATGCAATTTTTAAAATTCGCGGCGATCGAAAAAGTCCCGGTGCCGATGACGTCATCGGTATCGGTGCTCAAATTTGCGCATGTGTATTGTATAACTATGATATCATCGACACTGGGACTTTCGATCGCCGCGAATTTTAAAAAGTGCATGTTGAGAGATTGCGGTTTTTATTTGTTTTTGTCATAAGTGTGGTGTTTTGTTCTATATAATTACAAAAGTTGGGCTCGATAGTAATTTTTCTAACAGATAATGCACACTTTTATGCTTCCTTTAAAGAGGCAAGAATATTCTTCTGTGCAGGAATTTAAGTCATGTTAGTACTTAAGGTTACATAACCCACATCAGAAGCAACATCAAACTACAAACTACACGCAATGCCTAGCTACATTCATTAGGTACGCCAGACGATCTTCATCTTCAATCTTCAAACTTTAACAGTATTTTGGAGTAACATTAATGCATCATTCATGATATTGCAAAATGTCCTTTTATTTTCTGCAGATACGGAAAAGCCAGTCATCGCCGGCGCAGCTGATGTGATGCAGATATCTACAGCACGTCCAGATAATGCCACCGTCGACTGGACAGAACCAGCAGGTACCGATAATTCTGGATATTTTACTTTATTCTCAAGTCACGTGCCAGGGCAATTGTGCCCATACGGAGTAACTTGATTCCACTAAATGATTGTAGTCCTTTACCGACGACACTAGACTTTCCTCTAATCTGAGCATCATGTGGCTCAATCACAATCATAAGTAATCAGGAAAGGAACTTGCTGCCCTCAAATGATTAAAGTTGGAATATAATCCTGATTTTAGGACTAATACCTATATGCCTTTTTTGCAGGTTTTTGTGTGATTTTGACTGTAAATGTTCTGTCAACACTGCTCAACTTGTTGATGATATTATGAGAGTGATACGCCAGCTGTCCACAATCGGGGGCTTATTTCCCGGCTTATTTCTCAGAATGTTGTACTTCAATGATCACAAATATCATGAACTTGAAGAAAAATTGAAAGTTGAAAAATCCAGTCACTTTATAAGCGAAAAAAAAAATCGACGTTTTATAGAACCCCTTGCACATGTAAAAGCATAGGGCCTATTTAGTGGTGTAGTATCACGTCTGTAAATTACACGGCTGTTAATTCGATCTCATTCATTATTATTAACAAGGAGGTGGCCAGAAATGATAATTTATGGTCTGTTTTTCTTTCGTTCTGCTTTTCTGCGGGTGGTCGGGACGTCAGGTTCACCAACATATATGGAGAGGTCAACCGTGTGACGTGCAGGACATCCTATATTCTGTCATTTGTCCTCAAATAATCATGTGATCACAAAACCTAAGCTAATGAAGGTGTCAGGTGGATTTTGTAACTTTTTAAGTTTTTTTTTTCGAAACTCAAAGCTCCAGGAACCCAGAAATCACAAAATGTCGCTACCAACCATCTTGTAATTTGAACAAATCAAGATGGTCATCGCTATCCACTGAGATGTGATATTGACATTTTCATATTGACATGTATTCTGAACTATTGTAATTACATTCAAGACCATTATGTCGCTCTTTTTATAATAGTCGTGAAACGCCTAATATACTGCATTCTACCTCTTTCTTTCCTTCTTTCTTCTTTCTTTCTTTCTTTCTTTCTTCTGTCATGAGACCAATAGCTCCGTAATCATTTGGCCGATTTTGACCATATTTTAGTCATATCCACCACTACTCAGGTTGTCAAGCATAACGGGTCAAATGTCACACAGGGGTCACTAGGGGGTCAAAACGTGATTTTCACTTAAAACGCCCTTGCAATTAGTTAAATTACCTACAATTGTTAGAATTGGTCAACATAGTCCTTAATATGACCGTACCCATATTATATAATAGTTCGGTTTTTAAATTTAAAAATATTTGTATGGTCAAAAATTGTAATTGTTTTGCCGCACCACCGTATCAAGAAGCTCTTCAGAACAGTGGCTATGACTACACCCTCAAATCGTCAGCCTCCTTCGATAATTGCCTAACTAATTTTTTCTAGTTCTTAGAAAACAACAAAAGTATGAAATTGAGTTAGGCAATCATCGAAGCAGGCTGACGATATGTTGAATAGCAACATGAACAGTGCAGGTGAATTCCAACAGGAGCAGTAACTGTTGGATAGAATTAGGTTGGGGATATACCTTTAAGTGAAATATGGCTTGTTATAATGCCTAATACGAGTTAATATGACCCATTTTAAACAATTTTCATTATCAGTACAATCTGCCTAAACTCACAATGCTGACCTAGGCAGAATTACAATTGTGCATTTATCAACACTTTTGATTGGTCAATGACTTAGATATTATAACAGCATGTGCATAATGTAATGAAGTCATGATTTATGCAAAAAACTCAGTGAGTTAGGCAATTATCAAAGCAGGCTGACGAAATTCAGCCCTACCATACCCAAATCTAGAACTAGGAATAGGCGAATGAACATCATATGGTACAATCCCCCCTACAGCTCCAACGTCGCAACCAACATTGGCCACCGATTTCTGATACTTGTTGATAAGTGCTTCCCACAAAGCAACCAGCTACGACAGATCTTCAACAGGAATACCATAAAAATCAGCTACTGCTGTATGCCTAACGTGCAAACCATAATTTCATCTCACAACAAGCAATTACTCAAAAGGGAGGATGAAACCAAAAACGCACAATAGACCGTGAGAGAATGCAACTGCAGATCCCAACAAGACTGCCCGCTAGCTGGTAAATGTCTGACCGCTAGTATTGTGTACCAAGCCACAGTGACAAATGATATCAGCAAAAATCAAGAAACCTATGTCGGTCTATCTGAAACACATTTAAAACTCGATATAACGGTCTTTCAGGAACGCGCAACATAGAGGCAGCACTACCCTCAGTCAACATATGGACACTCAAAGACTACAATACCCCATATTCATTAGTCTGGAGGGTATTGGCCAGATGCAAACCCTACTCCAAAGCCAGCAAACGATGCAATCTATGTTTACATGAAACATTTCTTATCATTTGCAGACCTGACTTAAGCTCCTTAAACAAAAAGAATGAGCTAATTACAACATGCAGACACAGAAACAAATCTTTTATGTAACTCTAAATAACTACAATTGTTTGTTGACTGACAACTCTCATCACCTCATGCATAGTAATGAGGGGTCCATCTATTGATTGATTTTCACACCCTATTATGTTTTATATGCATTATTTTGTTCATGTTTGTATACGGCTACTTTAACCCTAACACTACTACACCACACAGCAACCACACAACAGCAGCACTTGGCTTGCGCGCGCACCAGTTCTATCTCATGTAGCACTAAAATGCGGGTATATATGGTCTCCGAATTTTTAGCCTGTGAAGCCCTCCCCCCGTGGCTGAGTGGTAGTATATCTCGCCTGTCACGCGGCCGACCCGGGTTCAATTCCCGGGGCCGGCGGACATAATTTTTCGCATTTTCTATTTAACCCGCTCCCCCTGTTCTTCGTTCCATCCCCACTGCCACATTCTAGGGTTAGGGTTAATACACAGTGCAAGTGTTACTTAGTATTCAGTATAATACACCTGAGGAGTGCAACCATATTGGTTGCATGAAACAGTACTATAGTGTAAATGGAATAAACTTGATTTAATTTGGATTATATTACGCTCTACTTTTAGTATCGAGCACTCTGTACCAATTGATATGGTTTTACTTTGTTTTATGTATTATTTTTGTTTGACACATTTCAACAAACAGAAATTATTCGAGGTGCGAATACAAGTCAATCAAGCACGTATTCGTCGAATGTCTACGGAATTGGCAAATCTGAGAAAGCTATTGATGGGAACACTGATCATGACTTCCGCAGTGGATATTGTGCTCATACGAAAGGTGAGGAGTGATATTTGGTATAATGTGGAAAAACAAGTCAAAGTAGCAAATAGGGTGTCCCAGAATGATCTATACCGAGGTAATACAATTTGTTTCGGTATCAAGTTGGTTAATATTGTCCAAACCGTGTTCATATATATCTTGCGCAAACGATTTTGAAAATCGGACATTTCTGATGGAAAATACAGACTGTTTGTAACGATAGTAGATTCCAAGTTGTTGGCGAAATGATCCATTATGAAATGTATAAAGTTACTAGCCCTTTTAAACATTAAACTATTTCTGAAATGTTATTCACGTTTTTATTGCGCCCTCTTTTTATTGACACTAGCTTTTTGATAACAATCGATTGTTGTGTGCATAGAAAACAAAGCTTTGATTGAATAGGGCAGGATTTGTTTAGCTTGAGTGGTATAACCTTCCTTTCTTTGGCGGGAGTTTTGAATATAACTTATGAGGTGTGGGGTTCATTGTTTGAAATGCTGGCAGTGCTAGAGAGAATAGATGTAAAGATGAATTATGTGAGCCAAAATATGAAAATACGTTTTTCATCGATTTTTGATTATGTCTTGCCACAGCAGAACGGGGAGAGATATCTCAATGAAATTAACGGAATAAGTAGGAACAATTTCTACCATCATATTGCAAGTGTTTAAATTTGAAACATTTGTTGTTTTATATTTTTAATATATTTTTGGGACACCCTTTATTAACTTTAAAAACTATTATTACCAAATCTGAGAAGGCTATTGATGAGAACACTGATCACGACTTTATCAGTGGATCTTGTGCTCATGTCACGGATTAAAGGGGGGGGGGGGGGGGCTGGGGTTCCGCGCCATTTTGTCCCGAAGCAATGGTTAAGACGTCATATTTGTGTCGATTTTCAGAACTCTTGTATTGGATTTACGTGCAAAAGATATGCCCTTGGCATCATACTTTCCCAGGTGTGCAGTTCATTTTAAATTTCAGATGTTCTAAAATGGATGGTTTTCTAACAAATTCGAGAAAGAAAATCGATCTGCACACCTCAGAATTGCAAATAATATGCCTTAAACAAGTACCCTTTTTGTGCCTTTGAACAGAGTGTCTGCTGGGAATGTAGAATTACACAGCGCTAGACACGAATTCCGAACTTAGACAGTTCGTATTGGCTTAATACGAAATCGCGAATACCCATCGCAAAAGTCTAAAAAACCGTTTCTATGTATAACTACAGTAAATAATCCTAAAACCGATAGTCTACGTGTCCTTTTCCGACCTTTTTCAAGTTCAAGAGTGTCCAATTAATAAAATTAGATATAAATAAAATATTCGCCAAAATTGTGTTCAATTAGCACGGTTGGTGATATGGATGGAACATTGACATGGGGAGCGAAAGGTTGTGAGTTTGAGCCCCGTTATGATCATTTTTGTTTTATATGCGGGGGCTTACCGCTTGGCCGGCATCGTCTGTATGCGTGTCCACACGGACAACGCCGGCGGCGTTGAGTATACACAGCAGCCGTATCAGACGTGTTTGGATACACCTGGGTAAACAACAATAGATCGAGTCCATGCTTCCTATCCCTTAAGGTATTATTAGTCTCAGGATTGTGGACCGTATAATAAATGACGCCATTTTTTGTGTTCGAAAATGTCAACGATTTTTATATGTGTTAGACCACTAGAAAATCTAGTATTTTTGCTTTGTAAACATACCTTAAAACCAAAATGGCCGCCAAATTAATAGTAAAAAGTGGTCAAAATTCCATAAACTAGCATAATATCAACCGAAATGTATGATAAAAATATAATTTTAATGATGGGATGTATGTGTTAGACCACAAGTAACTCATATTCAGTATCTGTGCTCTGTTATCATAGTTCAAAATCCAAAATGGCTGCCAAAATGGCCCCCAAAGTGGTTCCTAAAGTGGTTGCAAAATTGTCAAATTCCATGAAATGGGATAATATCAACCTAAATGTAGGATGAAAATATAGTTTTAATGATGGGATGTATGTATTAGACCACTAGTAACTCATATCTAGTATTTTTGCTTTGTTAACATACTTAGAAATCCAAAATGGCCCCCAAAATGCTGGGATTACATTGAAGCAACCGGCGGGGACAAAACCATTTTGATAGTTGGAGAGTTTCTGAATTAAGAAGAATATTATTCAAATATCTTGTAAACCAGGGTGTAGTTGAACATTATTTTTGCAATCGTCAGATTGTGTCAATGGTCATAGTGTACATAATTTGTATCACTCTCTTAACTTATATTTGTAGCAAATCAACCCGAAGCACAATGGTGGATGGTGGACCTAGCTGTCAGCGTGTGTGTTGGTAAAGTGGTTATCTACAACAGGCAGGATCCTTACCGTACGTTACCTTCGACGGCATTCAATAGCATAGTATGAGTGGCCATAGGAAAGTGCTCAACAAAAGAAAGTCGTACACTTTGTTTAGGTCATTTAAAGTAACTTTCTATTCTATTTTTACCAAACAGGCTAGATAGACATTTGGATGAATCTTTTAGCCACATTTTGATACCAAACATAACACCAATAAATAAATATTTACCATGATAAGCGCCATTTAAAGAAAATTAGTCACTTTTCAAAAGTCACATTTTCAGTACACTACGCGGGAGGAAAATGGGTGTGTGTGAGGTTCACCCCGTGAGTGACACTGTTGTAACCTGGATTGAACGGCGGGCAATCGATCACACAGTGCAGCCGTTTCTCCTTTCCATAAAAATCTCTTTACATTCATATCCCTCACCCATGCATGACACTTTGAATTTGAATTAGCCCGCGCATTGAGGGGATATGCGCAGCGATTAACACGGGACTGATACGGTTTATGTGCTTGTTAACAATTGGTGCTTTTTTCCGCGTAGTGTATTGAAAATGTGACTTTTGAAAAGTGACTAATTTTCTATAAATGGTGCTAATCATGGTTTATCTTTGTTGTTAGGTGTTATGTTTGGTATCAAAATGTGCCGAAAAGATTCATCCAAATGTCTATCTAGCGTGTTTGGTAAAACAAGTATCGACAGTTACTTTAAATGACCTAAACAAAGTGTACGACTTTCTTTTGTTGAGCACTTTATAAACCAGACGTGTAAGACGTCTAAGGTAAAACGTAGTACGCGTAAGGTAACACGTAGTATCTTAGACGCCTAAGATAACATTCTCGCTAATATTCCGTTAACAATTGTGACTCTTTGACATTTGCTAGAAAGTATTAATCAAACAAACCCGGGGTCATGGAGGGGAGGATGGAAAAACAGTGATAGAACCATATATGATATCCTACAATCCTACATTTACGGAATAAACCCTATTTGTAAACTGTATTTGCTCATCTTCGGCGACGTGTAAGATAATATCTTAGACGTCTAACCTCGCTATTTATAAACTGTATTTGCTCATCTTCGACGTGTAAGATAATATCTTAGACGTCTAACCTCGCACGTTCAACGTGTAACCTTGGACGTATTATCTTACATGTTTTGTTTATACTATGGGCACTTATAGCTTAGACCTTTAATAGAGCCAATATGTTCCGAGTCCAATATGTTCCTAGTTTACGTATCAACGGGATTAAATGTTTGTTTGTTTGTGTATGGTTTGCGCGCTCTGAATTCCTTTGAAGACTTTTGCGCCTTATAAGAACCATCTATTATTATTGTTTAATTCATCTATATTTTGGGTCAATTGATATTGGTTTTATATAATGATATTTCTTAACACAAACGCGAGTAGCGCGCGAAAATATTTGTGTTCATATTTTTTTCATACTATTTGTATACGAATTTGGTTTCAATTCCATCGATTGACGCCTTGAAATAGGATAGAATAAAATTTATAAAACCCTTTAATTCCCCGAATTGGTGTATTTCCCCGAATGCTAGTCATGGGTGCGTGGTGCACCCCTCCCCCTGCTCCATCCCTTCGGACGGAGAGAGAGAGAGAGAGAGAGACAGACATTGATACCGGCAACCCACATTATACTATCATTCTTTTTCTTCTTCTCCTTCTCCTTCTCCTTCTCCTTCTCCTTCTCCTTCTCCTTCTCCTTCTCCTTCTCCTTCTCCTTCTCCTTCTCCTTCTCCTTCTCCTTCTCCTTCTCCTTCTCCTTCTCCTTCTCCTTCTCCTTCTCCTTCTCCTTCTCCTTCTCTGCCCCAGGCACGCCAATCAATGATCATCATCATCAAATCTTTCTGGTACAATACTCACCGATGTGTCCATTTTTGTTGTTGACACAGGGGGACGCCTAACAGGTGCAGTAGTTCGAATAGGACAAGATCCTGACAGGAACAATTCAGACTGTGGTCCTGGTATTACCTTGGCAACAATACAATCTTCTCTTGTGATTGATGTGCAATGTGATCTTGAGGGACGTTATATTAGCATTCATTTGCCAGCAAATGGAATATCTTTGATTTTGTGTGAGGTGAAGTTCTATACTGGAGCGTGTACTGCCTCTGATTTGGGAAATCAGTAATGCAGTATTAAACAAATTAATATCTTTGCAGCCCGCTTTGTGGAGATATAAAAAGGGTCAATAATCCATGTAAATATCCAATTGTTCCTTAGTTGTTTGTCTACCAGATCGGTCATGGTTGGGGTCATGATGGGGAAAGACATGAACAAAATACTTGGAGTTAGTCAAATCCCAACAAATTATTATTATTATTAGTGTAATTTAGTGTTGTTTTTAGGTTCACTCTTTCATTCACAAAAGTACTTCTGGTATATACCTCGTCCATCTAAAGTCTGTGCAATGGCGTAAGTGAGCATATTCCAATTCTCACATCCTATTATCACGCGAGTGCAATTATTGTTATTATTTTAATGCAAACTATAAACACATACTGTATTTAATTATAGTCATCCCCGTATGTTTTTGGATTAACAAAATGTCTACTATTATGCTTCGTTCATCTATCTCTGGTAAAATATATTTTAATTATTTTACTTTAAGTAAAGTTTTGTTTGACTCACGTACCATGTATCTCTGTGCAGTGACGACACATGATAATTTATAAGATGTATTCAAATGGATTACGCCTCTATGTGTATGTTTTACGATCTTTGGAAAGATTGAGCGTCACAATCTTTCCCAATATCATAACACATATATATACATAGAAAGCAGCCCTTTATGTAATAGTTATAGTTATAGTTATAGTTATAGTTTATTGTCACCAAATCGCAGCTAAAAGCTGAATTACATGGTTATTACATTGGTATAAAAACATCAAATTGCCCATAGAAATGTATACAAAGATAACAACAAAATTGAAAATTAAAGATGCTAAAAGAGATTAAAAGGTATAAAAAATACATAGATAATTAAAGGTTGTACATGCTAAGTCGCCTAAATATAGCTAATATTGGCCTGTGGGTAACATATAAAAAATTGCTAAGACGCCTAAATATAGGCTCTAATATTGCACTGTGGGTAATATATAAAAATTTAAAAAACAGCAATTATAAATGACAATTATAAATGACACAGGGAATGAATCACAAACTTACACAAGAGTCAGAGGTATGTTGAACGTAGCACACGTGGCTGCACACATGACTGCACATGTGATATTATTCACTTTTGTAACCTAATGATATGATGTCAGTAGTGCAATTTCATTACGGAGCAGGATTGTAGTTATCTAAATAATCGTGGCACATCTCTAATTAGCCTGGGATAGCGATTTAGATATTTTAGATATTTGGATATTAAATCAGTGAGAGTTGCAGTTTGTTAATGATAAACAAACTTAAGCGGACGTGGTGTGTTCAAATATTTCAACGTTTTAAGGATAAAATATTTCAGTTTTAACAACATACGTGATGTTTGGAATTTTTGATGGCCATGCAGAATTGCCAAATCGTGTCCATCATAAAACGTAAGCAGAATGTATGTTTTTTCTCAAATATATCTTAAGTGTTAAAAATGTAAAGGAAAGAGATATTATTATTTTCTCATGACTGTATTGCATGTAATAATTTGGGTTGATTTTCCAACTTTTTAAGGGATAAATATTTCAGATTTAACAACACACGTGATGTTTGGACTTTTTGATGGCCATGCAGAATTGGTAAATCGTTTCCATCAGAAAATTTAATTATTGTCCTTTCAATATTTCGGAAGTCTTAAAAAATGAAGGAAAGAACCATTTGTGTTTTGTTCTGTATATAGCATTTACTCAGCATTTTAAGAATACAATAATTTAGTTTGAACAACACATGTCATGTTTGAAATTTGTGATGGCCATGCAGAATTGGCAAATCGTTTCTATCATCAAACTTAAACAGACAGAATGTGTGGGGCTTAACTTAACATAAACATAACATAACAATGAGCATTTATATAGCGCTCTTACACATTATACAATGGTACCACAGCGCTTAACAAAATTAAAACATAAAATTAAAAATAACAGTGTCAAACATCACTCGCACTATGACGGTGAAATAAGTGAGTTTTTAACATCTTCTTAAATTGAGTCAGTGATGAGGCATGCCTGATGTGACGCGGTAAATTATTCCAAAAAAATGGGCCGGAGGCATAGAATCCTTTCTTGGCGGTAGTGAGACGGGTTTTAGGTACAGTGAGAATCCGAGTGTCAGAGGCAGAACGAAGACCACTTCTTTTAGGTACATAAGTACTAGTAAGGTCCTTAAGATAACAAGGCGCGCCATCATTGAAACATTTATATACAATAGTCAGGATCTTGAACTCAATGCGCGTTTTAACAGGCAGCCAATGTAACTTGGGGCTTTTTTCCTAGAAATATTTCTAGAAAAGTGTTAAAAATGTAAAGGAAAGAGATATTATGATTTTCTCATACCTATTTTTTTCTTCTTCTTCTCATGCCTGTATATAGCATTTAATGATTTAGGGTTGATTTTTCAACTCAACGATTTAAGATAAATATTTTAGTCTTAACAACACATGTGATGTTTGGAATTTCTGATGGCTATGCAGAATTGGCGAATCGTGTCCATCATCAAACTTAATCAAAATGTGTGGGTTTTTCATTGAAATATATCTAAAATGTTCTTAAAAATAGAGGAAAGAGATATTATGATTTCCTCATGACTGTATAGTATTTAATTGGGTTGACTTAAGGATAAACAAACTAAGCATAATTGGCAAATATTTGTTAAATGTTAAAATATTGTGGTTTTACATGCCTGTACATAGCATTCTAAAGTTTGGATTGATTTTCCAATTCAACGTTTTAAGGATAAATATTTCAGTTTTAACAACACATGTGATCTTTGGGATCTTTGATGGCCATGCAGAATTGGCAAATCTTGTCCATCATAAAATGTAATCAGAATTTGTTCTTTGAATATTTCCAAAATATTACAAAATGAAGGAAAGAAAAAATAGGGTTTTGTTATGCCTCTATATAACATTAACTCAACGTTTTAAGGATAAAATATTTCAGTTTTAGTAGCACATATTTGGAATTCTTGATGATCGTGCAGAATTGGTCAATCGTGTCCATCATAGAACTTAAGCGGAATTTGATTATTTTTCGAATATTTCTTAAATGTAAAAAATGTAATGGAAAGACAAATTATGGTTTTCTCATGCATATATATAGCATTATTTGTTATTGTAAATATTTCCTAAATGTTAAGAAAATGAAGGAAAGAAAAAGTATTAGTAGGAGCCCCATACCTCAAATTGAGGGGTTGACCCCTGACCTCCTAACATACTCCTAATTTTATTATTTTCTGGCAGGAAGATATCTAGTTAACAATAATTAATTGTCCTGCTCATGTTTAACTCTTGCGAAATCCGAATATTACAACATCATTACACCACCTTTTGGAAGACGAATTTCAGCATTTTAATACGCATCATAGGGGTAGGGGTAATACTATACGTCATATCTACTGAATCAAACAGAAAGACTATCTGACGTCATATCATATTTTGAAAAATGGTTCATACTCCAAAACAAGGGAACCTTGTCTGGGGTTTTATAATCAAGGTCAGGGTCAAATGAGAGTTAACATCACAATAAAAATACAGACCAAGCACAATGTAAACATATTTTTGTATTAAGATTACCAATACATTTATTTATGTATGGAGATCATATCATTTTATAATATAGCGTAGTAATACATAGTAATGTTCAACTCATTATTACCAATCATTCACAAACACATAATCCTCATGTATGTGACCTTAAACGTCATTTACACCTCCAGATGTTTCTTAAGACATTGTAATAAAACACATTCTAAAAATATAAACAATTCAATTATCTGAATATGAATATACGCTATTCATATTGTTAACAATGTTTGGCTCGTTTTATTTTGGACATTTCTGAAGACTCTTTACGGCTGCCAAATTGTTGGTAACTGAAAGAATTCTATAACATTCCTTAGGATCTCCCCTACACCAGCATGAAATAGTACATTTTACATTACCTTTTTTGCACAAATGCACCCTTTGAGAAATTTACCCTTACGGCAATTGTATTTGAGTTTGTGTTTGACTGACTCAGGTTTGGACGGTTTCGTCATTGGCGTTGCTACTAAACAAATCATTCTAGACTTTCCTGCCAAAAGAGCATGTGTTCGGTAGCTGTGGACTCTCTTCTGCAGCTCGCTTCCAGATAGCAAGTTGATGGAGACTACGAAGAACATGCAACTTAAAGGCATCCTCGGTTGGTGGAAGTGTACGAATATCACCCTTCATATGGGCACGTTCTCTTTCCAGTGATTCATGATTGCTTCAGTTACCGTTGCTGTTGTATAATGAAAGAAAAAAGAGAGGGCTGCATCGAAGATCACTTCATCTACTTTTCTATTCTCCACAAGCGGGGAGAAAGAATGTGCACTTTCCAAGGCGGTTTTTACGGGCACTTCACTAACCTCTTAAGGATACGAAACGGTATCACAACCACTCAAGATGTATGCACCGAGAAGAATTGATGTAATGTGTGGGATTATATACTTGCCTTATGTATCCAGAGCTCTGAAAGTGATCCTTGTGCTGAAGTTTATCCCCATCATAATAATGTTGGAATTAGTGGCTTCGATGACAACTCGTGAGTATCCTAAGGTTTCGACTCAATACTGTACGTGTGCAAATATTCGTGTATCTGCCTCCTCGTGTAGTAGACATGTCATATTTAGAAGACTTTCCAAAGACTCGAAGAAAAGGAGAGTAGCTGGTCCTGACAAATAGACCCCCAGCATGACACCACAGTATCAGGTAACGTTGCATGATGTTTTGTCCATAGTACCGAGATATTGGAGAAGATTCTCTGTATTGACATAGTTGGCTACACATCCTTTCCACTGTGGTATGACAAGTTTATCATGGAGCTCATAAATTCTTGTTTTTGTCATACATTTCCCCTTCGCTGTCTTTCTTCATATTTGAGGCTCTCATGCGGATGAACTTCATATATACATCCCCGATAAATTGTATTAGATCGCATCCAGGTGGGCGTATGTGTAGAAGTTTCACCATGTATCTAGTACTTAGCTCGGAGAAATCCTTGCTGTCTATATCCTGGATCGAATCTTTGGATAAATGCCATAGCATCGATAATAACGCTGGTCTTGGTAGCAGAGGTAATTTATCCTGCTATTTCCAGCCGTCGCCCAATTCATCTTTCATTGCAAGATGAAATCTGCTTTGTTTTCTTTACGCATGACATACACACAAGGTTGTTTCTCATCTGTTTCAAAGGGAGAGATAAGGTATGGTGTCCACTCGTAAGAAAACACATCAAGCTTGTTATGTTCTTCCAATGTTTTGGCAAAATACAAATTCCTTAGCACAGTTTACCATCGAATTTAAAGGGATTGATCATCTTGGATTTGATTAGTTGCAGGATTTCACCAATCGCACTGACATCCTTAGCGGCAGAACTTGTTTCATGCCTTGATGAATCATCACTCTTTTATATGGGACATTTCTTTGGTTTGTCGGGATACAGCTGTCCATGCAGACATTGCTTGAAGGTATTTCTCCATTGTAAGGGTTGGTTGGTGATACCATGGAACAGTTTCATCTTCGCCTTCTTGTTGTATGTCTGTTCAAGTGCCATGTCAGACCACGCAGCACGCACCGTTGAAAACTTTGTTCTTCTGTCTGAAGGTGAAATTCCCACTGATGAACTCTTGTTCTACAGCATCGGGCAAACGATCCATTGCTGCCAGATAATGCGGTAAGCAGGAGACGTAGCGGTTGTGTGATTTTTGCCAAACCCCAGCTCTTTCAGCATATACAAAAGCTCTTTAACACACGCATCATATCCATGTACATCAACCATAGTTGACTTGTTGGTTTTGCACTTATCTTCTTTGAAGTCTGCCATCAGCTTCTCTACCTCATCCATGGATGTGTCTGTTTCAAGTACTGCAGGGTTTGCCTTCTCTGAATCGCCACTTACAATTGTCTCTCGCAGCCCAGTGATTTGCCCTGACAACAATGCTAAAGAGTCAGGAGCATCTCGTTCCTTGACGAGCCATTCTTCACTAAATCACCCCATATTGCAAATCAAACATTGCAGATTCTATGAGAGAATGGGCTCTGAGCATGGCGTAGTAATCCTTTCCTGACATAATCTTGTTTGCTGTGCCAGCCAAACATACATTTGCGCCTACAAGGATGTCTTCCAAGCCAGAGTTCTTAAACAGATATCTAATTGCACCGAGAAATTCATAGCAATATGAAAACCTCCAAGTCTGATAATTACATTTCAGTACTTCTCTCGTTGCTTCTTCTGAATTTATTACAAATAATATGAAAATATTCATAGCAATGAGAGCTTTTCTAGGCTATTCAAACATGCTAAGACCCAACAGCTTCGAGGGCTCCTCCCCTTGACCCCCGCCAAGGGCTTCGCTCCCTGGCATCAGGGTACCTTAAGCGAACCCTGGACCCCATGCCGTATTTACTAAGACTAATGTATTGTAAAGCACCCCCATCAAAAATATACTTTCAACGGGCTTGTATTACTTCTGAAAAGAATTACTGTTACAGAAACTGTAAATCGAAAATATTGCAATAAATGTGCTCGTTTAGATGTAGTGCTGCAGGTGACCCTTGACCTTCAGATTATGGAATTTACCATACAATTGAAGTGAGTAATAATGGCTTCACTTTCATACTAAATTTACTAATGAAACCATTCTTAAAACTTGAAATAGGATGCATTGTATATTCACTGCTTTTTAAAAAATTCACAGATTATAATTTTAAAAAAATTCACAGACTATAATTTATAGTGAAATAAGTGGCCATTTTGTTCTTGGTATAACTAGAGTTCGCAAGAGAAAAAAAATTGGCAGGACACTTAATCATTGTTACCAAGGGTTGTACTTATCTAAAAATCTTGATTCCAGGAGTATGTTCCGAGGTCAGGGGTCAAATCATTTCTAAGCCGATTCTGGAGGTCTGGGGCTCCTACTATATGGGTTTCTCATGCCTGTATATAGCATTAAATATTTTTTTGTTGATTTTTTAACTCAATGTTTTAAATATTTCAGGTACAACAACACATGTAATGCTTGGATTTTTTTCATGGCCATGCAGATAAGACAAATCTTGTCCATCATTTAAATGTAATCAGAATTTGTTCTTTCAATGTTCCTTAAATATTGCAAAATAAAGGAAAGAAAAATTAGGGTTTAGTTATGCTTGTATATAGCAAGACAAGTTAATCCAGTTTTAACGACACATGTGATGTTTGGAATTTTTGATGGCCATGCAGATTTGGCAAGTCGTGTATATAACTTTAAGCAGAATTATTTTCTTCTTTAAATGTTAAACAAGTGAAGTAAAGAAAATGTATGACCCATCACATTGAAACAGACAAGTTGCCGGCCAAACTTATTTGCAGAAAAGAACCGTGGCAGCCATCGTCGGTATACAGAAATGTTAAAAGGATTTGATACATCATAAATTGCACAACATCTGCGTTTTGTGTTCTATTTCAATAAGTTAGATCTTTTTTGAGTCAACTGGTCTGTTTTGAAGTGATGGGTTACAATTATGATTTTCTCATGCCTGTATATAGCATTTAATAAGTTTGTTTCCAAGTAAAAGAGATCCATTAAAAAAAGACAATCGAAAACAAAATACAAATATTTTTTGCTGTGTGCTTTATTGACTCACTTTTGGTAATAAGCTTTGTTAAAATGATATTGATGTTACGAAAGTGTGTGACCTACTGCCTTTTAGCCTAAACTGATTCCTTCAGCCTTCAGCGTGGTCGACGTTGATGGGGTTATTATGTATTTATCAATTGCAACCCCGGCCCCGGGGAACCCGAGACATGGCGGGGCTGGGACTGTAGCGGGGCCGCGCAAATAACGTTGCCCGGTTATGCGGGGGCGTGTAACCGAGACGCGGAGGGACGTACATCACTGAAAAAATGAAAACACTTTGCCCTGGCTAAGAGGGGCCGGGACTGTAGCGGGTACGTATGTTGTGACGTACACAAAATGGTGGGCCCTTATCTAGGGTTAACGCTCCTTATCCCCAGATAAGGCCTGCCTTATCCTAGGTTTACGTCCCTTATCTGGGGTTAAGAACTTAAACCCCAGATAAGGCCCGTTATCCTAGGTTTACGTCCCTTATCAAGGGTTAACGGCAACGCTCCTATTTTACAAAAATGCAGCATAAGTGTGTCATTTCCGCCTTAACCCCAGATAAGGGACGTAAACCCCAGATAAGGCGGGCATTATCTGGGGTTAATGCTCCTTATCTGGGGTTAAGGCGCCTTATCTCTAGTTAACGGTCCTTATCTGGAGTTAAGGCGCGTTAACCCCAGATAAGGAGAGTTAACTAGGGATAAGGCGCGTTATCCATTGATAAGGCGCCTTAACCCTAGATAAGGAGCGTTAACCCCAGATAAGGCCTTATCTTAAACCCCAGATAAGGCCCGTTATCCTAGGTTTACGTTCCTTATCTGGGGTTAACGCTCCTATGGTACACACATGCAGCATAAGTGTGTCATTTCCGCCTAAACCCCGGATAAGGGACGTAAACCCCAGATAAGGCGGGCCTTTTCTGGAGTTAACACTCCTTATCCCCAGATATGGATTGTTAACCCCAAATAATAAGGATCATTAACCCCAGATAAGGCCCGACTTATCCTAGGTTTACGTCCCTTATCTGGGGTTAACAACTTAAACCCCAGTTAAGGCCCGATATCCTAGGTTTACGTCCCTTATCTGGGGTTAACGCTCCTATGGTACCCACATGCAGCATAAGTGTGTCATTTCCGCCTTAACCCGGACAAGGGACGTAAACCCCAGATAAGGCCCGCTTTATCTGGGGTTAACGCTCCTTATCCCCAGATAAGGAGCGTTAACTAGGGATAAGGCGCCTTATCTGGGGTTTACGTCCCTTAACCCCAGATAACACGGCTAAACCCCAGATAAGGAGCGTTAACTAGGGATAAGGCGCCTTATCTGGGATTTACGTCCCTTAATCCTAGATAAGGAGCGTTAACTAGGAATAAGGCGCCTTAACGGGGGTTTACATCCCTTAACCCCAGATAACACTCGCCTTATCTGGGGTTTAGGTCCCTTATCTGGGCTTAAGGCGGAAATGACACACTTATGCTTCCATAGGCGATGGCCGCCGCGGTATTTTAATCTAGCGTGAGAATACTTTCACAACATACCGGCAACACTGGCTTGAACGAGAAAAAATTACAAATGTATTTATATTAACAGAAATAATTATTCCAATGTTTAACTATAGAATAAAACATGTTATTTAAGAAATACAAGACAAATTAAATAGAAAAATATTGGCGATAACGGGAGTCGAACCAACGTGATATGTTATTGATCGCCGCCAATAACCTAACCACTACACCACGTCACCATTTGGTATACTGCATTGCGTATAACTACTACTAGTAAATATGTACTAATTAAAATATTTGGTAGAGATCTGAAAATGGTACTTAAAAATGGCTCCTTTCCAATTGCAGTCTCAAATTTGCGTCGTCGATTTGTAGACTGGGTTAAGTTTAAATTTTACAAAATGTATGATTGGGATATTTCACAGCTATTTTAGGTCTAGTGTGTCTATAAAACATATTTACATTAATTGTATATCGTTTTATTTACATAAGTTATTTTCTGGGAAATCCAAAGCCTTTTACTCGATAAAATTGAATAAAAGTACTTTTTAACCATATTCAATATCGATTGCTAGTAGTAGTAGATATTCAAAAGCTTGTTCATAGGCTAATCCCGGACACACCTTAACTGTGATATCCCAAGTATTATGTGCCTGTGAGGGCGGTTTAATGGTTATTCATAACAAAGCGTTGTTGATTTGAGATAAACCCACTCTTCATATGCAAATTAATAGGATGGCGAACCTTATTTGGAAACCATGCATCGATGCAAAATTGTAAACAAACAACAAATGTTCGCAAAATGTGTTCATTTTTTCGCCCATTTTTTCGGCGTATAAATGCATTTCGCCATGCGATCCTTAAAGTTAGCAAACAGCTTTATATACCAAAATGTAGCTATATCCCTGAGGAAAATATTTTTGGCGAGGGCCATATGTCACGGATCATTCCTAAAGCCACAATTTTAGCCGAAACGGTCGCTACCCAGCACAAGAGAATCGCCATTTTGTATCATCGCGCGGTGAAATGACATTCCTCAGATCTATTTGGACCGTACCACTATTGAAATGGAGGGGTGTGTTTAATTTGCTACAAATATTCTCTAAACATATATCAAAATGTTTTATGTAAATTAAACGCATTCTTGATTTATTTTTTCTCTGAATGTTAAAGGTTATGTGTGAATAAAATGTTATTTACAAAATATTTTAAATTCCACAATTACTTGCGCAATAATTTGTCTTCTCTAATGTTTACCTTTTGTAACCCATCCCATTCAGAAGTTCCCTCGCCCATTTACAGGGAACGGACGATGTCCAAATAAGGGCCTAATTATAATAAAGCGTAAAAATTTTGTTCCGTTTTTTAAAGAGCAGCTATTTTTTTATGTCAAATTAAGCCTATTAAACCACGTTTTTTACTTGTTTTCATCAATTTTCCAAAACGCTATTCACATATGAATGATGTAAATATGTTTGGTTGTTGTTGAACGGGGTTCAACAAGGTCTTCGTCGTTGTTTATCTTGAATCGACAACGGTAAGACGGGTTTATTTTGCTCGGGCAGCTAAAGCTAAATAAACAACTCCGAAACCTTATTGAACCCCTAATTCATCAGCGTACAACGTTTAGTATCTATCATTCATACGATAATATTAATATGAATTTTTTTTGATGTCGTCATCAAATACAGACGTATTCCATCTCGTCTCTCAAAATTGAATATATTTTCGCTGGAATTGTGGACATTTAATATGTACCTGGATCATCAAAGACTTCAACCAGTTCAGCGATAATCAGGTGAACTTTAATTATAGTTTTTGGAACACGTTTTGTCCAAGAAATTAGCGAAAAAACGAAAAAATCCTTTTTTGTTCATGTCAATTGACTGTAGTGTATAGGCTACCACACGCTCTCGCCTACTGTGGTTTAAATAGGCCGCCATTATCCGTGACGGGTCATTGCGTTCAGCATAAACAACCACTGTACGAGCGTCCCAACGCTTCAATAAACGAGCAAGTTCTGACTCATCGCTGTGTGTGTATATACTAAAGACCGTAGTGAAACTCATAAGATGGCAAACACCGATGAGATAACTGTAAAGAAACTGATAGATCCTGATCTATGGATCCAAATCTATATCCCTCGACATGTGAGAGCAGAGGGTGATTTAAGGAAGCCCCAACATTCACTACGATATGATAAAGGAAGTAATTGACATCAAAATCGCTCCTTTAATTGCCTATTCTTTTGCATGTAAAAGACACCCGATAGCCACTTTTCAAGTGCTTCATTCTCTGCGAAAAATCAGTCGATAAGGATTTTGAAAGCAGATTCCAAAAGATTAGAACGTTCTCTAACATATGAGTGTCACATTTCTCTTATCGACTAATTAATTACTTAGAAACAAGGCATGGTTCCTTCCTAGAAAACTTCTGAAACCATCGAGCTGGCGTATCAATAAACAGGAGTCATGCCCATTCAAACAGTTTTAAACAATGGGATTGATACCCAACATCTAGAGAGGCCCTGCATATGACTACTGTTCTTTGTTCGCCAAAACTATAAGAAGCTAGTAATTACATTTCATTCATGCGCGTTTACATCACTTTCAAAAATCCCGCGTCAATTCAAAGAATAATCTGAATGGGCTACAACGTGCCAGTGACGCATGGTTGATTCTTTTCTGTAAAGCCGATCGATGAATAAGTGCATGGCCTCTCTATTGTGGTTGACTGCAATACCACTGAATACATGTAGCGCACACGGTCACACAGCTCTGTGATAGTTTCAAAATAGTTTACAACACATACTTTCATGGTTCACTGATGTTTTTGGTAGCTGTGCGTAGCTACAGTGGCGGGTGAAATCCAGGGTACAACAAATTCGCAAGGGATTATGGGGCTTCCTTAAATCACCCTCTGATGTGAGAGTGAGTAACATTGAAATGGCGGAAGCCGTGTACTTAAGTGCCAAAGACTCCATCAGTCCAAAAGACATCCTAGGCACACAGTATGTTTCTGACGCCAGTAACTGGATTATAACAACGGCAACCAAGCAAGCCAAAGCAATAATCCTAGCGCTTGATATGATTACCGTTAAGGGCCGGTCTTATGCAGTACAAGACTACAGCACTGAGAACGGCATGAGAAAGAAACGGGGGATAAGATTAAGCATCCACGATCTCCCCCAATCGCTTACAAATGACTTTGTAGAACAATGGGTAGACACCTTCGCCAAACGGGAAACCCCTGTAATGCGTCATAAGGAGACAGACCGTAAGAGAAAACGTGATGGAGATACCATTGGAATGACAGAACGCTTCGGGCACCTGTACACTGGACACAGGTACTGCTATGTGTCAGAGATCTATGATCATAAACAGAGATACAGTGAAATCCTGGTCCCAGATCCCAGGGACGAGTCAAAGCTAATAGATGCGCAGGTAGTGTTATACTACAATAGCCAGCCTCCTCCAAACTGTCCCAGATGTCATTTGGAACATCAAGCTAGAGATTGCCCGGACAAGGTCCAATTCCGGTGTTTCTTATGCAACATTGTCGGGCATTCAAAACAAAATTGCCCCACAGCGGAATTGGGGCCCACGTGCTTCAAGTGCAACAAACGGGGTCACACAAAAAACTCCTGTATCCAGATAGTGAAGCAGCAAACTCCAGCAGCAAAACCAAATGTGCTGCCAGTAGTAAAACCAAACGTGCTGCCAGCAGTAAAACCAAACGTGCTGCCAGCAGTAAAACCGAGAGAACAGACACAACACGACGCGATAAACATTCTACATGAACTTCTCGATAAGTGCGCGAGACCATCGGCAGGTCCACCCTCGCCAGACATCCTTAAAAAAGTCGAGGATCTCCTGCTATCGAGTAGAGCTGAAGAAAAACCACCTTCTTCTCAGAATGAAGCAGAGAAAGCAAGAGAACCAGCCAAGGCTCATGACAAGGAGGAGAGGACCCCAGAAACAAAGAAATCAAGTGGCAAGAAATCAAAGAAGGGTAAGACCAAAAGAAAAAACTCAACGTCACCCGGAGTGAAAGTGCCAAGCAAAAAAACACGTCAAGAATGTCCAAGCATAACAGAATATGAGCCGGCAAATTCTGTAAGTCCACGTGACGAATGCTCGTCTTCTGGTGATGAGTATGACGATTCTGAACATGAACATCACAGTTCAGAGAATCAGACATAACACTGTTCAACTTTATTATAAATGCATCATTTGATAACATCAACAAATGTCCATTTCAATTGTATGACATTAATCATGAATTTAGTTCAGCAAATTACCTTTATAGAAATTTGCATCATGAGCAAATCAATATTTCAACATTATTATGTATGTAATTCATTTGTCATGTGTTATGTTAAAATACCCCGTATACTTTTAATATGATCAAACTTATAACTTTGAATGTTTTTGGTTTACGTAGAAAGAAAAAACGTGATACCGTATTTGATTGGTTGAAACGTATGAGATGTGATATTGCAGTATTACAAGAGGTTTATTGTTGTGAAAACGACCTCAAAGAGTGGGAAAATGAATGGGGAGGGAGAATTTTCGGAAACCATGGCAGCAACAGAAGTAAAGGGGTTCTTACACTCATAAATCAGAAATGTGACATCACAAAGTCAGAACAACTTTTTAAAGACAATGAGGGAAGGTTATTAGCGGTGAAAATAGAAATAAATGATGAAATAATAAATGTATGGAATGCATATGCTCCAAACAATATTCAGGACCGTAAAAGTTACCTTGAATTTCTAAAACAATCAATATTAAAATATGGTATTAACGGTCACAACTTACTGGGCGGTGATTTTAATACTGTCCTCGACCCAAAAATTGATATGATTGGTAAAGGTGGACTCTCTCACTTTAGACCAGAATGCGCTAACAAAATTAAAGAACTTTTCACATCTCTAGATCTTTTAGATATATGGCGTAAGAATAACGGGAACAAAAAACGTTTTACATGGAGTAGGAAATCAACTCAGGTAAAATCAACATTAGACTACTGGTTTATTCCAAATATTCTTGAAGATAACGTGGAACGAATTGAGATAATTCCAGGGTATGGGTCAGATCATATGGCAATTGAAATGAAATTGGATCTACATAAAAATGAAAAGGGTTGTGGCTACTGGAAATTGAACAACAGTTTACTAGAAAACTCTGAATATAATGATGGTATAAAAATGCTCATTGCAAAAGTCATATCCGAATATGGCGATATGTTAAATAAACGACAATTGTGGGATTTATGCAAAAACAAAATTAGAAAATATTCAATAGATTTTTCAAAGGGGAGTACTAAAGAAAACAACTTACGGTTAAAAATGTTAGAAGAAAATCTGAAAAAGGTGTACGATAAGATAGTAACAGAATATTTACAAGAGTACGAAAAGACTAAATTAGAATATGAGCTACTTTACCATCATCATATGCAAGGGCTAATTATTAGAAGTAAGGCTCAGTGGTCCCAAGAAGGAGAAAAATGTACCAAATATTTTATGAACCTTGAAAAAAGAAATGTTAATAATAAGGTAATAACCAGCCTCCTAGATAGCGAGGGGGTAAATGTGACAAACGATGATGACCTCATCAAAATGCAGGTGGATTTCTATGAAGATCTGTACAAAACAAAGAGTATAACCCGTATAGATGATGTTAATGAATTTATGAAAAATATTAATGTACCGAAGTTATCTGAAGAAAATAGAATGAAATGTGAAGGTATGATTGACAATGAAGAATGTTTAACTGCACTTAAAAAAATGTCAAATAACAAAAGTCCCGGGTGTGATGGACTTACTGCAGAATTTTACAAAGTTCATTGGCAATTGGTCGGTACATTGATCGTAGACTCGTTCAACGAGGCATACGAACATGGAGAGCTTTCTTCATCCCACAAGCGTGGGATTATTACTTTATTACATAAAGGTAAATTACTACCAAGAAACAAATTGGACAATTGGAGGCCAATAACACTTTTAAATATAGATTACAAAATTGCGGCAAAAGCACTTGCATCGAGAATAAGTGAAGTACTTCCGACGATCATTGATACCGATCAAAACGGTTTCCTTGAAAAGCGGGGTGCAAACTTAAACATACGTTTAATTGAAGATGTTTTGAGATACACCGAAACAAATAATATTAAGGGGGCTATGATCTGTATTGATTTAAAAAAAGCTTTCGATACGATTAAAAGGGACTTCATATTGTATTCCCTTAAACTATTTAACTTTGGTGAAAAAATAATAAATTGGATTAAGACTATATTTAATAACACTGTCAGCTGTGTATTACATAATGGACATATGTCTTCTTTTTTTGCACAGATGAATGGTCTAAGACAAGGTTGCAATTTGTCCCCATTATTATATGTCGTGGCAGCCGAGGTAATGGCAAACCAAATCAGACAGTCAAAATATATACATGGCATAAAATTGCCCTTCCTTGAATACGACAAAAATGAAGTAAAAAATTACGCAATTTGCAGACGACACAACTATATTTGTTAAAGATGAGGAATCAATAAAAAACGGGCTAAAAACATTCGAACTATTTTCACAAATTTCAGGCTTATATATTAATAAATTAAAGAGCGACGCTGTCTGGATTGGTGCTTGCAGAGAATCAACGAAAGAAATTGGGGGGATTAATTGGAAATGTGTACCAAATAATAATGTAAAAATTCTAGGGGTAGTAGTAAACCCATGTACTAAAATAGAAGAGTTATCTGTAAATTGGGAGTCAAAGATGGAATTGATAGAACGATCTATCAGAGCTTGGACCATGAGAAACCTTACAATGGTCGGCAAGGTACTGATAGTAAAAACCCCTTTTAGCATCAAAGCTATCATTTATCGGTTCAATAATTGACTTACCCTCTGAATTTGTAAATCGTTTAAATAGGATGTTTTTTTAATTTGTGTGGGGTGGATCAGAAAAAGTTAAACGTACAACATTAATAAATGAATATGAAAAAGGTGGGCTGAAAATGCTCAACTTACCACATTTTTTGGATTCGCTTAAGTTGACATGGATCAAAAAGCTCGCAGATTCAGAAATCAGCACGTGGAAAAATATTCCTATTTCTTTATTGAAAAATACATGCTTAGACCTAAATATCTTCAAATGCAATTGTAGTTTTGAAACTATGAATAAATCCGTAAAAGGTATTTTAAAAGAAATACCATCCTTTTACCACAACCTAATCAAAGTTTGGTTTAAAATCAAAAATACTGAAACTATAAACGAAATAGAAAACTGGGATAATCAAGTAATATGGAATAATGATTGTATAACGAGCAAAGGTAATACATTGTACTTTAAGGGATGGATAAAAATAGGTTTTGTTTATGTGTCAGACTTATTCAAAGACGATGGGGAAATGTATACATTTGATGAAATAAAAGACAGATTTGTTCATCCAGCAAATGCTTGTATACAATACATAGCTGTAAAACAAGCAATACCTACTTTGTGGAAGAATGAAAGAACAGGTACTAGATCGGATGGTACATGTATAACGTTCAAGTATAATAATGGTAACACTTCATTAGAACTTTGTACAGCAAAAATATATCGAAATGCAATGATAGATAAAATAAATACAAAACCAATTTGCGAATTGTTTTGGGAAAAAAAATTCGAGTATAACAATTTTGAGTGGAGCGAAATCTGGGACAAACATATTAAGCAAATTAAGGAACCACGACTCATGACATTAAACTGGAAAATAATTAGTAACATTTACCCGACGAAGATATTTCTCCACAAAATAGGTAAAGAGCATGATACTATATGTGACGTGTGTAATGAAATAGATTATATTGAACATTTCTTTTATTATTGTAAGAAAATAAAAAGTGTATGGACTGAAGTCAACAATATTTTATCGCAACAACACAATAGTTTAATTAAAGTATCAGTTACAGATGTATTATTTGGTTATAATAAAGAAGATGAAGACACAAACAATTCTATAAATAAAATAATAAGTGTTGGTAAATTAGTTATCAGCAAGTTCCGTTACGGGAACCACCCACATTTAATCAGCTTATTATTGTTTGAGCTGCAAATCAGAGATTTATAAAACGTGGATATTAAAAATGTAATTGTTTATTGTTTGTTTGTCTATGTATACCGGCATACCAAAGATATGTGTATGAATGGGGTTCAAATTAAATATTATAAACATGATTTGATGTAAAACTTATAATAAAATTAAATATGAGTTTATATACAAATAACTGGATATACATGATGTATATAATGTAATGTTGAAAATTATGTAAACATGCCGAAAAGCATATAAAAATGTGTTACGTAATGATATCCAATGTAAACACGAAAAGCACATGAAAATGTGTTATTGAAATGAAAAGCATATGAAAATGTGTAAACGTGCTGAAAAGCATGAAAATGTGTAAACATGCTGAAAAGCATATGAAAATGTGTTAAACATGACATGCAATGTAAACATGCTGAAAAGCATATAAAAATGTGTAAACATGCCGTTATGTAATGATATTCAATGTAAACATGAAAAGCACATGAAAATGTGTTATGTGTTATATGTAATTGAAATGTGTAAACATGCTGAAAAGCATATGAAAATGTACTAGTATATGAAAATGTGCTATACATGATATGAAATGTAAACATGCTGAAAAGCATATGAAAATGTACTATACATGATATGAAATGTAAACATGCTGAAAAGCATATGAAAATGTACTAGTATATGAAAATGTGCTATACAGAAAATGTGAAAATTATGAATGTAAACATGCCGAAAAGCATATAAAAATATAAAAATGCTGAAAAGTACATGAAAATGTGCTAAACATGTATATGATATGCAATGTAAACATGATGAAAATCATATGTTATACATGTATCGATAATGCAATGTAAACATGATGAAACTATGTGAAATGTGAAAATTATGATAGAAATAAACAATAAAAGATTTTAAAAAAAATATGAAGGAATTTGTTATTCGACGTTTCTACATGTTGTACGCGAATTTTGGCGGTTTCCCGTCAAATGCTAAATGTTTCAATGTGGGTTTGCACGTTGTATCGGAATAAAATCCGATGGGAATCTAGTGTCAGAGGCCTTTCCCGACCGCGGAGGTTCTGCTGTGACGGTCATGCCCCGTTACACGATCGGTCTCCGACATCAGTGTAGAATGAGCCGCCCGAACGCTTGGCCATCAAACCAGTTCTTCGCCAACGACTAGGGTAAGGTTTCTGCTATGAAGGCTCAGCTTGTCACAGTTTCGGGAAGCACGACGAGTAATGTACACATATAACATACATTTCTATTATTAAACTGTAGAGGCCGATATTTCCTGGTTTGATTTTTTTTTAAAAAGAACACTTTTAAATAACGTTTATTTCTATTGTTGAGTTCTAGAGGGCGCCATTATACTTTTTGATCATAAAATATATAGATAGGAAACTCGGCGAAATTGTTGTTTCCGACCGAGTTTCCGACGCGCCCTGTCTCACTGTACTTAACAGCAGTGCCTTTAAGAGCATACCATGTGGTGATTCATGGGTCCTCAGATTAACTCTTTTTAAAAGCAGTGATACATTACCATACCATTATCCCATAGCCAAATATTAGAAATCCTAATATTTTTGGTTCGGTCGTAAACAATCACCGTCATTTCAGGGGAAAAAATCCTGTAAAACGATTGCTATTTTCCCATTTTATTGGGATGTGTATGGCGCAGTGGCGTAGCTCAGGGGGGGGGGGGCTGGGCATCCTGTGGCCCAATGATTATAGAATTAATAAGAAATGGTACTTATTGCTCCCAAATTATTAAAGTTGTAGTTTAATCCTAATGTTAGGACTATTACCTAATACCACAGTGCAAAAAAAATAAATTTCAATGCAGTTTGTAGGGTTTTTTCGATGCATTTTGATTGTAAATGTTGTGGTGACATTTCTCAACTTTTTTTGATAAATAAGGGCGCTACACCAGTTGTCCAACTCTGGGGGCAAATTTCTCGGAATTTTCGGGGATAGCATGTATAATTGTTTGGATTAAATGATCAAAGATATCATGAAATTTAAGGAAAATGTCAAATTGAAAAATCCAGTCGCTTTATAAGCGAGAAAATGGGCATTCCGTAACACTCTTTTAGCATGTAAACCTATAGGCGAACCATTTAGTGGTGTGAATTCTGAAAGTAAATTGTGTTGACACCTTCAATTTCCGTGGATCACTCATTTTTAAAGATGATGGAAGCTCAGGGGAGATAAAAAGGCCACTGGCCATGGATAAAACATCAGCAAATGCGCTATCAACCATTTGGAAGGAATGAGGAATCACAAAGGCGAAAAAAAATACGCATTATGAAGGCATTAATCTTTCCGGTTGCTACATATGGAGCTGAAACCTGGTCAGTGGGAATTGCGGATTCAAAGAAAATATCAGCTTCAAAATGTGGTGTTGGCGCAATATGTTAGGAATATCATGGAAAGAGCATAAGACCAATGAATTTGTCAGAAGCCAGATTGAAGACGAAATTTCTCTGTTTAATAAGATCATGCGCAACAAACTGCAATTCTTTGGACACATTGCTAGACGAGAAGGTGACATCGAAGGAACTCGTAAACGTGGCAGACCAAAACTCCGCTGGACTGATGGCATTAAGGAAGCTATACGGGTCTATCTCTTATCTATGCACATAGACAACAATGGCACTCCATAATCAATAGGGTCACAAATAATTAGTCATGATTCATAGAACGACGACGATGTGAAATTGACATACATCTTTACTGTGTGTCTATAATTATAATAGAGATGTATATTATCGCTACACCTGAGATTCGCAATAGAATGGAATATAATAGAATCTTAAGAGCAAGCCTCCAGATTATAGGCATAAGTATATGCATCTATCATAAAATTAAAGATTTAAGGGAAAGGGTCAACTCCTGAGTATCAATTCTAGGGCTCCTAATTAATAATGTTCTGTTGCAATCTCTAACTAAGTGCTACTGTTTAAATAAGGTTCCATTGCGATGATTTTCTCGTACCACGTTCAAAATAATGTGTCACTTAGAGTTACGATTCTGAGTTTCCATGTATATAGCTTCATTTAATAGAATTGGTTGCTGTATGTTTGAATCCGGTTAGAGGGTGGTTCAAGATGATGTAGTGGTAGTCTGCACGGCAGGGGCGTAACTACTTTTTTTGAGTGGGGGGGATGAAAATTATCAGACTCAAATACGGCAGGGCTGTCAAGTTCAGAGTAATGTTCAGAGTGAGACTTTTTTAACCTCAAAATATTTTTTTAATCGCTACGCTCGTAAAACTATTGCCCGCCTTTTGTAACCCAAATAATACACTTTTTACAGATTGGGCTCATTTTGTAGCCCACAAATTCAGGCGGATCCAGGAAAATTTTAGGGGGGGGGCCCAAAAAAATTGCCGGTACCATCCAAGCGGTGCGCAGCACCGCCCTCCGAGCTATGCTCGGACAGGGGGGTGTCTGAGGGTGGATGTGCCCCCCTCTGAAGTAGAAAAATGTTCAATTTCCGAACTCATTTGGTGCGATCTGGTGTATACTTTTGATCAACATTTTATCAAAAAGCCACCTCTTCATTTCCAATAAATATATTATTTTTTTATCAATGCACGAAAGAAGTTGAGCATATTATACTGATATATTTTGTATTTAAGTATAGATGATTTGAAAGGTCGAACAGGGGGGAGTCTGAGGGGGGAAGTGCCCCCTCAGAAGGAGAAATTTTTTCAATTTTCGAACTCATTTGGTGCGATCTGGTGTATACTTTTGACCAACATTTTATCAAAAAGCCACCTCTTCATTTCCAATCAATATATATTTGTTATCAATGCAAGAAAGAAGTAGAGCATACGACGTATATACTGATTTTTTCTGAATTTAAGTATAGATTGTTTAAAAGCTCGAACAGGGGGAGTCTGAGGGGTGATGTGCCCCCCCCCCTCTTCCTCTCTTTCTTTTTTCCTTTTTTTTCCCCTTTTTTTTTCCCCCCCTTTTTTTTTTTTTTCCCCCTTTTTTCCCCTTTTTTTTTTGGTAGGGGGGGGGGGCCCGGGCCCGTCGGGCCCCCCCTGTATCCGCGCCTGGTCATGCATTCCTTGATTGATAGCAATTTGTAAATCGCTGTCGTCATTGTTTTCATTTTAAAATGATAAAATCCAAACTGCAATGAATGAATTGAATGTCCCAGTGTGGTTGTGTCCAGTGTGCAGTGTGTGAATCTTTACGCCCACCTATTTGTTTAAATACGTCACTTTTAAAATTATTGGTTATGAAAAGTCTGGGGGGGATGATTACATTAGGCATCCCCCCCAGGTAAAAATCTGGGGGGATATATCCCCCCCATCCCCCCCTGTTGTTACGCCAGTGCTGCACGGCAGTCACCTGGTTTGCAAATACTACAGCAGAGCAAGAGCAAGATCATTCAAAGCAGTTTTGGCACAGAAGAGGGTTGTGCTATGTTGAATGCCAAATTCAAAGGAGTAGAGAGATCGTACATTGGTATACAAGCTTGTCACCATGTCAAAAGCTAAAACAAACAGAGGGCATGGAGTTTGAAACTTTCCGGTAGAAGCAGCTTCAGTGAAGGAATCCTGCATACGAAGGGAACTCAATGAGCTAAACTTCCCATAAAAGGATCCAAAAACATATTGCAGCTCACGCTTCGTATTCCTTTTCATATAACAAAGCAATTAAAACTATGACCTCCAATTTATTCAAAGTTATTCAGACCACAGAACCTGCATTCAAACTATGCCAAAACATCTAAATCGAAAATATAAATGGTACCAATGGTTATAAATTTGGTTTGATACTTGCCTTCTTAATTTTGACATCTGACCATGTTTGCTTTTTGTTTGTAAGATCTATTATTACTGACTTATTTGACGCCTTAGTTTTGACAATTTGATTGATATATAGGCCCATGTAAAGGAAATTATGAGACATAGCTATTTTGAATTGGGAGATGACATTGTTGTGCTATAATATTGTCTAATTATACTTAAAATAGCCGCCATTTTGATATCTCAGGTCGCCCACACCTACATTTTTGGCATCATCACTTTTCTTGAAGTAAAAGGTATATACTATCATATAAAACAAACGAGGTGATGTTATAAAACTTGATGGGTATATCGAAAACTAGAGGACTTGTATTGCCAATTTTGCTCTACTATACGCTCGTACAGCCATGATTATTATTTTTGTGTGATTATTATTGCCAATTGTACTTCTGTGCATGTTTTGTACTGCATCATTGGACACATCTGACCACTTAGTTTGATTAAAGCTAGCTGATCAATACATTAATCGATCAAAGTCTGCAGTGATGAGCCTTTCGTGCGTGCATACCTGGCATTAGGGATGAAAACAAAACCAATTTAACATAATTCATAATTTAGTGCAAGGCACCAATATGTCTCGCGCAATTCATTTGGATGGAAGGTTAAGCAGAAGTTAGAGTTAGTTGAAGACGTTTAGATACATGAATACAATATGGATGACAACTGAATAACCATACAGACCACCCAATACTGCTGATATAACATGTAGCCTAGAACACAAAGAACCACCAATTGTGACTTCATACGTATATTGAAAATATAAAAATATGTTAGAAAATAATCGAGTGCAACAATAACGTATCTGCATTTTGCTGTATTTACAGGAGAAGCATTTTTATATTTTTCATACTTATTGTGTTTTTGAGTAAAACTATAATGTTATGGAAGTATAAAGATTGTTTTCTTTAATAATATAAATTGAACATCGTGTCATAAACATAAGTATTTGAAAAGATGTTGACATTTTTAGATAACGTATCTGCACTAACAAATCTAGTGAGTGCAACAACAACGTATGTGGCAGATACGTTATTATTGCACTGAGAAAACTTGAGAAAATATGAGAAATCAGAGTGCAACAACAACGTTTTATGATTACAATTGTTACATAATAGTTGACACGTTTGTTGAAACAGAAACTTATGGAATATAAAACAATCTATAAAATGAGAGCAAAATCATGAGCAGTTATTGTAAATTGAACGTAGAATTGGGAACATTTTCTATATTCCCCATAGAGATTGTACACAGCGCCACCGCCACCGCCACCACCCCTGACTTTCGAAATATAATCAATCATATCTCAGCGAAATAGTTATAGATATACCTGATTTAATCACTCAATGTAGCTAGATAGGCTTTCGAATGACACCTAAACCATTATAGCTCTACCACATTTAGTTGTTGAGTTACAAGAGAGTGATGGATGATTCGTCACCAATAATGCAACGCCATCACCCTTTGTGGGTGGTGAGTTCAAAACACACGGCCATATAGGCCTACATATTAGTAGAACAAAATATCATACTTATCATACAAACGATTAAAACCTGCCATATCTCAACATGCACATTTTAAAATTCGCGGCTCCCGGTATCAATGACATCATGGTCGTTGGTGCTCAAATGTGCGCACGCGCATTGTATAACTATGACTTCATTGACTTTAATGGACATTTGTTATCGGGCTGGCAACCCATAAACTGCCCGGCTTGCTGATTGGGGTGGGGTGGTGGTGGGGGAATGGGTACCAGCCGAGAAGTACTCTAGTTTAATATTGGAAAAAGGATACATTCCCTAAACAATGGTGTGAGTTGCTATAAAGATTTTGAGCAAGTGCTTCTTGTTGTAAACTATAATCACATCATGGAAGTACGACACATCACACTGAATACAACTAAACATAGTCATATTCACTTTTAATTAGAGAGCTTTTAATTCGAGTTATTCTCACATGGACGCCATCTATAAGAAAATAAGCTTGACATTTTAACCTTAAGATGTACTACGGCAGTCGATACAGTCGATCAGCTGATTGGTGTAAACATAGAATATTTATAACATAAATTATCACAGTGTTATCATTGACCCCACATGTACAGTTAAGCCCACAATTATTCATACCCTATGCAAAATATGAGTTTTTGCATTTTTCTCATATCTATACCAGCTGGAGTGCTGGAACTTTCGCTTTACACAAAAGACAGTTCGTTTGCAAGTAAAAATCAATATATTTGGGCTCAACATTTTTTGCAGAACAATAGAATTGAACGAGAATTGTGTTTTTATGCCTGTCCAAAATAATTCATACCCCATACCAAGTCTCAGGATTGAGGATTTTGTTGTTGTGATAATACATATGTTTTTGACATTCTAAACGTTCATTATATTGTGTGATAGGCTTTTATATTGTTATGGAATTATTCCATGATGTGTGAATACAATGTGGATGCATTACAAATGTGTCCTATTGAATGTGAGGGATATTATAGGACAACACTCTAGCTCTTAACCAATTAATCTTTGTACCACTGTGAACATGATTGTATGAACTGAATGTAATAAAGTACATGTAACCTTTTGTAAACTTGACAAATTTGTACTTGTGTGTCATTCTTTCAGAAGGTTCAGTAGTGGCAGTTCTTATTTCTTATAAAAAATCATTCCTTTTAATCAAAATGTATCAACAACAAAACAACACTCTAAATATCACCTGTTGATTGGATTAATCACTAATCTTAATGCCAGTTTTAAAAACTTAAGTTAAGTCAAAACCCTATCTGACAGGTGCTTTATTCTGTCTGTGTGACCTGTGATTCAGATTGTTGATTTGGTTCATTTGGTCTGTTGATGTTTTCACTCACCACTGGAGGTTGATTATCTACATCCTCCAACTCAGGATCCAAAACTCTATTTGGAAACTCAAAATCTAGAACTGGAGGGTTGGTTTGATCAACATGATCTGTATAGCGTTTTCCGATTTGATAAACATGACGTTTCCACACTCTACCATCAGACAACTCTACCCTGTAACAAAGAGGACCAAATTTCTATATACGCATCCAGACAACTGGGGACCCCGGGCATAATTACGAGCAAAAACTTAGCCACCTGACTCACAAATACGATCTTTTGTAGTCTTGTCATGATATTTTGCCTGTCCACATTGTTTATCTAGAACATGCTGTTTCAAGTCCGGACGGACAAGATCCAAATGTGAAAGCGGGTAAGAAATTCCACAAATTCCACACTAAGGAATACGGCACCATTATCAGAGACGATAGTACGTGGAATGCCATGAGACGCAAAACACCTTGCGAAGAGTATCAATTGTGGGCTGGGAAGTACGTTGTGGATTTCATTACCTGCACATCCATCCATTTACTTTTTACATCAACAATAATGAGAAAATTGTGAACCATAAATGGGCCTACATGTAACTTGACACTTATGACTCACTGTTAACCCTAATTCTTTGTCAATTGACGGCCACCAAACATAACTACGGACCAAAGATTTCATTCTAGAAATTCCTGGGTGGGTGTCATGCAATTCGTGGCACATTACACCTACAAGCCCTTATAGAAATATCCCTTATTTCCAGAACCAATTTTGCCCCAGGGCATGGTGCACCCTGTGTATTTTCTAGCCTGGCTCGCTGGCCAAGCACTGCTCAAGGCTCCGCCGCGCCAGGTGGTATCCTGGCTTTGTCCATGGTATGAAGAACTTGGTACTAGCATGGTACTAGTGGGGACTTTAAAAACGTAATTTATTACAGTTAGCTAAAAGTATTCTGACAGAAAATGTTAAAATTTAACCCATACACAGCTTTATTTAGATTCAATTAAATTGGATAATTTCTGGTGGAAAGAAGCCCAAAGTCTTACTTTTGAAAGTTGTTGTGTTGAGAAATTCACAATTTAACTTCAAATTGTCATTGAATTTAGTACTATTTCAAATTTATTCAAATTAAAAGTTCAAAATTCGAAGAAAAAAAATCACAATATAATTATCATCCCTGGATCAGATTTTAGTTTTAAAATGAGCCCAATGTGGCTGAAAGTTACCGCGTGCGTGTGTCAATTCATGTGGCTAGATTGTAGACAGACTGCCTCAGGGTCTCCCCAGCATGCGGTCAATGTGTTGAATTGAACAATCCTCGGGTGGACTTTTTAGCCCAACACGCGACTTTTCAAAGTTCTTGTGTTAAGAAATTCAATGTTTGAATTGAATAAATAATATATATACTCGGACAAACTGGCGAGAATTAAATTAACAAAGACCTTAAAAATACACTGTCTTGAACCCGGTCCCTCTTGCATTCGCGGCGATTGGTTAAATAAACAAATGTGCAAAAGATTTACAAAAATGTGCAAACAATTTTCTAAAAAAGGAACACAAAACATACTCATCACACACACAAATCAGTCGGTCGGGCCTGTAGGAAAGGGTTTTTTCTCGTTGGTTTATTACAAAATTTGAAATATCAAGAATGTTAGCAATTAGCAAAAAGAAACACCCACAAAAATGTGTATGTAACTTATACTATTATTTTAATTTTCAAATGGTCATATAGTACCAGTTTGGTACCACATATGACCACCGAATCAAAAAGTGCTTGAAGAAAGTTAACTTACTTATACTATTATTTTAATGACCACCGAATAAAAAAGTGGTTAAAGAAAGTTAATTAACTTATAATATTATTTTAATTTTCAAATGGTCATATAGTACCAGTTTGGTACCACACATGACCAACGAATCAAAAAATGGTTGAAGAAAGTTAACTTATTTATACTATTATTTGAATTTTCAAATGGTTAGGCCTATATAGTACCAGTTTGGTACCACATATGACCACCGAATCAAAAAGTGGTTAAAGAAAGTTAATTAACTTATAATATTATTTTAATTTTCAAATGGTCATATAGTACCAGTTTGGTACCACACGTGACCACCGATTCAAAAAGTGGTTAAAGAAAGTTAATTAACTTATACTATTATTTTAATTTCAAAAGTGGTTGAAGAAAGTTAATTAACTTATAATATTATTTTAATTTTCAAATGGTCATATAGTACCAGTTTGGTACCACACATGATCACCGAATCAAAAAGTGGTTTAATGGTTGCTATTTACTAAGGAGAGAACTCAGATACACTTACTGTTACACAATGACTATTTTAATGGTTGCTATCTACTAAGGAGAGCACTCAGATATTGAGAAGTATAGATACAGCAGCGAAATATTGAAAACAGTGAGTTTGCTTCTTCTTTCGTGTTCTATATAACGCATATCACTTTGTGAACCAAACGGTTTCTAGAATATGCTGTAAGTGTAAATATATGGCTCATAATCCACATATATGAGTGTTTACTACCGCGCTACGCATAGCCAAATCGCTATATTGAGCAAGTATTGAGCATGTGCTATAGATAGGCTTATTGCGTGGTTTTTTTTACATCCACTCAAAACGGGTATTTACATATCCACTCAAACTTTCACTTCCATGTTCTTGATAAAACGGCATAACGGTTATTTTGATATCCACTCAAGTTTTCATCCTTGTTCTTGTTCCCGGCAAAACGGTTATTTCTATATCTACTTAATTTTTCACCTCCATGTTCGTAATAAAAACGGCAGCACGTTTTTTTATATCCACTCAATTTTGTATTTAACTTTCAATGCACCTACACCTCATATAATTGAAGAACTTTCTTTTCCCTAAACTTGTATTGGTACTCATTCATAAAACATTTGTGATTTCAGGAACATAATTCACCCATTTACGAACATTATTTAAGGGGGTGCTAACCCAAAACAATATGGAATTATCAAGCGACGTAACTTTTGAACTATTAATGCGATGTATATAAAAGTATTTCTGGAAAGAATATGAGTCAGAGATTTCATTTTTGGTATCAAATTTCACTAACAATTCTGATTATTTTTAAAACTTTGACCCCCACCCAAATGCCGAAATTGCACCAAATTATCTAAAGACACTTCTCTAGGAGCGAATTTATTTCATAAACACTTTTAGTTTTTAAATGTGTGACCAAAAAGGTAAAACATTTGAGGTAAAAAGTCAAAAACTAAAACGTTAGGTTTACTTCACAATTCGCGAAAAAACAAAAACTGTCATCTACACACACTAATCTCAGTCCATAAACTCACCCCCCCCCCCCCCCCACCACAACTCACCCGGACGTGACCAGACCACTCCTCACACATCAACTCATCCATTCACAACTCGCCATTTAGCCATCACATGTTGTGTGCACTTAGACTATTAATTGTGCTACCACTGCATCATATGAGGGTATTCTATCTGGTGTGCAGTGACCACCATCTAATATAAATGTCTATTTATAGGCCTATTTCCAATTACCCAATTCAATTGTTATCAACTAGCTCTCCTCATAACATTGAAATAAACTACACCACCTTAAATGGATTGAAAGACGTCAACGCTAGCTTCATGGTGTATGTAAAAACAATGTCTCTAAATTTTAGGGTTAATGGTAAAGATAAAAATAGGGAAACAAGAAAATATTAAGATAAGAAAAAAACGAGAAAGAAGAAAAAATAAATAGAAAAGAAAAAGAGGAATATTTAAATAGTAAAGAAAGCAAAATTGGAAAAAATTGGAAAAAAATTCACAAGAAAAAGAAGAAAAAAAGAAGAAAGAAAAACAGAAAAACCAAAGAAAACCAAAACAACAAATGGAAAAACAGTGAGAAAAAACTTACCATACTTACTTCCCATTCCAGAAAATGGTTACAAAACATTACTCTTTCTCTTAGACCACCACAATCCATTTTAATGACATTTTTATACACAACCAAACGTCATTCCTAAGGAAATTGAAGTAAATTATTTCACGCTATGCACGCTAAATTACATCGGGCAAAAAGCTGCTGCTGCTATGAATTTAGTTTTAGCGGAGGGTGCAATCTGAAGCCATATTTTAAGCTGCATTTGAAGCAACTATATTAGAAATAGTAATAAACAAGTAGAGATATAAGATATTATTTATTATCCCGACGTTTCGACCATCTGATCTTTATCTTGGTAAAATAGGACGATTTTCACAAAATATACGAAACAGGCGATTGAGGGGAAAAACCCGGTCTTTATAATATGCCTCTTTAAATGGTTGACCATGCTAATAATGGGGATTGTTATTTCTTCTCCTTTTTATTTTTTGTTTGATTAATATAATAACATAAACAGGTTTTATATTTTAAAAAGCAAGTTTCTATCAAAGTGCATACATCCTCAGCTTACAACCAATAAAAACACTATTTATAATTAAAAACCTGCTCAACGAATCGTGATCCTCTAATGGTTGTTTGGAGCTTCAAACCCGTATCGATAAGCCAGTTACCTTAGCAATAAATGAAATACTAATGGTTTCCCATGATTAGATATCGATGATCGGTTTTTTGACGAACAATTTGCTTTTGTTTTCAAAAATATGAATAAGGTTTTTTTATAGATAAAAAGCTGTGATGCTCTAATGGTTGTTTGGAGCAATAACATGTATCGATAGCCAGTTACCTTAGCAATTTGGCAAATGTATCGGTTGCCATGGTAACGAGGGACGCCAGTTTTCAGCACGAGCCATGGATAACTCATCCAATGTAATATAATTTTAACGCTTTACTTGTCATACTATGGAGGTGAACATTTGAGCGGATATCAGAATAACCGTTTTGATGTTTTTATCAAGAATGGATGTGAACATTTGAGTGGATATAGAAATAACAGTTTTTCCGTTTTTATAAAGAACATGGAGTTGAAAATTTGAATTGATATCAGTCAGAATAACCGTTTTTCCGTTTTTATCAAGAATGGATGTGACAATTTGAGTGGATTTAGAAATAACCGTTTTTCCGTTTTTATAAAGAACATGGAGTTGAAAATTTGAATTGATATCAGAATAACCGTTTTTCCGTTTTTATCAAGAATGGATGTGAAAATTTGAGTGGATTTAGAAATGACCGTTTTGCCGTTTTAAAAAGAACATGGATGTGAACATTTGAGTGGATATCAAAATAACCGTTTTGCCGGGTTTTTTTTCACGAATAAGGGTGCAAATCTGAGTGGAAATTAAAATAACCGTTTTGCCGTTTTGGTCAAGAATGGATGTGAACATTTGTGTGTATATAGAAATAACCGTTTTGCAGTTTTTTTTAAAGAAAATGGAGGTGAAAATTTGAGTGGATATCAAAATAACCGTTTTGCAGTTTTTTTTAAAGAAAATGGAGGTGAAAATTTGAGTGGATATCAAAATAACCGTTTTGCCGGGGTTTTTTTCAAAAACAAGGGAGAAAATTTGAGTGGATATAGAAATAACAGTTTTGCCGTTTTAATAAAGAACATGGAGGTGAAAATTTGAGTGGATATCAAAATAACCGTTTTGCAGTATTTTTTCAAGAACAAGGGTGAACATTTGAGTGGATTTCAAAATAACCGTTTTGCCGTTTTTATCAAGAATGGATGTGAAAATGTGAGTGGATAAAAAAATAACCGTTTTGCCGTTTTTATAAAGAACATGGAGGTGAAAATTTGAGTGGATATCAAAATAACCGTTTTGCAGTATTTTTTCAAGAACAAGGGTGAACATTTGAGTGGATTTCAAAATAACCGTTTTGCCGTTTTTATCAAGAACATGGAGGTGAAAATTTGAGCGGATATCAAAATAACCGTTTTGCCGTGTTCATCAAGAATGGATGTGAACATTTGAGTGGATATAGAAATAACCGTTTTGCCGTTTTAAAAAGAACATGGAGGTGAAAATTTGAGTGGATATCAAAATAACTGTTTTGCAGTATTTTTTCAAGAACAAGGGTGAACATTTGAGTGGATTTTAAAATAACCGTTTTGCCGTTTTTATAAAGAACATGGAGGTGAAAATTTGAGTGGATATCAGAATAACCGTTTTGCCGTTTTTTATAAAGAATGGATGCGAAAGTTTGAGTTGATATAGAAATAACCGTTTTGCCGTGTTTATCAAGAATGGATGTGAAAATGTGAGTGGATAAAAAAATAACCGTTTTGCCGTTTTTATAAAGAACATGGAGGTGAAAATTTGAGTGGATATCAAAATAACCGTTTTGCAGTATTTTTTCAAGAACAAGGGTGAACATTTGAGTGGATTTCAAAATAACCGTTTTGCCGTTTTTATCAAGAATGGATGTGAAAATGTGAGTGGATAAAAAAATAACCGTTTTGCCGTTTTTATAAAGAACATGGAGGTGAAAATTTGAATGGATATCAAAATAACCGTTTTGCAGTATTTTTTCAAGAACAAGGGTGAACATTTGAGTGGATTTCAAAATAACCGTTTTGCCGTTTTTATCAAGAACATGGAGGTGAAAATTTGAGCGGATATCAAAATAACCGTTTTGCCGTGTTCATCAAGAATGGATGTGAACATTTGAGTGGATATAGAAATAACCGTTTTGCCGTTTTAAAAAGAACATGGAGGTGAAAATTTGAGTGGATATCAAAATAACTGTTTTGCAGTATTTTTTCAAGAACAAGGGTGAACATTTGAGTGGATTTTAAAATAACCGTTTTGCCGTGTTTATAAAGAAAATGGAGGTGATAATTTGAGTGGATATCAGAATAACCGTTTTGCCGTTTTTATAAAAAATGGATGCGAAAATTTGAGTAGGTATAGAAATAATCGTTTTGCCGTTTTTATAAAGAAAATGGAGATGCTAATTTGAGTGGATATCAGAATAACCGTTTTGCCGTTTTTATAAAGAATGGATGCGAAAGTTTGAGTTGATATAGAAATAACCGTTTTGCCGTTTTTATAAAGAAAATGGAGGTGAAAATTTGAGTGGATATCCAAATAACCGTTTTGCCGTTTTTATCAAGAATGGATGTAAACATTTGAGTGGATATAGAAATAACCGTTTTGCTGTTTTTATAAAAGAACATGAAGGTGACCATTTGAGTGGATATAGAAATAACTGTTTTGCCGTTTTTATCAAGAATGGATGTGAACATTTGAATGGATATAGAAATAACCGTTTTGCCGCTTTCTGAAAATGATTTATAAAGAACATGGACATGAACATTTGAGTGGATATCAAACTAACCGTTTTGCCGGGTTTTTTTCAAGAACAAGGTGACCATTTGAATGGATATAAAAATAACCGTTTTGCCGTTTTTATCAAGAACATGGAGGTGAAAATTAGAGTGAACATGAAAATAACTGTTTTGCCGTTTTTCTCAAGAACAAGGGTGAAAGTTTGAGTGGATATAGAAAAACTGTTTTGTCGGGTTTTTCTCAAGAACATGGAGGGGAAATTTGAGTGGATATAGAAATAACCGTTTTGCCGTTTTCTGAAATGATTTGTAGAATATATAAAAATAACAGCTTTGCCGTTATTATCAAGAACACGGGGGTGAAAATTTGAGTGAATATAAAAATAACCGTTTTGCCGTTTTTATATTTGTAAAATATAAAAATAACCGTTTTGCCGTTTTCAAGAACATGTAGGTGAAAAATGAGTGGATAAAGAAATTGCCGTTTAGCCATTATATTAAAATATTAAAAAAAACAAACCACCTAATTTCTCAGTCATTTTGTTCACGGAATATATGTACATGTATGTAGGCCTAATGTTGTCACTAATCATGGGGAATTTGCTTGAGCATACATTTTTAGATGCAGCACACATATTCTTTGGGTGCAAATATTTTCTCGAGCAAAAATTCTTCCCCCTATATCATGACATATATCTATTTAATCAGCGGGACATAGTATTTTTTGAGGATTTCCACATTGCGGATTGAATTTTTGCGAACCTGATGTGCAAATATGGAATAAAATGCACTTCTGATTTTCCATCAGCTGACAAACATGCGAGGGCGAGGCGTGTGATGATTAATGTGTTTGTTAGTCATTTTAAGAACATAGTTATTAACCCTAACCCCGGTTTAGGATTTTTGACCGGGATCACAATTTTCGAGGAAAAAACACCAACTAAATCTCCGGGAACCTGCCGGGATTCGATCCGGGGACCCTCCGTTCTCAAGCCCCACCTTCCAACCACTAAGCCACGGCCCTCAGCTACACATTCGTGCAGTATACTGCACTCATTATATAGGCTCGGTTGACTACGTCATCGAAAACCGACGGCGCATGCGTTTGGAGAGGGACTTTGGATTAGCATTTTTTAGCACTCAGGGGGTTAGGGTTAAGATATAGAAGTTCAACGTTGACAAAAATCAATTTTAGCTCAAAATTGCCGCATTTCGTGGTCGGTTTTCGACTAAGGCCTACTTCAAATTTCAAATGACGATTGCACCAGAACGCATCGGTCGATTAACATGATTCTTGCACCAAATCAAATCTGTTGCCAAGATCTTTAAACATACACCTGTCTTGTTGAATTCCCATGTATCTGATGCTGAAAATTACACCAAGTCCTCTCAAGTCATCTAAACATTGGAAAGCCAAAAGTAAACATTTCATTGCTGCTAGTACGGTTTGTAAAGGACCTAGAATGCCATTATCGTTACAGATTTCACAAAACGGCCATGTTCGCTACATAGGTTAACATGAATATATGGAATAAGATTTTCTCAAGACGCAATTTGTTTTAGTTTATCTTCGTCCTTTATTGGCAAAAAAACGCCTTATTTGGTGTAAAATAACAAAATCACAATTCTCATTATTTGAATACGATACAATTTGTCTATCGCTTCTTAATATTGTGGAAATATTGTAACATGTAGTAGATTTAAGTAGAAATTAAGAAGGGAATTGTTAGATTCTCAGACATTTATTTTAGGCCAAAAATGGGTGTTTTTAGGTGAAAAATTAATTTTTCTTATTTCATGTTTAGAGGTAGTTTCAGACATCGCATTATTTCAGAAGTTGCTTTATTTTAAAGATAAGGCTTCAGGAAAGTTTTTAGTTAAAAGAAAGCGAGTGTCATAAATATTAAAACAGCTCAAAAAAGGTAGAAAAACGTAAATATTGGATTATTTTCATTTTTTTAAATTTAAATATTTTATTTTTTTATGGATTTTTACATGATAAACACAATTTTACGCCCGAGTTTCCTTACAGACTTGAATGTGTAATAAAGCTTACATAATATATAGACGAATCCTTTTTTGGCTATGTTTCTTTTAGAACAATAAATAGAAAATGTATAATAGATAAATAATCAGTTACAAAGAAAAAGATTATCATTCTCAAAAATACACGAACTAATAGGTTTCAATCACCAAAGTGTTCAACAACTATTTGTGTATACGTGTAGTGCAATAAAATCTCAAAACGCAAAAATTACGTCTATTGTTATATAACATTTTTACCTAAAAACATCTTTTTAAGCCAAAATATATGTTTTTTTACATTTTTATCGTTCTCATCGTCAAATGACATTGGGCAATTTGCATACTGCTCTAGTTTACAAGGCAAACATCCGATTACAACAAATTACAACAAAAAAAGATTGTCAAAAAGTCTAAAGTATAATATTTTTCGATGTAAATGTCTTAATTTTAAAGGGAAATTCGACCATTTAAATCAAATTTGTATGGTCATCATTTGTTTATTGTTAACATATATATAATGATATGACGTATAGTTATCGGGATGATTATGAAAAGGTTCATTGACACGTGTAGTGTTATTATTTAAATGGTATAACAATATTAAGTCATTGCTATCCAGTTTTTGTTGTTGAAAAACAATGAAATCATATATTTGAGTTGATTCTGTTTTCGAAGAATTTGTTTTCGAAGATTTTGTTTAACACTAAGCAGTTATATATTTCTGTTGATTATGAACCACCAACTACAAGTATATAGAAATGTTTATTCTGAAAGGTATAAAACTTGCCAAATTGACAGACAATACCGATAATACTGTTTGGGCGGCAAAAGACATGTTTTGGTAAAACATATTATTTGTATATAGGCCTATATATATATATTTATGTAAACTGCTCAAATTCAATCACAAAATGTTCAAATATCTAGGGATATGATCATTCAGTGTTATACCAATGAAAAGCTGACGTGTTCATCTTTACAATGGTACCAAATTTGAAGCAATCCCATGTTCTAGTGCTCAGCCACTGGCTTGAGAATGAGAACATGGATAGGTCGTTATCTGAATGTGCCAACATCAACTCTATTTTGTACTCAAAAGTCAATAGAGCATCACTCTACACTGTACTGGTCAATGCAACACTCCATTGAACAGACGACAAAGTGAACATGAAACAGGGCATGAAATAAGGCATGAAATGGTGTTGATCTTGGCACATTCGGATTGTGACCTACCCATGTTCTCAAGTGGCTGAGGATTGGAACAAGGGATTGCTTTAAATTGGGTATAATTTTGAAGATGAACACATGAGCTTTACACTGATATAACATTGAATGAACAATTCCTGAGATATTTGTAAATGTTGTGCTTGAACAAAGTTTCCGAACTTTTTTTAGCAGTTTATATATCTTTGGTAAACAAATGGAACATTTGATAACATATGCCCATAAATCATACTGTACCCTTTTCAAATGTTGATACGGAAAACTATGTTATATTATAATGAGCCTAAACAGTCATAATAATCAAATGCTAAACATCGGGATTTATGTTATTGTTTTTAATGTTTAAGTTGAAGTACAAACATTGATGATATATAATATAAATGCAACTAATGCATTTCGACTTCAACATTTGCTCCAAAATGACGGGATTTATAAAATAGCAAATTTCAAAAAAATGGCAGCACATGATGTCCTCTCAGGTTTACCGACAACTTGTGAGTTGGCGGTAATTTTGAAATAGAACCCTGGTAGGTCAATTTGCAAAGTAGGGGATTGGTATATCGTATAACCGGGTACATCAACTTGAGAATTCTCTTGCTACCTCTATGTGATGTGCAAGCAGTATGAGATGGTAAATGTCGTATGTCCATCTAATCTACGAAAAGGCTTACCCGTAGTTGAAGAAAAAGACAATTTGGATTACGATCTTTCTGCAAAGGTTCTTTCCAAGTATTACTCTTGATAATCCCGGAATTATCAGGAACTCGGCTACATTCGAACTTGAGCCTGATACTTCCATGGTAAGCCCCACACTACCGGAATCGAATACTATACCCCCTGTAGCGATGCAAGCATCGATAACCACTAGAAGTTGCCATCACGGATTTCAAGAGGCAGATGGATTCAGCATAAGTGAGAAAAGACGATGCATCTGAATTGAACCTCAGAACTCAAGTATGTCGTTAAAGATTATTTTGACGTCACATGCGAGTCCTACACACATGAGCAATGTCTCTAACAGTAAATGTACGGCATGATTGTATAATTTGAATGTGAATAGTCTTGAAATATATACATTTATTTACTCGAGATAGAAATCGAGATACGACAAGTTTAAGATGTAATTCTGCTATTATGTGTATTGTTTTTGACCATGGACATTTGATAATTTCTTAATTTCAAAACTGTCTACTAATTTCAAAATTGTTTGTGCATTCAGGAAATTACTTTGTAGATCATATAGAGTAAAATCATTAAAAAGTTATTTTTTCCCCAAAAATGCAGATTTTAGCCGAATTATGGGTCCATTTTTTTGCGTCTTGAGAAATTCTTGTATCTTATATCCATACCAATATGTGTGCCAAAGATGGCCGTTTTGTGAAGTTTGTAACGATAAAATCCTTTACAAACCCCGCTATGCGATACACATCGTATTTGAGATAGGGAAATTGTGTACATTCTGTTTGTTTTTTATTTCGTCATAAAATATGTACGTAGCAAAATATCAAAGGATAGACATACTTGACTTGAGGTTGGGTACTTTCACCTTCAAGAGCTAATTATATTTACGAAACTTCCAGCTTTCCGATCGTTACTACGATACCATTTGTATTTCTACCGCATCATTTCACAATTTAGATGATTAAACTGTATTCGTTGAGTCGTGAAGTTGATAGTAATCGCTCCAGAGGACTGTCTTAATTGTTGTTACAATTTGAAAAATCATTGATAGATATATCATAGTTTGTCTATAAACTGGGGACACTTGCTTTCTTCATCAGACCTCACCATGTGGTTTTCTAACATCCATCGTGTTATGTGGCATGATGTGTTTGTTGCATATGGAGTTTTTCTAGGTGAGTAACCGCATATAATCGATGTTTCAATATGATGATCACTTGGAGTAAAATGCATCAATATTTAATTTTATGAATTTACAACGGAACTTATTTCGATGTGACTAACCATGCAAGTGCAGACAATGCTGAGGAAAACAAAATAGCTAACATGGCTAAAGGCAGCGGTATGGTCAGAGGAGGTTGGATTGATGGGGAGAAGGTTCCGCAACTGGTCCGGTGGCCTGCCTCCAGAAAAGGAAAATTTGAGGACCATACTATCATATATTTCTTGAAGTATATGGTTGACTATTCCAGCACCTTGTATATACGAGTATACTGTTATTTTTTGCATTTTATGTGATACGCATTTTTAAAATAGGCCTAGCTTTTGTCTCCCTTACTCTAAACAGGAATTAGGAGTTGACATGGTTTCCAATTAGCAAAATGAGATTTTCTTCAAATATCACAGTCCTGAGAATTAGCTATTCCTCTGCAAAGTAATGATCAATTTTGCGCGTCCAAGTCACAAGCGAAGTCGAAAATTCGTATATACATTTTTGCTAAAAACATGTCATATTTTAATTGATAACTACAGTAATTAATGCATTTAGTGTTCTAAAATGCCTTAAGTGATAAGTGATTAATTACCTTTAATGAGTATCAATTACTCGTCTTTACTACTGACCCGACCTCCTTTAACTGACGATATAACTATTTACCCTAAAGTAATGGAATAAAAATCATATTAGATCTGATGAGATTAGCTATGGAATGAAATGGTAACATGAGAACGTATATAAATTTATCACTAATGAAGAAATTGTTTTCGATTGTGCATTTCAAATCAAATATTTAAATCAAAATCAGGTTCATTTGCTATAATTCCATCACTTTTTAGGGTATAGCCTCGACAGATCATGCGCGCAAGGTCCCTTCGTAGCGAAATTGATGATCCAAGATCACATGACCAACCAATTAGTTGTTGTTGTTTTCACCTACCATGTCTAAGGTTCCTGTAAATAGACAATTCAAACAAACATTTAAAGTAATACTATAATAATATTTGTTTTAGCCAAATGTACTCTCAACCCCTAAATACCCCTTAAAATCCTGGGTTACACAACTGACCGCAGAATTTATAAATAGATGCAGAAATAAGGACAAGGGTACACCAGTAACAACAGTGATGAATTCACTTCAAAGGAAATTTGATAATCAAATTGTTACTAAACACGTAACAATCTAGGTAACGCCTACATGTAGTGATTCATAACAACTCAATATTTTGATATAATTACAGTGTGTTTCTTAGCTGATGCATATGGTCACGTTTGCATTTGCCAGACCCTTCTAACGGCGACGCAATGCGCTGGTCCCTTTCTTACGACGACATATGCTTCTGTCATATGTTATTTACGTCGAAGGAGTTGTCACAGTTTTGCCCGCCAACAACAACACCAATCGGTGATAGTTTCTGGTTCATGGATTCTCCTCCACCGCTTACTTTGCGTAAGCACTGGAATAAAGAAGCTTTAGATATAATGTTCAATCGAACCAGACTTTGCGGTAAATTACGGTTTCAAAGTGCATTCGTTAATGTCAAAATAACACTTATTTGCGTAAATATCTGTATTAACTCTGTCAAGAATTGACAAACAAAGTCGCTTAAGGTCAGTGGATGTGCTTAGATGTTAACCGGAATTGCATCTCATGTCCTTTGATAAGACAGGAAAAAATTTAATAGTAAAATTCAGATCAGAGGTCAAGATATTGTGAGCAGAGATAAAACTGTATTTTACTCCATATAACATAAAATTCTTCTTATACATCACGAGTCTATACTAATGACCTGACACTTAACTGACGATATCTCCGAAACTAATTTCGACCATTTTGCGATGCTGGCCACAGGATATCTGGAAAACTGTTTACCCTAAAGTAATGGAATAAAAAGCAAATTAGATCTGATGAAATCAGCTATAGAATCGATAACATTGATTTTATGAGAACGTATATAATTTTATCAATGAAGAAATTGTTTTCGGTTTTGCATTTCAAATCAATATTAAAATCAAAATCTGGTTCATTGGCTATAATTTTATTCCATCACTTTAGGGTATATGGCCTCGAGAAATCGTGCGCGCAAGGTCCCTTCGTAGCGAAATTGATGATCAAAGATGACCACATAACCCACCAATTAGTAATATTTTTTTACTTACTATGTCTAAGGTTCAAGTATATAGATAATTAAAATAAACATGTAAAGTAATGTACTAAAATAATATTGGTTTAAGAAAAATTTACCCATAATTCCCCCTTAAAATCCTGAGCTACGCAACTGACTGATTTGTAAATAGATACGCAAATAAGGACAAGGGGACGCCAGTAATTACAGTAATGAATTAACTTTGAAGAAAATTTGAAAATAAAATTGTTATTTTAAACACTGAACAATCTAGGTAACAAATACATGTACGATAGTGATTCATAACAACTCAATATTTTAATATCTTTACAGTGTGTTTTTTAGCTGATGCATACGGTCGTGTTTGTATTCTCCGTAAACGGCCAGACCCTTCTAACGGCGATGCAATACGCTGGTCCCTTTCTTACGACGACATATGCTTCTGTCATATGTTATTTACGTCGGAGGAGTTGTCACAATTTTGCCCGCCAACAACCACACCAATCGATTCTAGGTTCTGGTTCGTGGATTCTCCTGCACCCCTTACTTTGCGTGGGAACTGGAATACAGAAGCTTTAGATTTAATGTTCAATCGAACCAGACTTTGCGGTAAGTTACGGTTTCAAAGTACATTCATTAATGCCACAATAACACTTATTTGCGTAAATATCTGTATTAACTCTTTCAAGAATCGACACAAACTTAGTGTTTGTATTGCTGCTGTTTCTTCTTTTTTTCTTTTCTTCTGTAAACAGGCCTATGGCTCAATAATCATGAGCGATTTTGACCAAACTTCGTAAAAGGTACCTTTTGGTGAACCACTATTCAGGTTGGTAAGCTTGAGTGGTCAGGGGTCATAGAAAGTCGCTAGAGGTCAGTGGATAATACATGGCAAAAATAAAATCATGTGCTTTGATTTTAACCGGACTTGCTTCTAATGTCCTTTGATAATAAAGACAGGAAAAAGTGTTAATAGTAAAATTCAGATCAGAGGTCAAGAGATTGTGAGCAGAGATAAAACTGTATATTTCACTCCATATAACTTAAAATACGTCTTGTCTCTCATACACCACGACCTGTGATTTCTATAATTGCCTAGTGCGTGGGATACACTCGCTACGCTCGGGTCCCGCCACGCTTGGGTGTCGCTAGATAAGCAAATGACATTCATGAGTTTAACTTGAGTTCATGAGTTGTAAATAACGTATCTCGCTATCGGGAGCATAAAGATAAAAGGAAACATAGTTATTGCCGACGCTGGAACCCGACTGTTTATGTTAACGGAATAAATCGTATTCAAAATTAGGAACCAGCACGATGCAGGGATAACTTTCATGCTGCCTTTAGTCAATTTCATAAAGAACCCTAGTGGATATAATTATACAAAGTGGTACCCGATAGGCGGTAGCGACGAAACACAGCGCCTGATAGGCGGTACGCACACTTTCTAGCCAACAAAAAAAGTCCAAAATGCGCAAAAATCTACGGGTTCTATATGTTTTGAAGCAATCCCGCTGCTGATCTTTACGAACGTGTTTTAAAAAGCATCAACAAAGTTCTGTGGTCTGTGACCACAACTTTATCTGCTAAATACTACATACAACAATATTATGTTGTGTATGTTATTGCTTTTAAAATTGTAGTTTATTATGACTGTTTATTTACATTATAATGTAATAATATTATGTTGTTTATGCTATTGTTTTTATCCGTACTTTTTAAGACTGTATACTTTGGTCAATTTGCTTGCGTTTTTATCATGGTGTAAAGCGCCTTGGGGTCAATTTATTGATGGAAGGCGCTATAAAATTCGTTTTTATTATTATTATTATATTACTAAGGTTTTCGGAAATTATCAAAATCATTTCGTGGAATTTAAATTATTCTCATTGAAGAAGATTTAATTTAAATTTAATCAATTCAACTGAAAGGAGCTTTTAGGATCGGAATTAAATCTTACCATTCTGATCCAGTCATATGATGAATATGTAACTACAGTTTCACTATCATACATTTAGTTAATTTCAAATACACTCGCAATCTCAAGCTTAGTCTTTTAAAATGTTGATTAAAATGTCGCCAATGTTCACCATTTTAATTTTCAGAATTGACCAAAACAGAGAGAAAAGGAAAAGTAGGCCTATTTGAAATTCAAACAACAAAATATTTCCATAATGACAGACTTTTGACAATGACCACATGCGCTGATTGTAGATTAAAAGGATATGATAATGGAGCGCTACACACACATTTTTCATGATTACTTTGGTCGACAATTTGTGCATTTGGAACACTATAAACGTCCAAATCATTTATATGCCACTGGTAGAGGATGACATGACAAGATGTTCTTTTGGACATTTTTATGTCCAAAGCAAACACATGTAGTTCTTTATAATAACAGGCATTTATGTAGCGTCTTACATCAAAAAGGGTCACTTAGCGCTTAACAAATTACATTAAAAGAAAGAGTATAATATATACACAGGAATACAGCATACTAAATAAAAGTACAATAAGAAGTGATGGCATAATAAAACACGTTCGGCCGAGTGCGCCAATGGCGGGTAGCTGAAGAATAGCGCTACCTCGCTAGTAACTGAGGCGTAACCCACAATTTTGAGAGCACCAAACCGGGGTAAGCTACTAGGCTAGTAACTTGCGAGTAATTAACGCTAAATCTTATACCTGACTGGACCCAAGAGTAAGTTGAAGCATAACAGTTTATGCTGTAATTATATGATAATCTCTGATTTGCCCGATAGACGATTACATAGATGTGATGATAAATGGGAGATTTCTATCATACAATTCATTATCAATTTAAACATTATTTACTCAATGATGCATTTATGACCAATTTATTATAAAACATTTTAAATCTATCCACAATGATGCACGCAAAATTGTAGAAATAATTACAAACAATCAGTCAACCAACCAATCAATCAAATTAATTAATTAATTAATTATTTAACATGAAATCAAATACTATTCAAATAAACGAATACATAATTAAATAAATGAATAAACACATATGCCTAGTTATATAAATGAATGAATGAATAATTAAAAATTATAAATAAATTAATAAATACATTAAAAGTAAATAAAAAAGATGTTTACACATTAAATAAATCAATTGATTAATAATAAATAAATACAGTTAAGTATAGGTGAACACTTTGCATATGCGACAATTAATTTGGTAAGGGGACGATGCTGATTAATGTGGATATTTACCTCGCTAGTTACTATTCTGGTGTTACTCGCCAGTTATGCTCTCAGAACTACATCGTTAGTAAGTTACGCTACAGTTAGGGCATAACTACTAGGGAGGTAGCTTACCTCCCTATTAAGTTATGCCAGTTTGGTGCACTCGGCCGAATAAAGCATTACATAGATCAAGTTACAATGCAGTTATATGAATGCTGCAGACAATAAAATGACTAAATATTCTGGTTAAAGAGATGAGTTTTAACAGGCGATTTAAAAATTGCGACCGTCTTTGAATTACGGATCTGCAAGGGAAGATTGTTCCAGAGTTTTGGTCCTGCGACGCAAAAAGCCATGTCCCCATATGTAGCTGTGGCACTTTTAGGGACTACGAGTTTACGGCTACCTGAGCGGAGATAAGAGACAGTATGGTGTGAGAAGCAGCTCGCTGATATAATTGGGTGTAGAGTTGTTTAGAGCTACTCATGGCAGACTCTCGCTTTACATGCATTACTTTCCAAAAATGATGTATTTATTTATTGTACATCGCTCTTGCCATTAACGCACCACGTAGATTTCCGAACCATTCAGGCGCAAGTTCTGCCATTTGATATTTTCATCGTTATTGCAGTAACATATCGCTCCATTGTTTGATCGCATGCAATTAACAAATTGGTCATTTCGTTAGATGGTTAGATATAGTCGGATGATCATGTGAAACAAACATATGAAAGATTCAATGGCATTCTATTATTAACCATGTTATGAAATACGTACATAGTCAGTTGTTGACAGGCTCCACAAACTATTAATAATAATAATAATAATAATAATAATAATAATAATAAAACGGTGCTTCTAAAGCGCCTCCCACCGAAGTCTCTAAGCACTTAACAGATAACATAACAACACTTGAATAACATTACAATATAAGAAAAATACAATATGTGGATGAACATGCAAAAATATTGGAATCAGGGAAAATCAATCATCAAAAGCAATCATCAAAAGCAAGTGTGTCTTTAGAGACGATTTGAAATGGCTAAGAGTTGTGCAGTTCTTGATGTGAAGCGGAAGTTGATTCCAAAGTTCAGCTGAAGCATGACGAAATGAACGATGACCATAAGATAAAGTTGACACAGAGGAAATGATAAGTTGTTGTTTTATTAGGATCCATTTGTTTTTTGTAATTGGGTCGATCAAGTAAAATGGTTCGTCCTGTCTTGGAATGGAATACTAGTATATATTTTATGAAAGTCATTACCATTGGCATGAATGGTGAATAAAATGCATTTACTTTCTATTTTTAGATAAAGAATACCCTAATATCCGTGGTATGCCACCGAATGTTACATTAACTACTGACAATGGAACGGCTCATTCCATAGTATTCTGGACAGAGCCAACAGCCAGCGATTATTACGGCACACACGACACTTTATACAGCCTAACATCCAGCCACAAACCAGGAGTAGTTTTAAGTATTGGGGACACCGTAGTGACATATACGGCGGTAGATCTGGCAGGCAATACTATAACAAAATCGTTTGCAGTTAGCATCAAAGGTGAGTGATATAGTCCGTGCATGAATCATTTTCCAACCATCGATTTTAACTTGAGAGGCAAGATCTTCTTCTGTGCAGGGATTTTATTCATGTTAGCACTTAAATGAATATGCAGTAATGTTAAAGATTTTCTTTTAATGTAATTCACCAATGCTATGCTCCCCAACTACTAATGTGAAATTCTGATCTAAGCCGTAGATCAGAATATTTGAATGATGATTTGTTGTACAAAGAGGGCAGATTTTTCTTAATCCTTATAGGTGTAAGTTCAGACATGTAATGCAATTGTAAAAATATACAAATCCCAGTTGTTATCATAATTGAGGGCGCAGCCTCCAACATATCACTGCATGTCAATTTAAGGTTACACTTATTTGTTAGCCCACATTTGAAGCAACATCAAACTACATGCAATGCCTAACTACGGTCACTAGGCACGCCAGACTATCATTATCTTCAATCTTTAAACTTTATTAGTATCATCAACGCTTGTGCAGAGCGATTGACAAAATAAAGTTTTATTCTGAAACCACCCAAAATAAACTATGACAAGACCATTTTATTATAGAGCACAACGTTCATCTTGTAATACAATGATATATTCATGATATTGCAAAATGCCCTTTTTCTTCTGCAGATATTGAAAACCCAGTCATCACTGGCGCAGCTGATGTGATGCACATAATTACATCATGTGCATATAATGCTACCGTCAACTGGACAGAACCGACAGCTACTGATAATTCTGGATATTTTACTTTATTCTCAAGTCACGTGCCAGGGCAATTGTTCTCTTACGGAGTAACGTCTGTAACTTACACGGCTGTGGATCCTTCGGGAAATAAAGCGTCCATTAGTTTTATTGTGACTGTCGGAACAGGTAAATACTTTAATAAAACCATTCACAAGTTTGCTAGTAATTGATCTTGTACCTCCTTGTTGTGGTTGAGAAAGGCCAAAATGCATTACCTCGAACAAAAATTGAACCCGTTGTGAGAATTTGACATAATTATTTCACTCTCTTATCATATGAAAAGCGAGGCGGAAAAATAGACCTCAGTTTTTATTCTGTGTGAGGATGGGGGAAGGCGTGAGGCTAACCAACATACACCTCCTTATAGGAATATTTGCCACAAACTACTCTCTTAAATCAGAAGATTGAAAAATCAATCTTAAAGATTGTGCTGAGGGAAAGATCTTAAAATATTGAAAATGTTCAATCTAATAGATTGAAATTTTAGTCCAATATATATTAAAATTACACTCTATTATATTGAATATTTTCAATCCTTTAAGATCATTCCCTCAGCACAATCTTTAAGATTGATTTTTCAATCTTTGATTTAAGAGAGTACGTTTTAAACACGGTGGAAGGTTTTTTGGGCGGAATATTAAATTGAAATGAAATGGAAATAAGTCAAATAGACTTAAAGATGTTATAGGTTGTTTGGATCAAATGTAAGAAATTTGTTCTCAAATATGACCGTTGTTGGCAAGAATGCATGGGTTTATCCCATATGAATGGATACCCTCAATGGGCTGCATATCTAATTATCAAGAAACATGTGAGTCATGTTCGATGGTTAAAAAGTTCAAATTTCAAGTTTAAGATGCAAAATTGAAACATGACAATTTGCGGCCATTTGAGACTCCTTGCTAAAGAATCCCCCGGAATCAAGAAAACAGGCCGATATAATTAGAAACTTTGGAGAGACACCTTTATCATATCACCAGGGTAATATCGTCAGCATTGGTTATGCGTGGTTTTTCTTCAGATTTTGCTGCCATATTTTATTGTGATGATCTGCTGGAGTTTGCTTAAATCACAGCATTTATTAAAGGAGGTCTCCAGCAAGCACAATATTGTCCATTATATGTTAGAGAAGTAATTATCAAGCCTTAATCGCGTAATTATATTGAACACAACATTCACTTATCAAAAAAGACAAAAAAACATGCCATTTAATTAAAGCCCCTGTATCAATGACGTCACGGTTATAATATTTGTGCTCAAATTTGCGCCATGCATTCATTGATGACGGGACTTTCGATCACCGCGAATTTTTTTTAATTACATGTTGAGATATGGCAGTGTTTATTCGTTGTTATGATAAATATGATGTTTTGTGCTATACAGGGTGGTCCAAAAAAAACTATACCCAACTTTGGAGGCCATTTTCTCCTAGATGATAAAATATTTTAGTAATTTGGTTTGCATATTATTAAAGCATATATCGTTGAGCATTATTGGTGAAAATAGGGAAGATATTACATTAATATTTTTTGAGATATTGCTATTTTTAGCGAGTATGTGTAAAAATGGCTTTTCCACGGGAGCTGTCAATGCATCAACATGTTTGAATATGATATGACACAATAATGTAATGAAGATATTGCATTAATATTAAAAAGTATCATTTATCCATTATTTATCCATTTTAGTGTAAATAAAAGCTCTCGCAAAAACATTTGTCAAAGGACTATCGCGTCATTACATTATTGTGTCATATCATATTCAAACATGTTGATGCATTGACAGCTCCCGTGGAAAAGCCATTTTTACACATACTCGCTAAAAATAGCAATATCTCAAAGAATATTAATGTAATATCTTCCCTATTTTCACCAATTATGCTCAACGATATATGCTTTAATAATATGCAAACCAAATTACTAAAATATTTTATCATCTAGGAGAAAATGGCCTCCAAATTTGGGTATAGTTTTTTTTGGACCACCCTGTAGAACTACGCGATTTAGGCTTGATAATTCCTATTATAACAAATTTTGCGCAATGTTGTGCTTGCTAGACACCTCCTTTAATATTATGGAGATGTATTATTAAGTACCATAATTTACTCTCAAGAATACGACCACGATAATAATAGGTTGTATCTTTCAGTTTTGACGTATCATCGTCGGTATTATTGTCGTCGGCGTCATTATTAGTATCATTCGTATGAGTGTACATGTATTTACTCTATATAGTATTATGTATTATTTTTGTGGACACATTTCAACAAACAGAAATTATTCGATGTGGGAAAACAAGTCAAATAAGCACGTATTCGAATGGCAAATCTGATAAGGCTATTGATGGGAACACTAATCACGACTTTGGCAGTGGATCTTGTGCTCATACGAAAGGTAAGGAGTGATATTTTGTATAGTTATCGATTTGGGAAAACAAGTCAAAGATGCACGTTAAGTTGGAAAACCATTATTACCAAATCTGCAATCGTCAGATCGTGTCAATGGTCATATTGTGCATAATTGTTATCACTCTCTTAACTTATAAATGTAGAATTCGAACCCGAAGCTCAATGGTGGATGGTGGACCTAGCTGTCAGCGTGTGTGTTGGTAAAGTGGTTATCTACAACAGGCAGGATCCTTACGGTAAGTTATCGCCCTCGACGGCTTGCAATAGCTTAGTATGAGTGGCCATAGTATAAACAAAACGTGTAAGATAATACGTCTAAGGTAACACGTAGTATCTTAGACGCCTAAGATAATATTCTCGCTTTATTCCGTTAACAATTGTGACACTTTGGATTTAACATTTGAGAGAAAGTATTAATCAAACAAACCCGGGGGAGTGGAGAGGGGGGGGGGGGGGGGGGGCGGGGGGGGGGGGGGGGGGGGTGGAAATACAAGGACAAAACCATATTGGATATCCAACCAGCTTATGCTATTTACGGAATATATAATATATAAATTTGATATTTTAAAAGATTATGCTAATTACGGAATAAACCCTATTTGTAAACTGTATTTGCTCATCTTCGACGTGTAAGATAATATCTTAGACGTCTAAGATAACATCGTCGAAGATGAGCAAAACAGTTTACAAATAGGGTTTATTCCGTAATTAGCATAATCTTATAAAATATCCAATATGGTTTTGTCCTTGATTTTCCATTCTCTTCCACCCTCCACTCTCCCGGGTTGGTGGTTTGTTTGATTGATACTTTTTCGCAAGTATTATTTTACACGTTTTGTTTATACTTTGACCACTCATAGCTATGACCTTTAATAGAGCCAATGTTTTAAGCTTAGTTTCGTATCAACAGGGGGGGAGCTCAATCCATAAGAATATTATGTTAAAATACACAATCTGTGTAAAAATAGAACTACTTAATAGTTGTGTAAAGCTTTTGCACAAGAATTGTGTTAATTTTACACATATTGTGTATTTTTACACGTTTTAAGTAATGATTAAAAATGTATGTTGTACAAATCCAATTTACTACTCACATGCTAGACAGTTTTGTGTTCCCGTTGGGAAGACTTCATCGGTAGTGACTTGATCAACTTGTTTTTCCCGCGAGATTTGCTTGCATTCTCGGTCCCAGGAAGCTCAGGTGTTAACAGTGGATCGTAGACATGATTTAGGGAATAAATACCCTCGTCGTGGTTGATGATTTTGGCCCTCTGCCTGCGTATCCAAATGGAATCTCTTATCCATCGCATATGTTTGTCCGTAGTCTCTGTCCAGGATTGTTGCCCGTCCCAGTCGATCGTGTGATTCTCTTGTGCTATATGGTCGGTGACAGCTGATTTATGTTGTTTCGTCGTAGAATCTTTTCTGTTGGCTCTCGTGAACTTTTTGTCGTTAACTTTCTTGGCGTGTCTTGTTTGTCTTTTGGATGAATGTTTCATTGCAGTCTGGATATTGTACTTTTTAAAAGTCCTTTGTATTCTTTCAGGATGTACATGTAGGGGATAACCACCATGCCATTGCTCTCTTTGGTCTCATCCTTTTTCTTAGCTTTCTTCGTGATCTTGACCTTCTTCTGTTGCTGTACTATTTTGAATGTCCCGCTGGGGTATCCACACAGTCCTGAAGTGAAGCGCAGATGTTTTGACAGGACAGCAGCGAAAAGTTGTGTCTATCCAAACTTTATTTTACCATACACCTGAGCTTCCTGGGACCGAGAATGCAAGCAAATCTCGCGGGAAAAACAAGTAGATCAAGTAACTACCAAAAACGTCTTCCGAACGGGAAGACGAAACTGTCTAGCATGTGAGTAGCAAATTGGATTTGTACAACATACATTTCAATATACAATCCTGATGAATTTATTCAAAGATGTTTTAAGTAAATTCCACATAGTTATTAAGGAGTTGTATATTTACCTAAACTGATGTAAGAATATGTCTCTGTGTAGAAACACTGGATCATGATTTATCTTTTCCTAACGGCACGGGTGTGGTGGGCCTATCACCATAACCCTCACTATCACCGTCACCGTCATCCTACTCTCACCATCCCCATCGCCATCACCATCACCATCACAATCACAATCACCATCATAACCCCAACCACAACCATCGCCATGACCATGACCATAACCATGACCATGACCATCACCACCACCACCTTCGCAATCACCATCACCACCACAATCATAACCATTCACCATCGCCATCACCATCACCATCACCATCACCATCCCCATCACCATCGCCATCACCATCACCATCACAATCACAATCACCATCATAACCCCAACCACAACCATCGCCATGACCATGACCATAACCATGACCATGACCATCACCACCACCACCTTCGCAATCACCATCACCACCACAATCATAACCATTCACCATCGCCATCACCATCACCATCACCAACACAACCATCACCATCACCATTTCCATCACTATCACCATCAACACAATTGGCACTACCAGGAGGAAGACCATCACCGTCATCAAATCTGTCTGGTACAATAATCGCTGATGTGTCCATTTTTGTTGTTGACACAGAGGAACGCCTAGCAGGTGCAGTAGTTCGAATAGGACAAGATCCTGACAGGAACAATCCAGACTGCGGTCCTGGTATTACCTTGGCAACAATACAATCTTCTCTTGTGATAGATGTGCAATGTGATCTTGAGGGACGTTATATTAGCATTCATCTACCAGCAATTGGAAGACCTTTGGTTTTGTGTGAGGTGAAGTCCTATCCTGGAGCGTATACTGCCTCTGATGAGGCAAATAAGTAATGTGGTATTAAACAAATTAACAGCTCTATAGCCCGCTTTGTAGAGATATAACAACAGGTCAATGATACATGTAAATATCCAATTGTTCCTTAGATGTGTGTTTACCCGATTGGTCATGTTTGGGGTCATGATGGGACAAGACATGAAAAAATACTTGGAGTTAGTCTAATCCCAACAAACTATTATTATGATTAGTGTAATTTAGTGTTGTTTTTAGATTCACACTTTCTTATACTTCGTCCATCTAAAGTCTGTGTGTCAATTCCAATGCTCACATCCTATTATTGCGTGAGTGCAATTATTGTTATTATTTTAATGCAAACTATAAACACTTGCTGCATTAAATTAGTTTGGATTCACAGAATGTCTACTACTATGCTTCGTTCATCTATCTTTGGTACAAATATTTTGAATTCAAATTTTACTTTGTGTAAAGGTGGATTTTGACTCACCGTTTATCTCTGTGCAGTGATGACACGTGAGCGTTTATAAAATGTATTCAAATGGATCACGCCTCTATGTACATGGTTTACGATCTTTGGAAAGATTGAGCATAGCATAGACTGATGTAAGAATATGTCTCTGTGTAGAAACACTGGATCATGATTTATCTTTTCCTAACGGCACGGGTGTGGTGGGCCTATCACCATAACCCTCACTATCACCGTCACCGTCATCCTACTCTCACCATCCCCATCGCCATCACCATCACCATCACCATCACAATCACCATCATAACCCCAACCACAACCATCGCCATGACCATGACCATAACCATGACCATGACCATCACCACCACCACCTTCGCAATCACCATCACCACCACAATCATAACCATTCACCATCGCCATCACCATCACCATCACCATCACCATCCCCATCACCATCGCCATCACCATCACCATCACAATCACAATCACCATCATAACCCCAACCACAACCATCGCCATGACCATGACCATAACCATGACCATGACCATCACCACCACCACCTTCGCAATCACCATCACCACCACAATCATAACCATTCACCATCGCCATCACCATCACCATCACCAACACAACCATCACCATCACCATTTCCATCACTATCACCATCAACACAATTGGCACTACCAGGAGGAAGACCATCACCGTCATCAAATCTGTCTGGTACAATAATCGCTGATGTGTCCATTTTTGTTGTTGACACAGAGGAACGCCTAGCAGGTGCAGTAGTTCGAATAGGACAAGATCCTGACAGGAACAATCCAGACTGCGGTCCTGGTATTACCTTGGCAACAATACAATCTTCTCTTGTGATAGATGTGCAATGTGATCTTGAGGGACGTTATATTAGCATTCATCTACCAGCAATTGGAAGACCTTTGGTTTTGTGTGAGGTGAAGTCCTATCCTGGAGCGTATACTGCCTCTGATGAGGCAAATAAGTAATGTGGTATTAAACAAATTAACAGCTCTATAGCCCGCTTTGTAGAGATATAACAACAGGTCAATGATACATGTAAATATCCAATTGTTCCTTAGATGTGTGTTTACCCGATTGGTCATGTTTGGGGTCATGATGGGACAAGACATGAAAAAATACTTGGAGTTAGTCTAATCCCAACAAACTATTATTATGATTAGTGTAATTTAGTGTTGTTTTTAGATTCACACTTTCTTATACTTCGTCCATCTAAAGTCTGTGTGTCAATTCCAATGCTCACATCCTATTATTGCGTGAGTGCAATTATTGTTATTATTTTAATGCAAACTATAAACACTTGCTGCATTAAATTAGTTTGGATTCACAGAATGTCTACTACTATGCTTCGTTCATCTATCTTTGGTACAAATATTTTGAATTCAAATTTTACTTTGTGTAAAGGTGGATTTTGACTCACCGTTTATCTCTGTGCAGTGATGACACGTGAGCGTTTATAAAATGTATTCAAATGGATCACGCCTCTATCTACATGGTTTACGATCTTTGGAAAGATTGAGCATAGCAGCCTTTTATGGAATGATACCGGTACTGTATACAGTTTGATCAGCTCCAAATTGGCAAGAAATAATATGCGGTTTTATCTATCCGCGCGCAAAAGTAATCGAAGCGCGTTCCCGCGATTATGGGTGCACGAACGCGGTTTTTGTGGGGCGTACGCGTCACGCATACCATGCACAGGGCGTTTGTTGTTTTCATGTGCGATTCATTCGCTGCTGTATTAGGAGGCTTCGCCAATTCGGAACTGATCAAACTATAGTACAATATAGTATAATCCATTGCTAAATTGAAGATAATTGGTTAAATTAAAGACCTTTTGCTAAGGAGTTATATCATCATTAGGTTTGGGTTAATGTATTCAATAAGACGAATTTATTGGCTTCGTACACATTAGAATAATAGCACAATCGGACAGCAAAATTAGAATATTTACATATGAAGAGCTTAGTTCCAAAAGGCGCTAACTCACTTTTTGAAAAAAATTGAGTTAGGCGCAGAACATGAAAGAGAGTTACAAAATACATCTTTTAAACGTTGTTCTACATCTGTAACATGTTCGGGTCTAAAGTTATTGCTCTCGGTAATTTACGGAAATTCCCGGTAATTTCCGGAAATTTGAATATAATTCACTATTTGTTAAGCCAAAATGGTGGAAATATGGTTCTTTTATAATGGTAAAACATTGATAGGAATGTCCATAATGAAATGCAATGAAGAAAACGTAAAATGTATGGGATTATTGTTTTGAAAATTGCACACGAACAAAATTGTTGTTAATTAAAAAAAAATGTGCCAAATTGTCCACATTTTCAGTTTTCTCACAAAATATCAAAAATGCATAATTAAAAGATTTGATATTGTCTTTCAGGTGTACATTATTTGGAAATAAAGATTGCTTGGTAAAGTGGTTTTTGAAAATTGGTCGAAACATTTTTGTTTCAAAAGGCGCTAACTCACTGATTTCCTAAAATAAAGAAAGACATACGAAATACAGTGAAAATCAAAAAATGAAATCAAACCAATTTTTAAGCTTCCACGTATGGTATCTTTCATATGGCAGAAAATTAGCATAGCATTAGTAATCGAAGAAGTGCAACATACTCATTTAAAAAAAACGTTGCTTTTCTCCTATTTCACTTTTAGTGAGTTGGCGCCTTTTGGAAACAAACTCTTCATATACAAACTCTTCATATACAAAACATGTAAACCTATTATAGTCTAGATAAACCATTGAATTGGTTCCCTGCATTTTTTATTCACTGATATGACTCCTCGAGGCATGTCGAACTCAGCACACGCGGCTGCACACATGACTACACTAAAACTTCTATCGGTCGCTGATAGTCGGCAGACGCGTAGGGGACGGGCCGAAGGCCCGCGGCTTCGCCGTTCGAAATCAGTGTACTAAGGCCGTGAGTGACCGATTCCAGTTCTAGACTACACACGTGATATTAGTCAATCTTATAACCTAGTGATATGATTTCAGTAGTGCAATTAGGGAGCGGGATTGTAGTTATCTAAATTATTGTGGCATATCTCTAACTAGCCTGGGATACTAAGCGATTTAGATATTATTAGATACTTGTATATTATCTTAAGTGTTAACAATTTTATGGAAAGAGATATTATGATTTTCTCATGACTCATGACTGTATAGCATTTAATAATTTGGGTTGATATTCCAATTCAAAGTTTTAAGGATAACATAATTCAGTTTTAACAACACATGTGATGACTGGAGTTTTTGATTGCCATGAAGGATTGGCAAATCGTGTCCATCATAAAATGTAATCAGAATGCGTTTTTTTTCTTCTCAGATATATCTTAAGTGTTAAACATTTTAAGGAAAGAGATATTATAATATTCTCATGACTGTATAGCACTTAATAATTTGGGTTGATTTTCCAACTCAAAGTTTTAAGGATAAATATTTCAGTTTTAACAGCATACGTGATGTTTGGAATTGTCTATATATAGCATTTACTCAACATTTTAAGATACAATAGTTCAGATTTAACAACACATGTCATGTTTAAAAGTTGTGATGGCCATGCAGAATTGGCAAATCGTTTCTATCATCAAACTTAATCAAAATGTGTTCTTTCAATGATTCTTAAAATATAAAAAATGTAGGAAAGAACAATAGGGTTTTGTTCTAGCTATATAGTATTTACTCAACATTTTTAGGATACATGTTATGTTTGGATATTTTGATGGCCATGCAGAATTTCCAAATCGTGTCCATCATAAAACTTCAGCAGAACGTGTGTGTTTTTTCCCAAAGCTTTCTTAAGTGTTAAATATGTAAAGGAAAAAGATATTATGATTTTCTCATGACTGTAAATAGCATTTAATCATTGGGTTGATTTAAGGACAAACTAATTTAAGCAGACTTGGTTTGTTCAAATATTTCTTAAATGTTAACAAATTGTGGTTTTCTCATGCCTGTATATAGCATTCAATAATGTTGGGTTGATTTTCCAACTCAACGTTTTAAGGATAAAGAAAGTGCTCAACAAAAGAAAGTCATCCACTTTGTTTTGGTAGAGTGACTTTCGATAATTTGTTGACCAAACAGATTAGATAGACATTTGGATGAATCTTTCAGGCACAATTTGATACCAAATATGACACCTAACAGCAAAGATGACTTTCTCTGGTTTAGCACTTTATTTCAGTTTTACCAACACACGTGATGTTTGGAATTTTTGATGGCCATGTCGAATTGCCAAATCGTGTCCATCATAATACTTAATCAAAATTAGTTTTTCAATAATTCTTTAATATTAAGAAATGAAGGAAAGAACAATAAGGGATTCATTTTAACTATGTAGCATTTACTCAACGTTTTAAGGATTCAATAATTCAAATCTAGCAACATATGTCATGTTTGGAAATAATAATGGCCATGCTGAATTGCCAAATCGTGTCCATCATAAAGCGTAAGCAGAATATGTGGGTTTGTTATTCAAATATATCTCAAATGTTTAGAAAAAATAAAGGAAAGAGATATATATATTATGATTTTCTCATGATTGTATATAGCATTTGATCATTGGGTTGATTTAAGGAAAACAAACTTAAGCAGACTGCAAATATTTCTTAAATGTTAAAATAGTGTGGTTTTCTCATGCCTGTATATAGCATTTCATAATTTTTTGGTTGATTTTCCAACTCAATGTTTTAAGGATAAATATTTCAGTTTTTACAACACATGTGATGTGTGGAATTTTTGATTGTCAAATCGCGTCCATCATAAAACTTATCAGAATGTGATCTTTCAATATTTCTTAAATACTGAACAAATGAAGAAAAAACAATTAGGTTTTGTTGTGCCTATATAGCATTTTATCAACGGTTTAAGGACAATATAATTCAGATTTAATAACACATGCCACGTTTGGAATTTTTGATGGCCATGTAGAATTGTCAAATCGTGTGCGTCATAAAGCGTAAGCGGGATTTGTGCGGGATTTGTGGGTGTTTTCTCAAATATAACTTAAATTGTGAGATATATGGCTTTTACGACGGGTATTCATAAAGTTAAACGTTTAACGGGTTCGCCGTCGGACAAGTTTTAATCTGTCATATAACTTGTCCGACGGCGAACCGTTAAACTTTTAACTTATATTATAATTTAAATTTTCAAATGTAAAAGGAAAAGAAAAAATATGATTTTCTCATGACTGTATATAGCATTTAATCACTGCGTTATTTTAAGGATGTAATAATTCAGTTAATAAAACATGTGATGTATGGAATTGAAAAGATTAAAAAAGTGAAGGAAAGAAGGAAAAATATGGTTTTCCCATGCCTGTGTAAAGCATAATTTTGGCCCGGCAAAATTTGCAAATTGTGTCCATCATAAAACTGAATCAGAATGTATTCTCTCAAATATTAAAAATGAAGGAAAGAACAAATAGGGCTTTGTTCTGCCTATATAGCATTTAATCAACGTTTTAAGGACAAGATAATTCAGATTTAACAAAACATGTGATGACTGGAATTTTTGATGGCCATGCAGAATTGCCAAATCATAACACTTTTTATAGTTGTTTTTCTTCTTCATATATGTCTTTATGTACAAAATGTACAGGAAAGACAAATTATGGTTTTCTCATGCATGTATATAGCATTATTTATTATTTTAAATATTTTCTAAATGTTTAGAAAATGAAGGAAAGAAATAGTTTGGGTTTCTCATGCCTGTATAGCATTTAATCATTTTGGGTTAATTTTCCAACTCGACCTTTTAAGCATAAAATAATTCATTATTAACAATACATGTGATGTTTGGAATTTTTAATGGCCATGCAGAATAATTGGCAAGTCGTGTCCATTATAAAACTTTAAGCAGAATTTGTTGGGCTTTTTCCCAAATATTTTCTAAATGTTTAAAAGTAAAGAAAAATGATGACCTATCACATCGAAACAGACTAGTTCAGAAAAGAATCGTGGCGGCCATCGTCGGTATGCAGACATTTTAAAAGGATTTGATGCATTATAAGCTGCACAACATCTACGTGTTATTCACTATTTCAATAAGTTTTAGGTGTCAACTGGTCTATTTTGAAGAGATGGGTTACAATTATGGTTTTCTCATGCATGTATTTAATAATTCTTTTTCCAAGTAAATAGATTTAATAAAACAAAAAAACGTTGTTGTGTGCTTTATTGACTCACTTTTGGTAATAAGCTTTACTAAAATGATATCGATTTTAGGGAAAGTTTGTGTCCTATTGCCTTTTAGCCTAGACTGATTCCTTCAGTCTTCTAACATATCGCATGTTCGATATTGACGGGGCTGTTATGTACTTATCAATTGCAAGCCCGGCCCTGGGGACCCGGGACATGGCGGGGACCAGGACTGTAGCAGGCAGGGGCGCAGTAAGGTACCAAAAAGTGTGGCGGCCATTTTTTGTTGAAAACTGTAAATGTAATTAAGCTGGTATACCATCTAAGCGGTGTGCAGCACCGCCCTCCGAAAGCAATGCTCGGACAGGGGGTGTCTGAGGGTGGATGTGCCCCCTCAGAAGTAGAATATTTTCAATTTTCGAACTCATTTGGTGCGATCTGGTGTATACTTTTGACCAAAATTTTATCGAAAAGCCACCTCTTCATTTCCAATAAATATTTTGTTTTTTTATAAATGCACGAAAGAAGTTGAGCATAACTGATATATTCTTGATTTAAGTAGGCTATACATGGTTTAAAAGCTCGAACAGGGGGAGTCTGAGATTTGGATTTTTTTCTTCAATTTTTGAACCCATTTGGCATGTTTGGTGCGATTTGGTGTGTACTTTTGGCCAATATTTTATTGAAAAGCAATCCCTTTCCCTCGTTTCTTCTCTCTTTTTCCCTTTTTCTTTTTTTTCTTTCTTTGCAAAAAAGTGGGGCGGTCATGGCCGCCCCGGCCGACCCGGTTGCGACGCGCCTGCTGGTGGGGATGTACACTTTGCCCTGGCTGAAAGGGGCGGGACGTACACAATTATGCCACGCCCTGCAGGGGACGTCACATTGGCAATTTGAACGTCCCGGCCCAAATCCCCCCGCTATTCCATGGTCCCCCGGGCCGGAATTGTAATTGCAAAATGCATTACGGAGACAGTCTACTATTTATAGCCATCCATTTCCGAATCGCCAAAACGACAACATATGTTGTCTTTTATATACAGACGATGGTCGCCGCGGTATTTTAATCTAGCGTAAGAATACTTTCACAACATACTGGTAACACTGGCTTGAACGAAAATTTAAAAAAAAAAGTATTTATTTAAACAAAAATAATAATTCCAATGTTTAACTAATAGAATAATACACGTTATTTAGAGATACAAGACAAATGAAAGAGAACGAATTGGCGATAGCGGGAGTCGAACCAACGTGATATGTTATTGATCGCCGCCAATAACCTAACCGCTAATCCACGTCAACATTCGGTGTACTGCACAGCGTAAACACCGCATCAGAAATGATTTTTACACGTACGGGATATTGACAAATCACAGCGCCCGATTCGGTCACGCCCCCATTTCGACAAGCCGCCAGGTCAGGTGATTTTCGGGAAAGCCCTTCTTTGCTATTTTTAACTTTTACATACTCATAATGCCACATTCTACTAGCTGTTGATATCAAAATGGCCGAAGGAGATTTTCAGCTCCCGTTTAAAGAAAACCCGAAGAAAATCAGTGAAAAGGTAAGGAAATTATGACTTTTTGAAAATAGAATTCTGTGGAGTAAAACTTCAAATATTCATGAATCGTTCGACGAAAGACTAGGTTCGACAACTGATCGAAAATCGCAAATTTCTCCCGTAATTATTGGTTGACATTTACACCTATTGATTGACATACACACGAGTGTGTACTAAATCCATTGGTGTTTGTCTCAGTTTTGGGAACTCAATTTCCTTCCGGGGATCTCAAACAATTCGGAGCTAACATTTCACATTCTCGACCATTTTTGTCGATTTTGTAGCGTAAAATGTGCGTAATTAGATGCGCAGAATTCCAAAATGGCGTGTGCAATACCGTGTTATGGGCAAAGCCTAATTAAAATTATGCTTAGAAAAACGTCCCAATCATGTGCATCCCTGCATGAAATGTGTTCATAAAATGAAATGTTGAATATTTACTTGATTTTGAAATATGTCAAGAGGAATTTTACATTCTCAATGCTTTGAAACGACCGTATTTTATGATCAAATTGGACCCTTTTTGTTTGTAAATCTCCCAAAATGGTCCTATAAAAACACCAGGCAGCTATAATTTTCAGACTGTGTATATGAACTAAAGCAATGGCTGCCTCCTGAATACGTTAGGAAATTGCCATAAGCTCTATAATTGTTAGGGTTCTTTCACTCCCTGATAAAACCTATTTTGAGGATACTCTATTGAAAATTGACGAGATCATGGATAGTTATTAATAATATTTGTTATTAAACTTCAGTATTCCAATTTCCATTGATCAATTGACCATTTATATCCCATTCATTCTTCCCTCTCTCGTCCTCCCCCCCCCCCCCCCCCCCCCCCCCCCCCCCCCCCATCTCATCCCCATCTCCGCCCTTCCCTCCCATCTCATCCCCCTCGCCCGGGCTTGAGCTGACTGGGAGGAAAGTCGTGACTGGGGCATATTATTCAATGAATCTCATGTAGTCGGGTATCTACAGAGGGTTAGTGTGCACCCCCCCCCCCCCCCCAGGACCCCCCCAAACCAACTTTTTTTTACTTCCTATTATGATCCTAAGACATAATCAGGATGTTAACAAAAATATTTTCATAATGCTAAGGGGTTATGCAAGATGGCGTCCAAAATGGCCGCCATAACTGGTCAAATCTCATAAAATGACATACATGTATAATAGCAATCAAATTGTATAGTGAAAGTATAGTTTTAATAGTGGGATGTACGTATTAGACCACTAGACACTCATATAGTCAGAACTTTTGCTCATCCAAGATGGCCGCCAAGATGGCTGGTAAAATTCCATATATTGGCATATATAAACCAACATGTATGATCAGAGTATAGTTTTAACAATGGGATGTATGTGTTAGACCACTAGAAACTCAAATCTAGTATTTTTGCTTTGTAAACATACCTTAAGACTAAAATGGCCGCCAAATTAATGGTCAAAAGTGGTCAAAATTCCATAAACTAGCATAATATCAACCGAAATGTATGATAAAAATATAATTTTAATGATGGGATGTATGTGTTAGACCACAATTAACTCATATCCAGTATCTGTGCTCTGTTAGCATAGTTCAAAATCTAAAATGGCCCCCAAAGTGGTTCCTAAAGTGGTTGCAAAATTGTCAAATTCCATGAAATGGGATAATATCAACCTAAATGTATAATGAAAATATAGTTTTAATGATGGGATGTATGTATTAGACCACTAGTAACTCATATCTAGTATTTTTGCTTTGTTAACATACTTAGAAATCCAAAATGGCCCCCAAAATGGGTCCCAAAATGACTGAACAAATTGTCGAAATTCCATAAAATGGTATAATATCAACCAAAATGTACGATGAAAGTATAGTTTTAACATTAGGATGTATGTATTAGACCACTAGAAACTTATGGGTGCACACCACTATTACAGTTAAGGGGGCTGTGCACCTCCAGGTACAGCCTCCTTAAAACTGTCGTAACATCTTTATTATTCATTAAATCTATATAAAAGTATACATTTTCTTGCAGAAAAGGGTTCAATGAATCCAACCATGATCATGAAATTGACCATTTTGGGAGAAAATTATAAAAAACACGTTTTTTGACCCATTTTAGGTTTGGAAAAGATAACTCAAAATATATTTTGTTAAATTTTGTCATACTAGTTTAATTATATTCCTCATGCAATTCCCTAGGAATCGTTTTTTTTTTTTAATTTTTACTTTATTATTTTTTGAATTATCGAACAAAAAGTGCCAAAAAATATGATTTTTTACCAAAAAACGTGATTTTCACGATTTTGGAGGTTAAAAAACAGGTTTTTTGGCACTTTTTGGTCTGTAATTCAAAAAATAATAAAGTTTAAAAAAAATTAAAAAAACGATTCCTAGGGAATTGCATGAGGAATATAATAAAACTAGTATGACAAAATTTAACAAAATATATTTTGAGTTATCTTTTCCAAACCTAAAATGGGTCAAAAAACATGTTTTTTATAATTTTCTCCAAAATGGTCAATTTCATGATCATAGTTGGATTCATTGAACCCTTTCCTGCAAAAAAATGTATACTTTTATTAAGATTAAATGAATAATAAAGAAGTTACGGCAGTTTTACGGAGGCTATGCGAAGGTGCACATCCCCCTTAAACGCCACAGCTTCCGTCGATCGTGATCACGAATGTAGTTCCTAAATAGCGGAAAGAATGGTTAATATCGACATGATATGTTATTCAAAATTATTGAATTTGGTCTATATTTGTTCACTGAAGTGTACCTGAGATAATTCGAATGAAAAGAGTATACATCTACTGTTTTATTTGAAAATATTGGCGGACGGATACATATTGGTCACAACGAGCTACAAGGTGAAATTTCGTGTTAAAAAAATACCACTCCGTATAAGAAGGGAAATATAGAAAAATGTAAACGGTCACCCCCATCTGAGTTTTGACTCAGGTAAGATCTATGTGTGTTAATAAATATTCCAAGATTTCATTGAATAAGTCGCAAGGTAACTCAAAGATATTGCCGTTTTCCCGAGGCATCTTTCCCATAGAAACACGCGTTAGCGCGTAATAGTGGTATGCACCCTTATATCCAGTATATTTGCATTGTAATAACATACTTTAAATCCAAGATGGCCACCAAAATGGCCGCTGTAAATATACAAATAGTCTACATGAGTGTATGATAAACCACAATAAATATTGTAAGAGTGTATATTACATCACATTCACCAAATAGTAGTCTGTTCGAAACTGCTAAGCTATTGCTTTTAGATATAAGGCCCACCTCTGTGACAATTTTGACTCTGTATCACTTTCCAAAATGGCTTCCAGAGTGGTTAAGTTGATGTTAAATGACCTAAAACAATTGTTTTGTATTGTAAATGACCATACTATGTAATACCAATACCCCCAAATCTAATCTAATAAGACAGCATTCAATATATGTCTATGATAAAGCCTAGGGGCTGTAGATCTAGTTTGAGTATTTTAAAATATCCAAGATATCATGGCTGCAAAAGGTTAAAATAGCTGAAAAACAGTATTAGATTTATTGTTAGTGTTGCATTAGATATGAACAAAAGATTATATCTGCAGATTTTAATCTACCCAGTAAACGTATCTGTATGTGACAAGGTATGATTGAATGGTATAGACTCCATATTTTGATCAATTGGTGGCCACATGTGGTAATTATTTAGACCATTTGGAGGTTATCATACACTCATGTAGACTATTTTTACATTTACAGCGGCCATTTTTTTATACTCTGATCATACTTGTTGGTTTATATATATATATGCCAATATATAGAATTATACCAATGTTGGCGGCCATTTTGGCGGCCATCTTGGATTTAGGTGTGTTAACAAAGCAAAAGTTCTGGATATGAGTGTCTAGTGGTCTAATACATACATTAAAACTACACTTTCACTATACAATTTGATTGCTATATGTCATTTTATGAGATTTGACCAGCTATGGCGGCCATTTTGGACGACATCTTGCATAACCCCTTAGCATTATGAAAATGTTTTTTTCTGATTATGTCTTAGGATCATAATAGGAAGTAAAAAAAAAGTTGGTTTGGGGAGTCTTGGGGGGTGCACACTAACCCTCTGTAGATACCCGACTAATGCCTTTTTGTAAATATTTTCATGTTTTAATTGTACCTTTTTGCTGTTTTTTGTCATTTACAGAATACTGAAACCTAGAGAGTGGACTCGAAAATTCTTTTCCAGTCAAATACCTGCCAGTGTCACCCACTCAAAGCAAACAGATACCATGTGTAACATCTCTGTGACAAGAGCCAGATGCAAGACACACATATCAGCTTGAACCGTGCAAAGACTGACTTTTATGATAAATTATATTGATACCAATTATGGAGTTTCACTTTCCAAAATAAAACATAAACATTTTTAAAGATGCCCGGTAAAAATTAACTTTTTGTTTTTACCAATTCTCTGATAATTAGTGGTTCTGCTGGAAGTCTGGACCTTTTAAAGAAAAACCAAATGTCCGTAAAACTGTTACATTAAAACTACACAGTATTGGACGATGGATCAAATTGTACTTGCGATAAGGAGACAAATTTGTTTAAAGTTTGAGTTTAATAAATGAGTTAAGGGAAGTGTCAACCCAAAATATATGAAATTTATCAAGCACTGTAACTTTTAAACTAATAATGTAATACACATAAAAGTATACAATTTTTCAAATGAAATGAGTCGGAGAATCCATTTTTGGTATTAAATTTCCCCAAAAATAGTGATTTCTACATTTTTGCCCAAAAATCACTTTTTTGGCGCCAAAATTTTTCAGACAACCTAACAAAATCAGGTTTTGATTAAAAATTTCAAAATTTCACCAAAATCATCTAACGTCAATTATCTAGGAAGCACTTTTTTTTTTTGGCTTAAAAATTTTTAGTTTTGAAAATATTGACCAAAAAGTGCCAAAAAAATGTTTTTTATCTCAAAAATCACATTTTTGGCACTTTTTGGTCAATATTTTCAAAACTAAAAATTTTTAAGCCAAAAAAAAAAAGTGCCTCCTAGATAATTGACTTTAGATGATTTTGGTGAAATTTTGATATTTTTAATCAAAAACTGATTTTGATAGGTTGTCTGAAAAATTTTGGCGCCAAAAAAGTGGTTTTTGGGCAAAAATGTAGAAATCACTATTTTTGGGGAAATTTAATACCAAAAATGGATTCTCCGACTCATTTCATTTAAAAAATTGTATACTTTTATGTACATTACATTATTAGTTTAAAAGTTAAAGTGCTTGATAAATTTCATATATTTTGGGTTGACAGTACCCTTAAATGACAGATTACAAACAATAAATAAAGATATCAAATAATTGATACTGGTATTGGTACATGTTTTATGTTATTATTTTAACACAGCATTTTATTCAGAATGATGTAGCAGTGCGCCAAATATAGATGGTCTACGGTTATTTAAAGGTCTATTATTTTTGATCTTTTCCAGGGGACGCCCTCAATTGCAGATTTACATTTTGATCATAAATCATGAATATATTCCAAGTTACAGAGCAATACGATTCCTAATTACTTCAAAATCATGGTTTTAGAGTGAATTTAGAGTAAAATAAGTTGTCGGCGCAGACTCCGACAGATTATTTTCATTCTAAAACCATGATTAATAAGTAATTAAGAATCGTATCGCCCTGTAACTTGGGGATTGCTATTTCTTCTCCTTTTTATTTCTTGTTTGTTTAATATAATAATATAAACAGGTTTGTATTTTAAAAAGCAAAAGCTTTTATCAAAGTGCATACATCTTCAGATTACAACTCAACCGATAAAAACACACTTTATAATTAAAAACCTGCTCAACCGATCGTGATCCTCTAATGGTTGTTTGGAGCTTCAAACCCGTATCGATAGCCAGTTACCTTAGCAATAAATGAAATACCAATGGTTTGCCATGATTAGATATCGATGATCGGTTTTTTGACGAACAATTTGCTTTTGTTTTCAAAACTAAAATATGAATAAGGTTTTTTTTATAGATAAAAAGCCGTGATGCTCTAATGGTTGTTTGGAGCATCAACATGCATCGATAGCCAGTTACCTTAGCAATTTGGCAAATGTATCGGTTGCCATGGTAACGAGGGACGCCAGTTTTCAGCAACCGCCATGGATAACTCATCCAATGTAATATAATTTTAACGCTTTACTTGTCATACTATGGAGGTGAAAATTTGAGTAGATATCAAAATAACCGTTTTGCCGTTTTAATCAACAATGGATGTGAAAATGTGAGTGGATATAAAAATAACCGTTTTGCCGTTTTTTATAAAGAAAATGGAGGTGAAAATTTGAGTGGATATCCAAATAACCGTTTTGCCGTTTTTATCAAGAATGGATGTCAACATTTGAGTGGATATAGAAATAACCGTTTTGCCGTTTTCTGAAAATGATTTATAAAGAACATGGACGTGAACATTTGAGTGGATATCAAACTAACCGTTTTGCCGGGGTTTTATTAAGAACAAGGTGACCATTTGAATGGATATAAAAATAACAGTTTTGCCGTTTTTATCAAGAACATGGAGGTGAAAATTAGAGTGAACATGAAAATAACTGTTTTGCCGTTTTTCTCAAGAACAAGGGTGAAAGTTTGAGTGGATATAGAAAAACTGTTTTGGCGGGTTTTTCTCAAGAACATGGAGGGGAAAATTTGAGTGGATATAGAAATAACCGTTTCGCCGTTTTCTGAAAATGATTTGTAGAATATATCAAAAAAACAGCTTTGCCGTTATTATCAAGAACACGGGGGGTGAAATTTGAGTGAATATAAAAATAACCGTTTTGCCGTTTTTATATTTGTAAAATATAAAAATAACCGTTTTGCCGTTTTCAAGAACATGTAGGTGAAAAAATTGAGTGGATAAAGAAATTGCCGTTTAGCCATTATATTAAAATATTAAAAAAACAAACCGCCTAATTTCTCAGTCATTTTGTTCACGGAAAATATAGCCTCTGTCACCAAAATGGTCACTCCAATTCACAAGAGAGGTTCCAGGCAGACCCAACAAAGTATCGTTCCTTTTGCTGCTAAGCAACATCAGTAAGATCATGTAGTACAGAAACAACTCCAACGCTTTCTTCTAAAGCGATAACCTGATATCCAGCAGACAGTTTGGTGGAACCACTCCATAGACCAAAGCGAGGAAGTTTGTGTCATCGCCCTTGACATAAAAGGAGCTTTCGACAAGGTATGGCATAACGGACTCTGCTCGAAACTGTTGGCTAAAGAGGTTACTGGAAGACTGCTTTCGTGGATAGACAACTATTTATCGGATAGATCCATCAACGTCGTCATGTCATGTCAGGCATCCAACACTGCTCCAATAAATGCTTCTGTTCCACAAGGATCTATCCTTGGCCCACTACTGTTCTCTGTTTTTATTGATGACCTTGTTGATGTTTGTGACAACAAGCTATATCTATATGCCGTGACGAGTCGACACTCTTTGCACCCATTAAGTCATCAACCGATCCCAACACAGTAGCTGCTAGTCTCAACCTGACTGTGACATTATCATGGTGGTCATGGGTTAAATTTAGGTTAATGCTTGGTTGGAGAAATGGTGGATGGTCCTGTAAAGCTGAGCTGGTGATACGGCCACGCCCCAACAGGTGAATACAGGCAGCTCCTGGTAGATTTAGTTCCTAAGTTTGTTGTATAGGTTCTCTATATTATGCCCATCAGACCTCCATATATTATTATTTTTCTTTTATTTATTTTTTGATGTTGTTCTCTATTTTTAACCCCTGCCCATTTGTGTTTCTTGTATTGTGCATATTTTCTGAGTTGCAGTGAACCAATTGATTGGCCTTTCAGAGCTCTCTCCCCAGAGTTACCAGTTTGATTTCTAATCACTCAGGTCATTAACCTTGTTAATGTCTGTTGGGCTATTGTTCACATTTGCTCATTATATACAAAACAAAACACAAAAAACCCAAAACAAAACAAAGTCAGTTTTTCATTTTAATATTTTGTTTGTCGACACGCAACCTCGGACTAGCAACAGGCATATTATTGATTAACTGGTAGCGTTAACTCACGGGTTGATAGTAAGATGAGGATTGGGAATGCTTCAATTGATCAATGCAGCCCATACACATACCTGTCACTCCTGCGTGTTCAAAACCCAAGTGTGAAGATGTAAACTGCACTTTGTACTATCCTTAGATTTCCTTACGAGAAGCTATAGTTTTGGAGTTAAGAGTATATTTATTACCTGATCAGTTACTTATTTCGCGAAGCAAAATCAATGTTACCTTTTTGAGAATTTATGATAAGGGTGGTTAGATGTTACTCTCTATGTTTGGGTGTTTATCCTATTCCTGTCCCACGCCACTTTCATTGGCTTTTTTACTCGCCCAATAGTGTTTACTTGTATTTTTGATTATTTTCTGAGTTGCAGTTAACCAATTGATTGGCCCATCAGAGCTCTCTGTTGAGAGTTACCCGTTTGATTTGTAATCACTCAGTTCATTAACATTGTTAATGTCTGTTGGGCTTTTGTTCACATTTGCTCTTTAATTCAATATATATAAGAGAGTACATTCACGTGGCTGATTTGGTTTGGTATTGGAACAGCATCATTTACCGAGCGTCCTGCCTTTCGTGTGCCGTTGTTCTCCTCAATAAAGTCGTTCCCGCTAAAAAATTAGTCTCGATTGACACCGTTAGGCTAATCAAACATGATTTTGCAAGGACGGGAACACTGTCAATGTTCACGTAATAAGAAGGTTTTTATTGTGTGATAGTTTTATTGACAATCTTGAACGGGGAAAAAATAGAACCAGAAGAACCAGGAACACTCCTTAAACAATGCTAAATTTTAAAATCAATTCCCAAAGTATTAAAAATACATTCATAATATTCAACTATTTATTTTTCTGGATTTCTAAAAATCTCGAATCAGGAATTGCCCTAGCCTAAACTGTCGGCTTTACCAATTGATCTAAACGGGACTGCTATGTCAGATACTGTTTTATAACTACATGTGTGATTGATGGGTCGGTATAAATGGACGGCCCTCTATCTTATTGGAAATAAATTGATTTAATAGCCATTCAATTATAATCCTGTGAGACCAGGATTGTAGTGGTTTGCATAGTTACTTTCATTTTGTTGCTTAACTTGATCTACCAACCTAATATGCATCATCATAATTCTCCCTTAAATCATGATGAAGGAAACGTTTAAGATTACTGTGTGAAACATTTAAAATAAGCCAATGAATACATTTTGCTGTAGTTAATTTGTAGTATAAATGTGTTTTAGCTTATAAAAAGGTTGGACTATTAAGATCATTACTTTTTACAATCAAATTAATTATGCGCTTGTTTAAAAAAAAAAAATTAAGCTTGTATAATTGAGTAATAATTTTACATTCAAGTTTGCATTAATTTCTATATCACTAGGATTTCAAAAGAAATTGCAAAGGGTGTACTTGAGAATCGAACCACCAACCTCGTGATACTGAAGTTGACGCTTTACCAATTGAGCAATTCGTCTGTCCATGAAATTATTTAGATAGTAATACAACTTTATCGTATTGAATATCGAATACACTAAACTCATTCGTGCTAATATCTCTAGATCAAAAGAGGGCGCTCATACCTTTTTATCTATTTTCAGCTTATTAACTATTAGTCAATGGGGGCTTATAGATGAAGTTTAACGGTATTTAAAAAACAATTAACCCCAAATTTGTAGAACACATTGGGCGCTTCCCTATACCAAATGCCTGAGTACGGCTTTAAATAATAATAATAATAATGAAAACTTATAAAGCGCCGGTATCCGCCATAAATGGCGCTCATGGCGCTTATGCATTTACAAACAAGTTATACAGTCAATAGAGCACAAAACATATCAGATGACTACAAACAGATTATTTAGTAAAAGCCACTTTAAATAAGTGGGTTTTTAAGTCCTTTTTGAAACTGTTTATATTGCTGTTTAATCAGATGACAGCAGGTAAATTGTTCCATATTCTTGCCGCTGCAATCCCAAAGGCTCTGTTGCCCCACTGCGTTTTTGTACGATTTAATGTTAAGAGACCTTGCTCTGACGAACGAAGAGCACGCCGAGGAGTGTATGTTTGAACAGAGTCAGCAAGATATACGGGTGCTTTACCAAGTTGTATTTTGTAGATGAGTAAACAGTATTTGAAGACAATGCGTTGCTCCACAGAGGTAGCCAATGTAAATCAGCTAAGACAGGGGAGATGTGGTCAAATTTTCGAGTAAGTGTGATCAGTCTAGCTGCCATATTTTGTAACCGTTGAAGACGAGATAATAAGAAATCAGAAATACCAAATAAGAGAGAGTTGCAGGAGTCAATCCTAGACATTATGAGAGCATTTATATACAATGGTTTTCGTTGCATCACGTGTAAGATGTTTCCGGACACGTCCAATGTTTCTTATTGACGCACATACACCCCGTGACACAGTAGACACTTGTTTTTCCATTGTTAAACCGCTGTCAAACATCACTCCAAGGTTGCGGACATCTAGAGAAGGTACAATGTTTTCCGAGCCAACTCTTATGGAAGGAATGTTGACTTTTGCCTTTTGGTAATTCGAAGCAATGATAATAAATTCAGTTTTGGAATCATTTAGTTTAAGAAAGTTGGCATTCATCCAAGCGCGTATTTCATCAATACAGCTCTCCATTTTCTGAATTGCTTCATCGACATCGGCTTGTATGGGTTTGACAGACTTGTATATTTGTGTATCATCTACATAAAGGTGATATGGTAGCTTGTGATTGCGTATAATGTTTCCAAGAGGCCTAGTATATATGGGAAACAGAGCTGGTCCAATGCATGATCCTTGTGGTAAACCATAGTCAAGGGGAGCAGCATCAATAATGGCATTATCAATGCAATGTATTAAATACAGAAGCGTAACAAGGGTCTTTAATTGGGGTGGGCATGAGGCCCCCCTACCGTGATCAGGGGAGGGGGCGCATAAGAGTTTTTCATTAATTTTTTTCGGGGGGGGGGGGGGGGGGCATCTAACAGGGGATGCCCACCTCTAGTCACGCCCCTGCTTAAATAAGATGTAGGCCTTTGAAATTGGATAATAATAGGATTGATATATTACGGTACTCAAAATAAAATAATGTAGGTACAACCGTACAACCAGGTTATGCTACGTACTACGTACAACCAGGTAATAGACATCATGACATATGGTAAAACACCGTGACACGAAAGTGCAACAGTGATTTGAGATGTTTTGCTATAGGAAAAAAATCATATCTGACCTTGACCCCTATGACTCGTTACCAATTTGTACAGGTAACAAAGCCCTCTCTGTACATGAAACGTGACTAGTAGGCCTACTGGAAAAGTGGTTGTGGTGGAGAGCGAAACGTAGAAAAGGAAGCAGTTGTCAGCGTATCTGGGCAAGGAATAGCGGGCGAGAGACCGAAAGAAAGCTTGGATCTACTCTATAATAGTAATACTCCAGGACTTTGTAGCTGAACTGGAAAGGTAAGTAATAATTTAACTAAATGTTTTTCCAATCGGCAAAGATAAGACAACATTTATACGCCATATCCGGGATGCCAACGAGGCAAACCTGTTAGCCATTTTCTGTTATTGATTAGTTTTAAACCTAGGCTCAAAAATGATAAAATCCAAAAACCAAAACGACCGTTTGCACTAAACATACATGACATATCGATATACATGTATTACTATAAATATAAAGCTATCTGAGCTAAACAAGGCAGAGCTTTATGAATTTGATATATATGTAACTAATATAAGCAAAGCTATCAGAGCTAATAAACAAGGCAGAGCGTTATGAATTTGATAACCCTAACACTTTTGGGACGGAAATGTTGAAAAATGTATCCGGGGTTGAAATGGGCGAAATTTAGCGGGAAAAAACCAGACTTACCGACGACGGGATTCGATCCTGGGTCATCCAGCATGGATATCCGTGTCTTAGTCCACTCGGCCAGGGGATGCATTCGCACACGGTTAACAAATCCGTGCGCATGTACATGTATACCCGCCTTCAGCGCCCGGCGTGATAGACTGAGACAACACATGCTGCCAGCATAGATTTCAAAAGGAATTTAATGGGGTGCAGGGCTGTAAGGGTAACGGTATAATGCTAGAAAAGAGTGTATGATAATAATCCTTACACTTTTGGGATGGAAATTTAAAAAAACAATATCTGGGGGTAGAAATGGGTAATATTTAGAGGGGAAAACCCGGACTTACCGACCCACGACGGGATTCGACATATGAGAGAAATATAGGGATTCTTCTGATATCAAAATATCTTTATGTGAAAAAAAATCATAGCCAGCAAAGTGATCAGAACATACACCTTTAATGTTTACCAGAAAACCTTAGTCAAAGAATAAATACGCTTCAAATTGTACTTTGCAGATTTAAACCCACCCAAACACATGTAGTGACGTCATCGGTGTGGTGTATTCAGTATTGTTTATTAAAATTCCAAAAATAAATGGGTTTTTACGGATTGAATTTTGATAGCAGCTCTATTGACAAAATGAATAAAAGAACTAGCGGATCACCCTGCCTCGCCTGTCTACATAAGAATATAAAATAATAATTTGAACGCAACTGCTATATAATTTTATTGCTATAGCCATTGTATGTATCAGTGTTTAAGAAAATTCCATTCTTTTGAGTCATGTATTTTTCGAAATCTAGTAAGAGCATTAATTAAACCAATAATTTGTTTTTAAATATTATGTATAGGCCTACTTAATAAAATTCTGAATAGTGCGCATAGTATTTATAACTTGGTAAGTAACTTTTTGAGCAATCTATTCCATACTCGATTTACAGTGTCAACTATTGCATACACACAATGCATTCACAAAGCGAAACAATATTGTTATAGAAAATCCGTCGCGCAATATTATGTACACTATGTAATAATAATAATAACATACATACTGATAGAGCGCCTTATTTAATTGAGAGAAAACCAAAGCGCTTTACAACAACATTATTTAAAAGAGTAAAAAAGTACCAAAGCAATATTACAACTACCATCTTAAATCTACAAAATCTACATAAAGAGTACAAAGCATATTTAAAACAAACACCATGAGATGAAATAAGTAAATTATGTATCACTCATAGCTTTGACAGAAAGTAAGCTACATACAAGCCAACAAAGATTTGGTCACGGTGGAGCCTCATTAGTTAAAGACAGATAAAACCTTTGCTAACATTAATTAGATGAACTGATTTCTGAGCTCGAATAGAAATTACAAACACTGCCTTAACATACTCATCTGCTCATCATGTTTATGATTCGAAGTCATCTGGTGGAATAGAGAGCCAAGCTGCGCTACTTTTTCCGTAACCTTAGGGTCGAAGGGACTACGAGCTTTCGTATGACCACGGATGCTCTTCTTTTTTTCTTTTTTTTCTTTTCTTTTGAGGGGGTCAATTTGACCCCCTATCTGATCTCAGAATAGTACCATTCGAATTGTTCTACCCAGTGATTTGGCCAAAGTGGCCCAGATAATTTCCGCATCATTCTATTATATTTCGGTCAATTTCGACTCATTCCGATCCATTACGACCCATTTCGAGTAATTTCGAGTAATTTCGATCCATTTTACTAAATACTAATACCCAATTGTTTGTAACGTTTATCATGTCTAACTCACTGTGTCTGTGAATATTTAAAAAAACCTCCCTGTTTCCCACTCCCCACTTGGTTTTACAGCATACCAATTCAACAATCACTGCAAAAGTAGTAACACGGTTGATCAGATTAAAATGTTATGTACAAGAGAGTCATGTGGTGTTACTCTGAATAACATAGCCCCAACTCCAACCCCCCAAATGTTCTACACTTCCGTTTCTTATGCTGTAAAATGTCCATTTTCCGGTGCTTTGCTTTAAAAGTTTATGTTCTCGGGTATTGCCTCCACTCCCCCGTTTTTAGAAATAGTAATGATCCCTCAAGGTATATTTAGCACAATTACAGAGTTATGGTCATTTTGTATTGATTTAGGGCAGGGGTTCTCAACCTGGGGTCGTGACCCCATGGGGTCGTTGGGGGTTTTCCAGGGGGTCATGAAGGGCTCATAAATATAGGTTTTGGGGGAACTGTGTTACATTTTGCTTTAAAAAGATTAGAAACACCCAAAAGAAACTTTCAAATATGCAAAATTTTCTGCTCGCTACGCTCGCATCGATACTACGCAGTTTCATTTATGATATCTGGCTGGTGTTTTTTATTTAATGTGTATTTTGGGGGTCACGGTACTGATCAGGAATGTCAAAAGGGGTCGTGGGCCCAAAAGGTTGAGAGCCACTGATTTAGGGGATTATAGCGCCAATCTTGGATTGTTAAAAATATCAATGAGCGAAATTATGCACACACTCAAAATTAATATATTAGTCGTATATGAACTCCTATTATCCAACAAAAAGAGTCTGAAATCACTTCTAACCATGTCCTCAGACAAGCCTAATAAATAAAATAAATCGATTTCATACATCTGATTTATATACGTATACATTGCTACATTGGGGACACTGAATAGTAGTATATTTTGGACGGTACAAAATGGCTGCATTTCAAGCCCTTTAAGGGCAGTGTCAACCCGGCACTTGTTTCAAAAATTGAATTTCATATTTCTCTATTATTTAATACTTTTATATGTATTCTATCATTACCATCATAAGTTACTAATCGGAAGCGATTATTTCCCGTTCTTTTGGGTGATTTTAAATTGTTGTTTTGGTAAGTTTGAGTCAGGAAAAGGCGCATGGTTATTTGGCGGGAATTTAAGTGGAGTTCCGCGCTTTTCAAATGCTGCGACAGCTGTTCGATCATTGCGTCGCGCGCTGAAACTTCCCGCGCGTAATACTAGACGCGCCGCTTAATATCCGCGACGTAGACGCGAAAAACAAAAGAGCGCAAAACAATGTCTAAAAATGTAAACAAAGGCCAATCTTACGATCATTTAAATTTCAGTTTTCTTCCAATTTCTTCACATTGTGACAATATAAATTGAATCTGATAGTTTATTATGAATGTTCATAATAGTATACTCGCATTTTAGGTCACACGCCCCTGTATTCCGTGGACATTTAGCTTTAAATGGTGGAAAAAGTCAATATTTTTACTAAATCGATGTTTTCTAGAAGTTCAAATTTGAAGGAATTTTACGAATTTTCAGACAACATAACTAAAAATATATCAAACTATCAGGTAAGCTTTTTCTACCATTGTATAGAGGACTTTCAGCGCTAGGAGGCATTTTTTTATTTTTTCGATTATGGATTTTAAACTCGAGATATGCATCCATTTCTAGCGAAATGTATGCAAAAAAACACGACTTTAACACTTTTCCAATGTTTTTAGCAATATTTCCAAAGCCAAGCTTTATTTTGGTAAAAGAAAAAATTGCTTCCTAGACAAAATTGTCTTGTTTACAAAAATGTATTTTAGAACAAATTACCATATTTTATTTTATAGTTATGCTGTCTGAGAAATTTGGGGTAAAAAAAAAATCGCTTTTTGGTTCATTTCTCAAAATTTAGTTTATTTGGTATCACATTGATATCACCATCGGATTCCTCCCCAAATTTCCTTTCAAAAGATGTATACTTTTATGTACTTTTATTCAATATTCTCAAACTTAGAAGCAAAAGTTGATCATCAAAATAATAGGGTTGACACTTCCCTTAAGATACTCGTATACTCGTAAGGCCTACAGGCTAAAGTTTATAATTATTTGTGTATGAATTGAAATGAAAATCACTGGGGCACGGCAAGTGGAATAAGGCAGTTTTACGGATGAATAAGTTTGAATCAAATAAATAACAGGGTTTTTTCTCGAACTAAGCCCTTTATTAATCAATGAACCAAAAAAGTCTATTCTTTTGATAGACTTGTATCATATCCTACTAGTTGGTAACACCAAAGACGATTTTTGTAACCCTGTATAGTAGTTCCGAAAAGCACTAAGACTAGGCTTGTAAATGTGAGGTTTTCGGGCAATTTTGTTATCCGGGGATAGTATTTTTGTATTTAAATGAACGAATGTGACCTATCCGTTGCACCTTCAATGATAAAAGACGATATTTTAAATTAATCTACCTAAATAGTGACCAGGGCGTAAGCACTTGCCTAAATGGTGAACAGGCATGCCAGAAAACGTAAAAAAGTAAGGGCGCTGCAGGCCCGTCAGATGGGGGCGACGGGGGGGGGGCGACGGTTGCGAACGCCCCCCCCCCCCCCCCCCTTTGAATTTTTCTTTTTTTCTTCTTTTTTTTTAAGGTAAAAATTGCGTTTTTCTTAGTTTCAAATATCAATGATAGTAAAACTACTCATAAAACATTGACTACAGTGCTTTTTTGACTGCGAAATTTTGTGCCCGTGCGAAAAATTTTGACGTGCGAAATTTTTTGACTTCTACCCCCCCCCCCCCCCCCCCCCCCCCCCACCCCCCACCCACCCACTTACCCACAAACCTTTTACGAAAATTTAGGTGAAAAGTGTCTTACGGGGATGCGCTGTGTGCACGTCCGTCATGTCCGTAGTGGAAAATTTAGGTTGATTACCCCTAATGAAACAAGGCTTAAATCAAGGTTTTGACTTTACTGAAAATGGTCATAGGTGACCAGGCCAGTATGCCATATACTTTTAACCGGACGGTAGAAAAGGTGTCTTGAAATATGGCCTTTTTACACGTATTTCAAAGGGAAACTTTTTTAGTGTGATGCTAACTTTAACGCAGAATGGCCATTTCACATAAAATCGAGTTTTGAAATGGAAGATGGGTTCAAATTGCTCGAATGTGCCTTGATTTACATTCCAAACACAATTTATATCAATGTTGGACGTTGAGATTCCACACCAGTAATTCATTTCAGTCCTTGCAAAAGTCAATCAAACTTTTTTATCAGCTGGACAATGATTATAGAATTAATCAGAAATGGTACTTATTGCTCCCAAATGATTAAAGTTGTAATTTAATCCTGATTTTAGAACTATTACCTATACCACGGTGCAAAAAGAAATATTTGCAATGCATTTTGTAGGTTTTTTAGATGTATTTTGATTGTAAATGTTCTGGTAACATTTCTCAACTTTTTCTGATAAATGAGGGCGCTACACCAATTGTCCAACTTCGGGGGCTAATTTCTCGGAACTTCCGGGGATACCATATATAATTGTTTTGATTTAATGATCAAAGATATCATGAAATTTAAGGAAAATGTCAATTTGAAAAATCCAGTCGCTTTATAAGCGAGGAAATGGGCTTTTTGTAACCACCATTTTACATGTAAACGCACAGGTAAACCATTTGGTGGCGTGAAATCTGAATGTTGCTCTTTGCTGGTGTGTAGATATCGTCCGCTTCATTTGTCTGATGATATTTTGATAAGTCTCCTACCGAAGGGCTTGAAATTCACTGAGATCAGGTCCAATTTGATAATTCCACTACAAAACTATGGTAAGATAGGGCAAAATATTCGATTTACCATATGATTTCAGGCGTAAACGCTCACAGGCAAGTTACACGATGAAAGTAGTCCACAGAATGCAGCAGTCTTGTCATCATTAACAACAGCCTAAAAAGTGAAGATTATTTAGAAGCTTACTAGGCTACATCATGCCATACTAGGCTTCGGTCATATTAGAAGCTAAAATTATAATAAATAGCTGCCTTGAAGTAAAATCACCTTGCAAACAAGGTTGATCTGAGTGTTGGTGGAAAGTGAAATTAGGCTGGGTGTCTTTCTTAAGGGGGATGTGCACCTTCAGTATAGCATCCGTAAAACTGCCTTAACTTCTTCATTATTCATTTAATCTAGATAAAAGTGCAGGAAAGGGTTTAATGAATCCAACCATGATCATGAAATTGACCATTTTGGAGAAAATTATAAAAAACACCTTTTTTGACCCATTTTAGGTTCTGCAAAGATAACCCAAAATATATGTTGTCAAATGTTGTCATACTAGTTCCCTAGGAATCGTGTTTTTTGTTGTTGAAAATCTTTATTATTTTTTTGAATTATAGACCAAAAAAGAGTTACCTCCAAAATCGTGAAAATCATTTTTTGGCACTTTTTGGTCGATAATTCAAAAAATAATAAAGATTGAAAAAAACACCCGATTCCTAGGGAATTGTATGAGGAATATAATAAAATTGTAAGGTTATTGGGGACAGATTTTCATTTGCTACATCTAATAAATTCACTTGCCAGTTATAAATTATCCCCCGGTCACATCATCATGCCCCCCCCCCCCCCCCCCAATACACACACATAGAAAAAAAGGTGGTTTTTTTCAAATTAAGGGGTCTAAAGGGTTTCAGTATCCATCATAAAAAAGTCTTTAAAAATACATTGATTAGATCAATTCACATGATCAGGTTTTATATGATTCAGCATAATTTGCATGTAGGGCAGGCCAAATATAGAACCTAATCATATTCCATGGTATTTCACACTCAGCTAACACAGCCCAACTGTGTTGTCAAAATTACAAAAGCAAGTGAAAAGATGTAAATTAACATGTTAATGACTAAAATGGACACTGTTACTTCTTCTTACCACATTTAGTCCTAACAGATTAATTGGTGTGACCCAAAAAGCCCAGGTTAGATTTTGACAGTTTGCTGTCTTCAGTAGATCATGTTTAAGGGGTAGGCCATGATTAGCTCTGATCTAAAATGGTAAAAAATCATGTGTAGCTCATTGTTTTTGCAAAATGATAGTTTTTATATCATTGTTAGGATTGAAATTGAAAGTAAAAACAATAAAAATTAAAACAATTGTCCCATACTATCAAGAAAATATCCAAGAAATTGGTTCTAAAGCTCTAAATTACGAGTCAAGTGGCTATGGGTTTAATTTGCGATTTTATAGATAGAGGGTCACATTACACTTGGCCAGAAGACCTCATGTGCAAGAATTTCTCTCTTAGGTCTATATGAAGTAGATCGTCTCTCAATTAAAGAGTAGATTAAAAATGGCTTTTGGAAGCTTATTGTCCTATGAATATAATACAGGGTCATTTACCCCCCCCCCCCCCCCCCGCCCACCTCATGATTCAGCCATAAATTGCCTACAGGTATCTCTTCAATGAATACGGCTTGAATATAGGGATTATTTGTTATCAGATTTGTCGATGATTAAATGTGTCATGTAAGCTATTGACTTATAATTTATACAATGTAACAATAACAAATCTAAAAATCCACGTTTTAGTAATAAAAGCCGACTTTAAAAGTAACAAAATGGCCAAAAAGTTATCGTTTTCGATAATGTTTACCCATATATTTTTGCGTCGGACCTAATTCACATCCGGGAACCCGGATATTTTTTGACCAGCTGTCTATTTCGATATATAACAGCCCTACAAATGCCCTGGCCATTGAAGAAAACAATGATTTGTCTTCGCTGATCAAAAGCAACGGCAGATAGGACCATGCTCAAGATTGATCAATTCGGAAGGTATACAATCAAAGTGTTAGCCCATAATAAAGTATAGGCTGTATTCATGTTTATTACCTTAAATTACACACACCATTTGCTCCATGTTGTAGCTCAACATCCTTAAGTTTCAGAAAATATGAGTCCCTCCAATAGTGGAAAAAAGCAAAAAATTGCTGCTGCTGTGTCAAGCCTGGCACTAATAGTAATCAGTAATAGTGGCAGAGTTGTTTTTGTCAGTTGAAAATTGACGTTTGACCTCGAACGCTAAGACATTATGAACGCTTAAATTCAAGTTAACTGTTCTGACCGCTTAATATTCAATATTCAGAAAACAAATCTGAACGTTTAAATAACTCGAACGCTTATTTTTTTCCACGAACGTTAAGGAAACAATTGAACGCTTAAATAGAATGCTTAATATCAATTTAACCGTTCAATGACCGCTGAAGGCCCATATTTTAAGCGTTCTGTAGGCTCGACCGCCTAAATAACCGTTCGAAGCTGGTCGAACGGTTGTGGAACGCTTGCGGAACGCTTAATAAGTAATCGTGTCTGGTAAGGGAATATGGCGGGAAGTATATTTATAATGCAATACTCGTCATCATGTACAGGTGTACATGTTGTAATTAAAAGAAATGTAAGTGAAAATATTTGTAAATTGTAAAAAAAATTGCACTGTTTGTCATCATCGTTCCGATTAAAGATTACGAAAAATAGCACAAAGGCCAAATATCACAGGCCGTAATGACCACGTGGTAATGAATACGACGTTATTAGGGATATTCTAATGACGTAATCATGGGGATTCCCTTTGATTACGTCATTGGAATATCCTAATAACGTCATACTCTCACCACGTGGTCATTACGGCCCCTGATTTTTAGGTTGGGAAACCAAACATGCGGTACTGTCAGACCATCGAGATTTAGAATTGAAAATTGAAAATTGAAAATTGAAAATCATCGCTACAGCGGAGGCGGTGGCCGGGCGGCGGTGAGATGAAAAGACCCAGTTCGATTATTCTACTTCATGCGATGACGCGTTTATTGGAATCAAAATTATTGTAGTTCGCTATCTTTGTTACTGTAAGTATGTGCAGAGAAGATGTGATTTTTAACATGCTATCACTTGTCATTAAATTTGCGAATGTCCATTCATAAACTATCAATGTTTCGATGGGTGATTTGTGACTTTTGTATCACTTCCGATGTCTTTCTCTCGCGGGAAATTGCAAGTAGCTTGCCGGGAAAAAAACATTTTTTTCAGGCGGTGGTGTTAGGGTTATTATACACATAAGATATGAGGTGACAATATGTCTTTTAAGCGGAAAAGGATTCCTGTGTACTTTGAGACCATTATTTGTAATATGAGTGTTATGACGTTGCTAACTCAGTGATTCGTCAAGAATAACACCTAGAAATGTTGCGCTCGAAACTGTAATAATTTATTTATTTATTGTTATGCCAATATACTTATGCGTGTATCATACCTGTTTTTAAAATGCATAAATGTATGGTTGTATGTATTTGGTGTGTCGGCAGGCGTATCTGCAACACCGAGAATGTGAGTACACTCACCAATGTCTACACAGAAAGTGAGGTCGGAAAAAAATTGCGAGGACTATTTTCGATCGAGACCTCACATTTTTCTTGCATCAAAACACATACAAGAATAGTCCCCTAAGGTAGTACATGTATGTAAGGGTACGCTCTTAACGTGCAAAGTCCTCACATGGTTGGATGTGCCACTATAGATGCACCGGTCGGCGAGTAGGAATCTGGAGAGGTGTAAAATGTAATTGTAGTGTAGATAGAATAGGTTCGTTCTGTCTTCAAATAATATTACTGAATGCTTTGAAATAAACTTTACCGATTTAAATATATAACAAAGATTCCTCGATATAATCACTTTTGAAAAACACGCTATTGTTGGATGGCTTTGACTTTGACCTGTTAAGCGTTACACAAATAAAGTACAATAGGTTGATTTATGTGCTAAGTATTTGGCACGTATTGAAATTATGGATACGCCTTAAGGGAAAAATTAGATTTGATCACATATCGCAGCCCTGAGTATTAGCTTTCTATTGCTTCAGAATTGAAAAGAATCTGATATTACTCTGCAAAATTATTTTAAAATCCGCGAAGTTAGAAAGCGAAGTAGAAAATATGTTATATTTTCCCATGTAGTTAATTCTTATATGTCACTCAACATGGCCGACCCCAAAATCCCGCCGTATTCATCTGTACAGTGATATATAGACAAAATTGAAATGTTCGCTAAAAAAGTTCTCAATATCTGAATTTCACACGATTTCTTGCTTATAAGTTAGGGAAATAATCTAACAAATACTGTAAGTTTCAGGAACATACAAATGGCAATTCTCAAATCGCCATTTTTCAAAATGGCGATTTAAAAAAACCTTTAATATTGACTGACCGTGATATCTCCATTTTGGGACACTGCGCACAGGATATCTGGAATACTATTTACCCCTAAAGTGATGGAATAAAAAAGCATATCAGATTTTGAATGGTAACATTGATACAATGAGAACATTTAATTTATTTTATCAATGAAGGAAACAATAATTTTTCGGTTGTGCACTTGAAATATAATATTTACCCATATTCATCATTTATTTTGGTTCAGGATCTATGATTTTCTTTTTATTCCATCACTGTAGGGTAAATAGTTTTCGAGCAATCATGATAATAATAGGGACTGCTCAGGAATATAGCTACAAGACCGATCTAAATCAGTCGAGTATAACTATAAACATTGCAACACGTACAGGGCCGTCAGAAGGGGGGGGTGCGTTGGGTGCGGACGCACCCCCCTTGAAAATCTCTTTTTTTTTAATTTTTTTTTTTTAGGGTAAAATGTTGTTTTATGAATGGAAAATGGGGTCAACGATGGCAAGATACATGAAAATTGTGTCCTAAATTCGCTGTGATGCTCAGAGCTTCCGGGGGCTTCGCCCCCTGGACCCCCACCAGGGGCCCTAAGGCGGGCCCTTGGACCCCACCCGTTATTGGCTTCGCGCCAGAGGCGCTCGCATCATCAGCGTGTTGCAGCACTAACACTCTGACGTCATACTACTACTTCCGGTAAAAAATCGTGAAAACGCACCCCCCTTTCCGGTAAAAAATCGTGAAAACGCACCCCCCTTCCCGGTAAAAAATCGTGAAAACGCACCCCCCTTGGTCAAAAGTTGCTGACGGCCCTGACGTAGACGCAAATACACCTTGAGAAATGTTACGGTACAAAGTATAGTGATGATACTTTGGGTTTATTGGTTGATAAAATGGAGTGCTACAGTGAAATAGATTTATTCCGTAAACATATGATCAAATGAGCATGACATATTATTCACGTTTTACAGATCAAATCGTATAGCAACGGGCGATACCATGGTTTCCATGTGGCCGATAATAGGCCTACAATCATCAGTCGCTGACCATTTGGTCAGTTCGGGGCAAAGAGCATTAGTGTAGGTTAAGCAAAGGCGTTGTTTGAAAGATCAAGCAAACGTATATTAAAATAAAAATCAACATTTAAGTTGGTCTAATTGATATTATAGACAGCTCACGATCTGTTCGGACGCCTTTAGTGTGTGAGGGCTCGACCTACACTAAATGAGTATCCTATACCATCATGTTATATGGATCTGTATACAATTGAAGACGTGAGCGCAAGAAGTCAATAAGTCCATATTTGACATTTTGAGATACAGGCATTTAAAGTTTACAAAATATTGTAGGAATCAACGTAAAAGTTCAATTTTGCTGTTGCTTGGTGAGTATATAGGTTATGTCTCTGGGATTGATATTCTACACACAAAATTAGTACTTACATTGTTTATTGATCAATATTAATCAATTTATTGATTTTGGACTTACGTACTTCTTGCGTTCACGTTGGCACCATAATGATTTGTACAGAGTTTTTTATATTACCAATTCATAACAAATCTTGCAAATAATAAATCAAGCCTTGAACAAGTAATACTAACATTTATTTAAATTACATTTCTAGCAATTATAGTGTAATTCGATGAAGTTGGAAGTTAGTTTGGGTGAATTAGCCCCCTTTTTACCATGGATACTGATAGTGAAGACAAAAATGGAAAAATGACAGGAAAATTGGCTCTATTTTGTGGAGTTACTTACAAACAGTGTTTCCAGATTCTCTTATAGCATAACAACATATTTTATGATAAAACGACATATTTTACCCAAAGTTGTTTAATATAGTGGGCCATGAACGAATTAATATATTTTGACTTTTAGGTGCAGCAAACAGTTATGTTTTGTGCAATATTTTTTATAATTTACTTTGGTTCATGTTTTAGAAACACCATAATGGGTGGACTTATATACTTCTTGCATTCACATTGGTGACAGTGCTAAATTGGACCCCCTGAAAAACATATATTAAAGTCTCAAATTTAAAAATCAGTAATGATATTCCCATGTTTCTTACCCCTAAAGCTGCCCAAAACCATGTTTAACTCAATTTGGCCAAAAATAAACTTATTGACTTCTTACGCACACGTCCTAGCTTCACGTGTGATCACGTTATGTGACTTGCGATTTGCTAGTCTAGAAAATGTTCATTGTGTGCTTAATTGGCTATTAATTTAGGTGGTTACGATTCATCTAGTGCCTGTGAAAGTCACTTTAGAAAAAACTAAGACTATTTCAAACTAGTCCTACTTGGGCTGAATGACACTAGTAATCAATAGATCAACCATTCTCGATGGAAACCGCTTTCAAAGGCGGGCTGCAATAAGCAGTGGTTTCTATTGACGACTGTATACACATTTTGGTAAACATAAGCCACAAGTATTAAATTAGATTGCAAAAATAGTGACAAAAAACTTCGATAAGTATTTAGGATAATTTAAGCGTACATTGGCTTTTGAATAATTAACCGCGTGTGAGTAGCACGTGCAATTGTAAACATGGATACAAACGTGGTAGTCGGAGCGGCGAGATATAAGCCAATGCCCAATGATATATAGAAGTGTAAATTACGTGGGTGGTACCATTTTTTAAGTACAGATAAATAAACATTGTGGTGCCAACACACTTCGTTATGAAGTGGAGCGTGATATAGAAATATAAATGAAAACCAAAAACCAAAATATTGTGTAACTTTTCACAGGCTGCCAGTGTGGATAGTATTATCATGATAATGTCGTATATAGTAGCGAAGATCCAAGACGGCCGCCTGTTTCGTGTCGATTGCTGCCAGGTAGATTTGTATATGACTACAGTCTGGATTATTTGATGCGTTTCGTACTATAGGTAAATTAATAATTGAACGAACACAACTAAGCAGCGTATCGCGTACATTGTATGAAGCGCGCACAACCATTCGCGTGATAATTTCGGGCGCGTTCATCGCGTTCGTGATGTTCGTTCAATTATTAATTTACCTATAATAGTGGGGTCCCTGTGAAGCAATATTATTCCAAGCTTTTTGATTTTCATGATTAGGTTAAAAAATGAATAAATGCGGTAATGTTACACTGTTACTACAGTTTGGCGCTCGAACAAGCGAAATCGTTGAGATATATCCTGAGTTATCACATTTCGTGTTCATTGTTAGATCGGCTAGCAATAATTGATGCTATAGTATGAAGATCTGCAGACAGTTATCTGAAGAGTAGATTCCTTATCGTTGATTGCATGCTACTGATATGGTAATAAAACAGAAGGGGTGCTAATAATGCAAGACATGTAACCGAATGATATGGTGTACCGTAACAAAATGCAACAATATCAATTGTCATTAGATTAAAACGCCCTTCCAAACATTATAATAGTAGTCGACAAATCTTTGGGGAAATGCTCATTTGCATAACAGTTATAGGGAACTGTTTGCCATATATTTTGCAAAACATAATCAATTACATTCAATATCTTCTCTTATCTTCATTGCAGTGAATACAAATTGAGCGAGGTTTTTAATATCAGTGCTTTTTGGAGAACTCATGAGTTGGTTGGATTTCTCATGCGTTGGGTGACCTTAGTTGAGATGTATCTATTACATTTTTTTATATTATGTTTTATATTGATTAAAAATAATAACAAAATGGAATTCATCTTCTACATTACCATCATTATACGCTAAACATTTCCGATCATTAGGATCTATTCCATGTCTTCTACCGGTTTCAATGCGAAGAGAATGACTGGAACATCTTAATTTTGAAAGATAACGGCGATGTGACGCCTAATAAGTATTTTTTCAGGTGACAATTGATTTTTGAAATCACGATATGTCCTTAATTTATCAAGAGAAGTAATATCGGCAAACCAGTTTTGTTGGGCGGTATCCTGAATACTAAGAAACTTATTTACGTCACCAACACCTTGATTATACCATACATGTCCAAATCCATGATTAAAAAGTATAGATTTGATCGCAGTGGCCTACGTTCGCGAACCTCTCTCGTCAAGATAAAAAAGCATATCATAACTTTTCTTTGGTGTGAACGGTCATATCCCATACAGTTGATAATACAATATACATAAATGGGATATCTGCCACACTCGCCAATTGCTGCATTATTTGTAGAATTTTGAACTTTTTCCCGACATTCATAACGCTTAAAACCCCAAATATCTGAGCCGAATGTTAAAATGGGTAAAATAGCAGCATCGAAGATTTTAAAATAGAAATCATACGACATAATATAACCAACAGCGTTCATTGTTTTTCTCAGAATACTAAGTGCTTTGAAAGCTTGATTTACAAGATGTCTCGATGATTTCCCCCATGCATTGCCAGTTGATAATGTAAGGCCCAGATATTTATATTCTGACACATTATCTAGAGGGTGATCATTATAAGTCCACTTTTCATAACGGCTAATCGGGCCTCCTTTACGGAAATCATAATTAATCTTCCTCCCTCAATTTTTTGCAGAAATCCTGGATCGATTTAATATGTTTATTGAATCAGCCATTACAACAATATCGTCAGCATAATAAAGAGCATTGGTTTCTGAGGTGTCCGGCATTAATTGACAACACTTTGCACCATTAGTACTTTGCACCATTAGTATTCAAAATAAGTTGATAGCGAGCAAATTGGAGGGGGCTGAGACAGTCCTGCTTGAGTCCAATAAGGCATTCAAACATGTTTGAAATTAGATTGCCATCTTATACATGCTTTAACATTTTGTTTATACTACCAAGCATATTCAGCATTTTCCCTTTGATTCCCACAGATTGAAGTTTATTGAGTAGTTTAATTTCAATTTGTGCACATCGGGAGTTACATATCTAAAAGATAAAGCTTGGTTGGTGGTGAGTAGGGTCTATATGTAAATATAACGTTCGTATTTGGTTGCACGCATGATAACTTACCCTGTGACGCACCCAGGTAAAGTGACTGTAATTGACACTCCCATTCTTCAATATTGTGACGGACCAAGGGCTGCCCTTGACGTACCATGCGTTACAAATGTTGTGGTAAATGATGCACCCATGACGCACCTCTCCGGGGTCATATCGTGTGTCATACAACTGATATGTGTACTATAGTCTTATTTGTCTATGTAATTTATTTTTAAGGCAATGGAAAGGAAGGAGAAAATAGAACGGGTCTTAGGCAAAGCAGAACCTTATCTATCTCGGTTTTTGGGAGTTGATAACCCATTCCTGTTGGAGCTTGTAGCTAAAGATGTTATAACAGACGGGAATAAGGAAATTATCAAATGTATTCCAATCAAGGCTGACAAGGTTGCAGAATTGTTGAAGATCTTAAAGGAGGCCAACAAAGCCTACGATGGATTCATGGTTGTCTTGAATTGTAGGAAGACCGAGGACCTATACGATATGATCAAGAAATATGAAGTTGAAGAGGGGTTCGATAGTAAGTATACCTAGGCCTATTATTGTGTTCTATTATCATATTAAATTCCCATAGAACAGACGGGTTTCTGAAATTTCCACTTTTGAACAGCATTTTTGGGTGCAGATGGGAACTTTGAATTTGTATAGTATGCTGATTTCAAGTTGACCTTGAAATTTGCATAAAAACAAATTATCAATTTTGGGTGCAAAAGGGTTTGGTGAATGCCTGTTTATTGTTGTGAGCGAACATCAATTTAGGGACAACAATTTACCAACTTGCATTTATTGTGTTATTTCGTTGTATTTTGTTTATTATATTGTCAATGTTTGTATGGTGAAATCGGAAGAATTTGTGCGACCATTTGGCAAACGGATGATAATAGATGACGTTATTTATGAATCTACTGTTTTAATTGTGCTTTCATTTACGATTAAATACACTGTCGCAACATAAGTAAGACAATGATGGACAAGTGGGTATTTTCGTTTGAAGCTATGTATGTTTCGGACCAAGGTCGCTCAACGCAAAAAGCTGATAGATTTTCGCACTGTCATAAAATAACTTCTCGGCATCCATCGGTAGGAAACAATGTCAAACTATGTGCTATTGTCCATCGCGCTCATGGGTTCGAATTTAGGTGGTTTTTTTTACTTCACCCCCCCCCCCCCCCCCCCCGCCCCCCCCCCCCCCCCCCCCCCCCACACTTACGTGAAATTCACGAGTTGACCGGCTTGAAATTTTTTTTGGGGCAACCTTTTACGAAAATTTTAGAAATCTTGCCCCCCCTGAAAAAAACCTAGCTACGCCACTGATACTCATCCCCTCTATGATCTATGGTCACAGCCATTTGGCTGCCTCGCCGAATACTGGTTTCTAATACACTAATATCGATTATTTCTAACTTTCAGATCAACCCGTTCCAGATCTACCGTCCGTTCCATATAAACCGATTCAAGATTCAGCATCAGGTAAACTTTAATTTCGTTATACAGACAATCATTTTGATTCCTACTGCAATTGTATACGAATTTGAATACGACCCTACGTGTTTTTTTAATGATAGTTTTCTAATTAAATCCACCGCAGCTCACATGATCCAGCTGTGCACATAATTGACAGATGGTTCCGACCGAGAACCACATAGATAAACCATGGTTAGATCCTAGAATCGCTTCTTCACAGTGGGATACCGCGAGCTGCTGTGAATAGAGTAATAACGATTAGGAATGTTTTTAAATAGCATCATGTCATCTTAATGTTGCCATTATATCGTAATGAAGCCTTAGTCAAAAAGTCACTATATTGAAACGCTAAAGATAATGTGGGGTTCGTCCGTAAAAAAGAATTTGATCGTGGATAAATATTTGTTTCAAAAATACAAAACAAATTTGACAGACCAATGAAGCACATATTATTCTTCCGCTCGTATGATAAAAGAAAAATGCAATTCATTTTTGCTATCAAGAGGTATGCATATATCATTAAAAGAAGAGCAAAGAGTAGGGGAGAGCGGGGGAGTGTACGCCCTAGTGACAGGTTCACTTACCACGTGATTCTCATCTTTGCGGCCACTGGTTGAATTTAGCGAACACGCAATAGATAAAGTAATATGTTATGTTGCAAGCTTCCCACGTTAACGTGACAGATCACCGTAACATGTTTGCCAACTTATCATTCAAAAACCAGTTTTGCCTCACAAAAGTAAATTTTCTTCCATTTTTCATATTTACTTTTTTCCAAAGATATTCGTAGAGAAGGTTTTTATGTAAATTATCATTAGGTAGGGCCTAGGTATGGATTGATTATAGATTTGATGCAGTTAACAACCGATCAATGTATAATGGGACATCCGTGGTATAGGTCAACATGGTCAATGCCCTGTTTGCGCTATATGGGGCACATACGCCCTATATGATGGGGAAGGTTCGCCAATATGTATTTATATAGGCCCTAAAAAAAGTGGTTTATTGGCCTAACATGACAATAACAAATAGGGTAGGTCGGTCGGGATTTTTTTTTAATCATCTGCTTTGGGGACTTTAAATAGCCGAAAATGAAAACAAACAGTCAAAAACTTTAATACTTTCTTTTTTTTTCTTCTTTTTTTTCTTTTCGATTTTTCATTTTTTTTCCTCCCTCAAAATAATAAAAAATATTCATGGTCGGCGATGTATTTAGGGTCGGTCGGGTTAGGCTGATCAAACCCCTTTTTTAGGCCTAGTTTTGATTTTAATTATACAAATAGTTATCAGGAAAGGAGTTTTTAAAATAGTGGAAGAATATGCATTTTGAATAAATGTTTTATTGTATGAATCTCCTGGATATCAATATCTTTTGAATTTGAATGAATCATTACTTTTTTTCGTCAATTAGAATAATCATATTAAGAGATCACGTCAAAACTCAACCGCCCGGCAACCGCCGGTTCCGCCCGGTTCCGCCCGGTTCTCACAAAACGTGTCGTCTGTTATAATATACACACATAATGAGGTCAAATAGTTACACTCTGGTGAACACGACCGGTTGATAGTGCCTCGTCACACGCGTGAGCAATAACATCTTAAAGTAATGGGCTCAGTTAACAACCAGTACAATACAGCTATTGATTTTCGCTGGGGTTGGCTTTTTCAATCTGTTTATAGCTCAATTAACTTTTTAAAATCAATACCGAAAGTCTATGAATGGTGTTTTTTTATAGAACGATTATAGAGAGAGCTATTATGACCGCAAAGTCCGGTTACAGCATTAAGTCAACCGGCGGTTGTTCAGTGTTGCATGCGCGAATATTCATATACCAGTAAAAAATTTGACCTGAAAGAACCGGGCGGAACCGCCCGTAACCGGCGGTCAACGGGCGGTCGAGTTTTGACGTCTTCCCTAACCAAGTTAGCATTCTGTGGATAGCTGCCAGAATGGGTTCCTTGATTAAAACAGGCATAACTCCTGATAGCGAGGAGCAATTTCAGTGATTTTTAAAAAACCCATTTAAGATGAGTGGAAGAATATGCTTTTCAAGTTGAATATTTGTCAAATTTGTTTGGTCCATTTGGAATTAAAAAAAGTATTCGCCATCAACTTCCACTCTATATTGACAATGATAGAATAAGCATCAACATTAGTTCAGGTTTGGAACGTTGCTGCAAACCCGTAGGATCTGGTATATTATAATGTATTGTCTATTATTCTTAACAGAGGTTTCGGAAGTAGATATTCTAGACATCGTAGAGATATTCCAACTCGGTTACCTAGATGATGTTTACACACGACTTGGTATTATAAATGCCGTCGTAGAAGATGCCAAACTAAAAGAACCTCACAGTCCTGAAAAACGAGCTAAATATCTTCTTAATCTCTGGCATGATCGTAATCCAAGAGAAGCTACCAGGAGGGCTTTTATAGCGGCTGCTCAGAAATGTCCAAATTGTCGGTCATCACTAAATACACTGGAGGAAAAATGGAACATTCGTTAGTAATGGTGCATGTTTTCGAGATTTAGGAGGTGTACTAAAACTAAAATGGTTTTTTTTTACTATGGCACATATGGTGCATTATCTGTTGACAGAAAAGCGGTAGCGGGAATTATATAATGTACAGAGGGCAAAATATCTGTCCAAACTACAGGGTGGTTAAAAAATATGAACCCACATTTTCTTCTATTTACAAATTTTAAGTTTATAAATGTCTTTGCGTTTTATTAAAGCATCGGTTATTGGGCATCACTGGGCAAAAAAACCTAAGATACATTATGTATTAATTTTGTTTATGAAATACGGTAGTTTAAAGATATCATGTGCAAAAATTGACTTGTCCACAGATGCCCTTCAAAGTTGCTCTCAACCTGGTCAGATACTTGATTTTAGGCCATTGCAATCTTTACCAACTGCTATTTTTGCTTATTGATAATTAAAGACAAAAACGTTGTCTAAAAGTGTTATTTTCCATGTCTTTGATTCCTGTTCAGTATCTTTCAGTCAGATGGATATGAAGGTTGGGGACAAACCGATTTTGCACATGTTCTCTTTAATGTTCCATATTTCATAAACAAAATGAGATTCTTGGATTTTGGCCCAGTAATGCTTATTAGACTCCGCTTTGATAAAATGTAAAGACTTTTACCAAATTTATTTGGTAAATAGCTAAAAATGGCTGCCAAAAATGGAGCAACTTGTTTTGAACCACCCTGTATAACCATGATATAAAAATGTGTTATACTCTATTTGACTTCCTCTGGACAGTGACGTAACTTAACCATGTTAACAGGCGCAGCTTTTACGCACGCGTGTGTATCTTCCGTCTTTCAACGCGCGTGTGTATGTTACGCCAACGCCTCGAGTAGGCGCGCGCATTATGTGCTGCAATGGACGCACGTCACGTACGCGAAATCAACATCACCCACACGTCTCTGATTGGTTAGCGGCATTTTGTGAGTTTTCAAGCATGCGCGCACTGCTGATCGAAACGCGCCCGCGTATGTCGGACTGTGGCCAGGAGAATGTATGTGCCGTAGAATACACGGTTACGTCACTGTATCATGATGGCCAAATAGACTATATAGTATGATTACAATATAAAACTGCGCTCGTTCACCAGTATTCATCACTTTTCAATTACACAAGTGCTACCGCAAGCATATAACGGACATCAAATGCAGCGCCCACTAGCGACCAGCTGAACAATAGGAATCGAACCACAGCTAAACATCAATGGTCGCTTGCTCTGATGTCAATTGTTTAAAGCTAACTATTGGGAGTCAATATATTAGAAAATTGACATATCTAAGTTGTTGTTTAATGGTATGGATGTAATGAATATTAGTCAAACTCCTATTATGGATGAGATGAGAGCCAAATGCCATTCCCCTGCAACATAACAGATCGATACAGATGAGTGAAAATTAATGTGTCGCAAAAAATTCAAAAATTCAACAAAAATTAAAAAATGTTTGCAACTTTCATTTCAAGATTTCTCTGTAATTTGTGCATTACAGAGAATGATTTCCGTTCATAATAATGATTTATATATCAAGGAACATTTTGATAGCTTACTTATTGAAATTGATTCTATAAATCGTCTAATATCAATGCTCCCGTAAGTCCCAAAATATAAATAATTTAGTTGTCCACGGTCAGTTCTTATATTTGGTCATATCTAAAACAGTTTTAGTGAGTTCACACGCTCACCGTAGGCCGGTGAACAATGATGTCAATAACGAAACACACTAATACAACAACAAATGAATCATCAACACATTTCCCAATCGACACTCTGTTTTATCAACGGCTAATAATTGGCGTTTGAACTCACGTCAACTTAGCATAATCACACGCTACTACACATGAATGCTTTCATTGCACACTGCTCAATCGGTATGTCCAATCCGGCGCCCTGCACAATGCAGGTATATCGTCTCAGGGTATATGTTCATCGGTTAAGCATGAGCGGGTAATTTGACTATGAAAGGTTTATACGAGGTTTTAGAACTGACGGAAAATAAGATAGGAATGTCGAGGACAACCAAACAATATTTTATTATTGGCCTAACTGCTGGTTGGAAAATTCAGTCATGGATGATTAGAAAGCTGTCACTTGGAGGCGCTGTATTTCATGTCCATAGTCTACCACTTGTGATTAAGATACAATAACACACTGTTTTTACAATTCTGTACAAGAAAGCAAAATACTATAACTTGAGTACGGTACATATTTAATCACAGGAATATCATTTTTTAAAAGTCCTCAGAATTGTTATTGAATAAACACGTTAAATTTTAAAACAGTCATAAGGTCAACAGACCACGTTTTTATGCTCCTCCCCTTTCTTCAACGAATTGGGTCAGAAATCGTCCACTGTTATGGAACAATCGCACTCGAACTACAGGGTGTCTCACTACAAAATACAACGTGACTTTTAGTGAACGTTACTTCCTAAATAAATGTCAGAATGGATAATCTTAAACAAAATGAAGTCAAATTGGTTTGCCATATTTTGAAGAAAAAAACCGTATTTGATTCGGTTCAGTAAGTAAGGAGAAATGAGCGATTACGTAACAGGGAACACTTCCATCCAAGTTTGCTCATACTGAATGATTCAGAAAGCACAGACAAGAAATCAATCAATACTTCTCTCAAAGATAACAATCATTAACTTGTCTTTCTTGTTATATCCCCCTTTTAAACTAAATAATATCCAAGTTATGAACCCTAACTCTACTCCCCCCCCCCCCACTTTTTTCAGAATTTTTTTTTCAACGTGGAAAATCGACTAAAATACCCCCCCCCCCCCCCGGATTTGATCCAGGTACCTCCAGCACGTGGAGCTTATAGGATTCCCCACTACACCACGACTGTCAACGGTAGTCTGCGCAGTGTATTGCGCAAACATTATATGGATTGGGTCCATCTTTTCATCGAAAAACTTCCACGCCGGGTGGTACCAACGTGCCTAGTCGTGGTATATTGTGGTATATGGTAGGGTAAGGGTTATATTAACAAAACTTAGAAAAAAAATTTGAAGAAAAAGAAATTCCAAAAAAATTGCTTCTTAACCCTAACTCTACCCCCCCCCCCCCCCCCCCACTTTTTCAGATTTGTTTTTTCAACGTTGAAAATCGACAAAAATATCCACCTGATCCCCCGGGATTTGATCCAGCACGTGGAGCTTAGGATTCCCCACTACACCATGACTGTCAACGGTAGTCTGCGCAGTGTATTGCGCAAACTATATGGATTGGGTCCATCTTTTCATCGAAAAACTTCCACGCCGGGTGGTACCAACGTGTCCAGTCGTGGTATATTGTGGTATATGGTAGGGTTAGGGTTATTAAAGTTTAACGTAACAATGCACATAAAAGTTATCAATGTTATTTTCATCCCATTTTAAACTTGATATAAGTAATAGTTGCAGTTTTCTATCGCCAATTGGCACGATAACTTCAATCTTTGTATCACTATTGAAAACCAAATGGTGCACTGCTAAATGTTGAGTAAAACGTTTACTCAACGCTGAGTAACTATGCAACAGTTCAACAGTTGAGTGAACAATGCCCAATATGTTCAACAATTGAGTAAAAATGCCCAATATGTTCAATAGTTAATTAAAAATGCCCAACATTTTACTCAACTGTTGAACATATTGGGTATTTTTACTAACTGTTGAACATATTGGGCATTGTTTACTCAACTGTTGAACTGTTGCATAGTTTAGTTACTCAACATTTTAGCAGTGATGGTAAGTCTGAACATTGTCAACTATTAACCAAGTTCAAGAAAACCAATTACATTGCGCATACAATTTATCAAGGTATATATCTTCATAATATTGTCAACTTGATGAAAATAAAGGCTGAAATCATGTTTACCATCGCTAATGTTGCACATGAAGGTCAAATTAAAAGTTAGTTTAATGGAGTCATGATAATAATATCTCTCCTTATAATGAGTTGAGTTGTATTGTATTTGTTTTACGGTTGTTATGAGTGTCATATTACGAAGAAATGCAATCATTAGTATATATTAAAATCTTGCCACCAAACTTTCTTGCCTATGTATGAATAATGGTTAATACAAGGTGGATATAGGTTTGTGTAAAATCAGAGCTGATGTAAAGTGTGTAAAGTGTGTATAGTACTATCAGTACAATAGGGACATTTTACAAATAAGATAAAGCTTTTTTAAGAAGGCAGCCAAACAGGACATAATGGTCTCAAACAAAGAAAGGTCTCAAAAGATGTCAAAGGTCTTTAAACTTTAAAAAATATCTCGAAACAAAATACAAATTTGATTCATCTGAACACTTACTAAAGTCCAAAACAGAAAATAGTCTAAAAGTGAAAACTGAAAATCTCAAAATTAAAAGGCATACAAAATCTCAAACACCATCAAAACTTGTCGTTTGTCAATATCCACTCTAGTGCGTACTAAAGTGTCAAATTCAGTTTTCCAAATAAAGTCATTCATTCAATCACATACTCACAGCACTTTGCAGTGTCTGTGCGGTGTCTGTGCAGTCAGGCGTGCGTGTGATATTCATGGGCAATTGTATGTGTTTCGATAAAGTGGAAAGATGTTCACAGAAAGAGGGCTATTTGTAACTTTCAGAACAGGCAGAAAAACAAGCTAGCCATAACCGCTTGAAAGGAAACAAGGAGCGTGTTTCTGCTGGGAAGAAACCGCTAATAAACGCTAAGTTTGCCCAGTAGAAACAGGCAGAACCCGGCAATAATCGGTATTTTCGGTAATCCCAAAAACCTTCACAAACCAGGTTTGGAACTGACAATAATCAGGTTCTTCCTTCATGTAAGGAATCCCAAATAGAAACAGAAAGGCGATTCTTAGCGGTTTGCGCCATGAACCGTGTCACGCTGGGTTATACACATTATTGTGAAGCATTCTTTTTCAGGTGCGGTGGCATTGTTTGGAATTACAAAAGGTCAAATGTCGTGGCCCATAGACTAGGATCGATCAACTTAGCGGTAACTTTTCGCGAGTAGAAACAGGGGGATTAAAAACTGACCGATTGAAACTTAGCGTTTATTAGCGTTTACTTTTTGCAGTGCTCCAGCAGAAACACGCTCAAGGTCTTCTAAAAAACTTGCCGAAAACCAAAGGAGAATATATAAAGCAAACCACCAAAGTTGACAAGTCAGTTCAGAGATTAATTGAGCTTAATGTAATTGGTTGGACTCATAGAGAAGTATTTAATCATCATTTCAAAGATTGTGCAAAGGAAATGTGTCAGCTTCTTCAAATGACACAACGGCAACACCACAGTTCATGTCCAAGTACCATAAAATGATTCAGTCACGGCCGAAAATAGTATATGGTCATGTGTTTTAAGCTCGCCTCCTTTCGTTTGCTATCATAGGTTGAACACTTTCTGTAATAGTCATTTTTATAAATCCGGTAAATTGAGGCTGATTATTCATGTTGACTGTGTAGCGAATAGGAGAAAAGCTGATGATCATGGTCTTATCCATAATTAAATTATTATGTTAAACTAAATAAACCATGACCTATGTCGTCTGATATTATACAACAAGAATCATGCCCACGCTGTTTCCCCCGCTCAATAGCATGTATAGAGCGCCTTTCACACGTGCGAGTTGAAGTTCTTATTATAGAGGGCCACCTCGCTATGCGACAGCGCACACAGATGATGCCGGACAGTCATGACAGTGACTCGTTCAAGAATATTCAAGATAAGATTACGCGTACGAGTTTACGTGATCAAGCGAATGTGTAGCCTTGACCAGGCTTCTAAAATTATTTAAAATGACGCAGTCCGTAACCATCTGGCGCTGACACTATAACGCGGAAATCCCACCCAAAAATCCCACTCTTCTCTATTAAGCTGAATACAGCGTGCTTAGACAAGTGACATAGGATTTACGAACTGAGAGCTACGCTAACACGAAGCCTTGCACATTCTGTAATGCCAATCTAATGTTTCACCTTATAAAAGCGATGGAAATCCAATGGTTTTTCGTGGGGGGCAATACTCCCAAATATGGCGAATATGTATTATTCATAAGGTATAACATCCAATCAGAAGAGACAAACAATCGCGATAAATATGTAAATTTTTTGATTGATCGATCTTTTGTAAACAATCACATTACGACCACACATTCGTTATCCGCCATTTTGATTCAGCGTAAAAGTTAATGTTCTCACAATTCTCTCCGTGTTTTACACAATTTTCGATACTTCCATGGCGTCTTCACGCCAGTTTTCGTCTGATGAGCTTAATAGAAGCTTGCACTCCGCGGCTGATAACTTGGGAATAGATGATTTTCATCCACAACAGCGTAGGGCTTTGGAAGCTTTTTTGCATGGACATGATGTATTTGTTAACTTGCCAACTGGATTTGGGAAATCTATGATATTCCAAGCTGCACCGTTCTGTTGGAACTTTCTTCGTCAAACCACTGGTAGCATAGCCATTGTAATTTCACCTCTTACAGCTTTGATGAAAGATCAACTGGATTCCCTGAGACGAAGAGGAATTTCTGCAGCATGTTTGACGAGAGATACTGCCCCAATGACCAAATCGGCGATCAACAAAGGTCAATTCTCCCTGGTCTTTGCCAGTCCGGAAGCCATGTCCGCTAGTGCCAGAGCTCTATTATCTTCAGATATTTACAAGAAGAACTTATGTGGGATCTTCGTTGATGAAAGCCACTGTGTCAAGAAATGGTAAGGCATCATGATAATATTCACAAGATTCCGAATAGTCACATATGTTTGGCCTAGTACTACTTCATTCATGACTCGTCTATCGAAAAGCGCGATGAGCCACACAACATCAGTCCTAGCAGATGGACAAATGTTGCCACCAATTTGGGGGCCATATTTGCCCAACAAGACAAAATGCGTAACATATTCATTTTTGTTGTTGTTTGAAAACAAAAGTAATGGCATTAAAAGGCAGTGGGTAGGGACCGTTCATTATTTATGGTGGAGGGGGGGTTGGGTAAAATATAGGGGGGGGGGTCATGTACAAAGCGTACGTAAGAGGGGGGGAGGGGGTCGAAATATACCCCAACCGTACGTAACTTAAATGGCGATCTTGAGAGGCGGGATTTTTTTTTTAAAGTACAAAATAAAATTTCGCCATTTATTGCGTACGTAACTCGAGGGGGGGAGGGGGGTAAAAAGTTACGTACGCTCTGTACGTAAGTGAAAATGGCGATAATTTTGGACGACCCCTAACATGACCAAAACAAATAGGGTAGGTCGGTCGGGATTTTTTATTTTTTTAAATTATTTTTTTAATTTTTAAATCACCCACTGTGCAATCCAATGTCTACCCATAGCTCTAGCGTATTTAATTGCCGGGCAAAAGTGTATCGTTGTGTTCAACAATATATAATTTCGATGGGGACTTAAAATAGCCGAAAATGAAAGCAAACAGTCAAAAACTTTAATACTTTGTTCAATTTTTATAATTTTTTTTTTTCACCTCAAAATAATAAAATATATTCAGGGTCGGCGATGTATTTAGGGTCAGTCGGGTTATGCCAATCAAACCATTTTTTTTTTAAGGCCTTATTGAGTCTACAAAAGGATGATCGATCATCTAAAGATTGATCGTCGGACCATTGTGGAAAAGTTAAAAATAATTCAATTTTGTAATGTCTTGATTGTTGTTTAAAATGAAAATGTCTTTCGAATTAATAAAAGTATAAATTTCTAAATTATTTCAACAAACCAAGATAATATTAATTATTATACTTGGGCGTGATACATTATTTAGGTAACTTGAGGAGTCGGGTACGAAGGGGTCAATCGACACTGTTTTGGGGTCAATCGATGCAGTTTTACCTGTTTATGTGACCAATTAAAGCTCTGAACATTTTTAATTTAAAAAAAGAAAGAAAACAAATGAAATTTATCAAAAGGAGGTGGCGGCTAAAACATAAGCGGGCGAGACAGGAAACATGGACCTTTTTACTAGGCATGATTATATAGTCAAATTCATGAAGAGATGTACAATGTACACGTGTACAAATGTATGTATTTTGTGTCATCTATCACAAATTCACTTTGCTAATTGTTTTTATTTTATTTTTATGAACAGGGGTTTTGGTGATGGTAAGATGAAGGCTTTTCGAAGTGAGTATGGTCATCTGGGAGAGCTCCGCTCGATTACGAGAGTGCCGGTTGTTGCACTAACAGCTACCGCAACATCTGAGACAAGGAAGACCATCACAAGATCGCTAGTTCTTAGGAATGAAGTTCTTATTGTTGAAACACCAAGAAGGGACAACATCAAGTTTGTTGTGTTCAACATGCCACACAAGGACATTTACGACACCTTCAAATGGTTATTGGATGATTTGTCAGAGCAGAAGGAACTGCACACCCGTACGATAATATATTGCAGGACAAAATCACAGTGCAACACTTTGTATGGGAAATTTGAACAGGCGATGAAGCCCAAAAGTGAAGATAGACTGTTCGCAAAATACCATTCACAGAATGACGAAGACGTGAAGGCAGAGGTATTAGATGCGTTTAATGATGAATCGAGTCGCATCCGCGTATTATTTGCAACAGTAGCCTTTGGTATGGGTATAGATGTGAAAGGGGTTTACACCATCTTTCACTATGGGCCACCACATGACATTGAGGAATTTATCCAGGAATCTGGCAGGGCAGGCCGATATGGGAAACAGAGTATTTCTATCTTGGTGAACTACCCAGGAGCAGCCAAGATAACACGGCCTGATGCGTCGATGAAAGAATTTGTACGGTCAACCTCATGCAGGCGTGCATTGGCCTTATCTAAATTTGAAGGTGGACCGCTGTGTGATGACGGTGACATTGTTCAGCATTTATGTTGTGACATTTGTACAGCAGCCTGTAAGTGTGGAACTGTAGACTGCGGTCAAAAAACAAAAGCTGAAGCAGCGTTGGTAAAAGTCACCCAAAATGCCGTTGAACCACAACCGTCAAGATTAGTGACAGAGGCCCAGAAGGAACAGCTGGAGCAGAAGTTGCTTGACCATCGTGATAATATCTTGAACCCTAATGAACATTACTTGGCTGGTGGAGATATTACCAGTGGCTTTCCACACAGCACTGCAACCAAGATAGCCAATGAATGCCACATTGGATTTGGATTTGAACAATTCATTGAACGATATCCATTCTATGACTATTCCATAGCAAGAACTGTTTTTGATATTGTTGAAGATGCCTTGATGGATTGCACAGAGATTCAGCCCATTGGGGATCTATATGTACATATAGCAACCTTCTCATCTTCATCAGAGTCTGAAGAGGAAGAAGTCATTCACAGGCCTTTGCTCTTTTCGTCATCAGATTCTGATTAAAGTGAGGTACTGTAAAACAACTTAATTTAACCGCAACTTAATTTAATTTAACAAATCAAGTTTTATCAACTTTTTGCAGCAATTTTAATACACTAATTTGTATCATCTTCATAACCATTATTACTCCCTGTCATACTATAATACTGTACATGTAGTTACTTGGATAGAAATGTGCGTTATTTCATGCAAGCTTATTTTGTTGCGAGGGCGCAGCGTCAAAATGCTTGACAGGTGCGAATATATCATCTCGACATGCATACATTTATTCATGAACAGCATGACATACTGTAGTCATACGCCATCAATCACAGTGTGTGACGATTTCACAGTTGAACAATTAGGAGGCGCGATAATTTTGTTAAAGGGACTGGTATGCACTTCCAGGTTTACGCACTGCAATGCGCACCTTACGTATGCAACTCAAACATGCGCATGATTTGTTGGAATTATGTCCAAGGCATAATGACAGGGAGTGTAATTGGCAGCAATTAAATTTGGCGGATTGGATCTCTTAAATGTAGCGAAATTAAATTAAGTTGTTTTTATACAGGGTGTATCAGTACAGGGTGTATCAGAATGAACTATTACTATACTGAGACAATATACTGTATTGTCTCAGTATAGTAATAGTTCATTCTGATATACATTGTGTAGTCGGATTTATAATTGATAATGGATTTATAATTTATAATTTATAATTTCGGGCGCAAGCGCCCTCAGTCGTGCTTCGCACTCCCAAGATGGTATTTTAATGGCGATCACTACTACAGTTTACACCGGGCTTCGCCCGGCGTGCGTGTTCAGTGAGTAATTTAGTGGGTCGGTGAAGCTTAAGGGGGCGGCTGATGAATTTTCACTTCACTTTGGATGCTTTTAATCGCACGAAATATATAAGCTTATTATACTTTTTTAATTTTTTATTACTATTATCAGTATATAGCCCGGACTACTACCCGATACAAATTTTAGAAAGCCTGATCAAGGCTAGCGAATGTGACAAACGGTTAACGATGGATTAAATTCAAACAGATACTGACACTGGAGTTGGTTATATATACCAACTATAGCGGTTTTAGGATGAAATAATTTAGTTCCAAGGTGGGATGATTCTTCTAGAGTCATATAATTAAAAAAAATCCATTTTTACATTGACACCAACCATGCCAACGGAGACTATAATCTACGGCCATCCGTGTCCATCGTCGTACGTAGTCTCGTTCTCGAATATTCAAGGTAGCATGCGTATAAGGCTACTCATCAAACACAAAAACATGTGAAAGGAAACAATTTAGACTAGAGTTTAATTCCAACTCAAATATCTTACACAATGCTGTGTATCGTCAGTTTGATAAATTCGATATTCATGATCTAAATTTCTTAATGATATCGATAGATGATAAAAGATGAAGACAAACAACGGACCCAATCTCACCGATATTCACGATGGAAAGAACATACATAGATGGATGAACGTTGGGCAATGATCGGTAGGCCTACTATTCATTTTGGGACAGCCTGTCTTTCAATATATAAAGCCTATTATCTTTATTATTAGATTGGGCAATGTGTGACTACTTTTGGGTGAATATTGTCATGTCCAACCTCATTCCATTTGATCATGCCAAACAGTCATGTCTGTGTAAATCCCCTTGGTAAACAATGGGTTAACTTTTTTGTACCAATATTTCAAGACAAAATATAACATAATTTTAACACATAATGCCATTTTTTTTAGCGCTTCGCTCACATTTTCTTACAAAATAGCTAGATTTTGCGCGCGATCGCGCATTCTAGTACTAAATGAAAAGAACTTAGGATCGTTGTATATTTTTATAGTTTTCTCGAAAACTCATATTTGAAGGGGTGGACGTGCTAAGTTAGAGTGCTAAGTTATTGCACCAACCCTTTCAGTCGTATAGCTTATTGTAATTGTAGGCCTGTGTGTGTAAACAAAGGGGTGGGGGGTCATAACTTTTTTCTTCTACATTCCAGAGGGGGGGGGGGGGGGGGGGGGGGGCGGTCAACACTTTTTAGTATCTAGGAAAAGGGGGTCATGTTTTTGTTGTTGTTGCTTTCTTACAGCTACCACCCCCCCCCCCCCCCCCCCCCCCCGCCCCCCATCCGGTAGAAATAATGAGCGGTCCCTAAGCAAACAAAATAATTCCAGTAATCGGTCACATCTTCAATTAATGTTTCACAGAAATGCCACCTTGGAGTCATATCGTAATCCGAGTTCATAAGTATGATTCGTGAGGAAAAATCGACCACCAATGTTACCTTTTTGAGAATGAACGATATAGGGCGGTCCGAGAGTTCCGCGCGCGCTGCCTGTCGTGCGCCGAAACAGTTTCAATGGGTTCAATATCACAAACAAATAACCCGAGTCTTTGAATAATAATAATACTGCGTCTGTTGCTTAAAATTAAAATTATTTATTATTGTGTGCTAAGGCGAGGATTGCTCGCTCATCAATCACGTCATAGAAATCCCATGCATCTTATTAATCTTTGGTCTTCCCGATAACATTCGTTAGGCTCCCGCGAAAAATTAGTCTCGTTTGATAAACCTAAATCGTTTAGGCTAATCATACAACATTTACACGGGAACACTTTTATCGTGCTATCGTTTTATTAAAAATCTTGAAGCAGGAGAACCAGAAGCAGAATATTCCTTAAACAATGTCAACATATTATGTTCTATTCTTTAAATCCCTTCAAACATGAGAATACAATAAAAATAGTTCTAGAATATTTGGTTATATGGTGTGGAAACAGCCTAGACATGATTTTGCAGGCTGCGGATAAAAAGATCTGGCTAGTGGTTTTTTTATAACAAAGTCATTTATTTGCTAAACGACTCGACCGGTTTGAGTGACAATATATAAAAGCATTATAAAAGCACAAAACCCCGAGTATGCAGAAACAATTATGGCACTTCCCTATACCAATGAAGTACAGCGATGGTATGAATTGTATCTGTATAGGAAACGTATCCTACCCCGGATACTTTACACATGACCCGTTACAGTGCAAACTTAAAGGCATATTATGCGATCTTTTCAAAGCATGCCAAGTGACGCCCTCTATCCTTGATTTTTACTTTAGAAGCAGATTTTCTTGCAGATTTGCACTTTTGTAAAGATCTTGTAAGTCACAGAGCGATACGATTCCTATAATTACATCAAATTCATGGTATGAAGAGGTTGAAATAAACGTCGGAGTCTCTGCCCGACAATTTATTTTCTGAGTGTTTTTGGTTCGTTAATATAATTCCATGGTTTGAACCGCGTTAACGCCGTTTATATAGTGTTCCTGTTTACGAGCGTAACTGTATTCACATGAACACATAGTACGGAATACAATACATTTTATGACAATCGAAAAGGAGGTGTCCCGCAAGCATTATTAATGCATTATATGTTAGACAAATAATTATCGAGCCCAAAGCGCGTAGTTATATAGAACAAAACATCATACTTATGGCAAAAACGAATAATAACTGCCATCTCAACATGCATTTTTTAAAATTCGCGGCAATCAAAAGTCCCGGTGGCGATTTGGGCTCGATAATTATTTGTCTAACACATCATGCATAGTGTTATGCTTGCGGGACCCCTCCTTTAAATAATTGGAAGCAGATTTTCATTGTGATTAAGATAAGTTATGAGATAATTCTACGGAAAATACAGTCAAGATCGATTTATGAGTCCGGGAATATCTTTCATTATCAGAGAAGAACAAAAGTGTAAATGTCACATAAATGTCACAATCACATAATATTCCTTTAACAACACAAACGCTTCTGTGACAGTTCATGCAGTACAGACTAGTTGAAATGGTTGTGGTGGAACGACACGGGAAAAGGAAGTAGATCTATAGCTTGTTAACTGAGCAAAAAACAACAGGACGAGAGACCGAAAATAAAGCTTGCATGTACTCTATAATACTCAAGGAAGTTGTATATAGCTGAACTGGAAAGGTAGGCAATAATTGTTATCTAATGTATTAATTCAAATCAGATATGAAATAATATTATTTACAGCCAATGAGGTATAACCTATCATAAAGATCAAAATTAGCATTTTTTACCAGAAATATCGATGTAATACTTCAGTATGAAATATAATTAAAACTCTCCGTGCTAAACTAGATAGTGCGTTATACTTCTGGTGTACTTGGCCTATAAAATCAATTATGAGTTTGAAAGAAATCCAAGATGGCCACTTAATTGTTAATGGTGCAGCGGCACTAAATCACTCCAGGCTAATCGTGTGCAATGGTCGTGAGTTTTAGGGTCTTTTGTTGGGAGTTAAATGAGAGGGTAACATGAAATGATTAAAATTGGAGATAATCTCTTGTGCTTTCTCAAGATATTTCAACATTTTCGATTTTACAGACAATGTACAGAATTTATGACGTGTATGTATGGATGCTCGGCGACGCAGGCCAGCGTTCGGGCTGAACGGGGTTATTTAAATGGTCAACATTGTTAAATCTAATTGGATGACATAACAATGTTTGATTATTTTATTTAAATTCAAAGCATAAAAGTTGACTAAAACCAATCCAAACATGCCAAAGGCAAATGAATGGAGTTGAAATAAATATGTGATGTGCCCCTTAAAATCCAGACACAATGTACAGCGGGGACATGAACAATACAAGCTACCTGTTCCTTTTAAAGGTAGATGTTCCGATTTTCAACTTGACGTTTTCTATTCTACATGAAAGGTCATCCTTAAAAAAGTCGTGTTCCAAAGTTTGAGTTGCATAGCTCTAATGGTTCTTATTTTAGACGCACAAGATGCTGTGAACTGTACCCATTGAGTAGTACACAAACTATATCGGTGGTTACCACCATTCGCGGTAATTCGACGTTATTTCATCGATTTCTCCGTAATTATACCGATTTAGGCCGTCAAATTTCAGTATGATGATGAGAAAAATACGAGCTTTCATATGATATGAAAATCTCCGTATGTTTGAAATAATTCTGTGTTACGAAAATGTGATCGGGTCATCTACCTTTAATCGAACACAATTATAAGTGTAGATTCCATTTTTAAGCGATTTGAAAATATTCAAAATGGCCGCCTTTGCTGGAATGGTAGGTTCTAATCGCATTGACTAGTTAATGTAGCTGCATGCAATATTATAATAATGTATTTGTTAGAATGAGGATTAAACATACGATCAGTTGAGATGGCATTTTGCCAGCATGTTGATACATTTTTAATGTAAGTGTTGATACTAGTTAAACATGAAGTGACCTGATCGGTTTATTTCCATTTTTCTGTATTTGACATATTATTGATCAATTATTATCAATGCAATTCATTTGTTTGTTTATTTAGAAAGAAATGAGGGAAGTATGCGCGAGAAACGCGCAAACAAGTTTGCTTTTAATGTCAACATTGCCTAAAATTAACTGAAATGTGACATTTAAGAACAATTTTAAGCTAATGTTGGCATTAAAAATCAATATTATCCCCATTTTCAGTGTTAGCATGAAATAATTAACGTAACTAGATAGCCTTATACACTCAACGAAAATGTCTTGTTCAAAAGTCCAGCATGCTTAGCTTCATTGTTAAAGGCCTATACGTGGGAACTGGTGGCAGAAATCCCATGACTGGCTAGGGATGAAAGTATAGGCATGCTGATGCTGCTCATGGAATCTTCTTCGATGTACATGCTGGTGCACTACCGGCCAAAAGTCTTTACACATTCACAGATCGCCCGCCCTAAAAAGGTATACAAATCTATGGCAATTTACATTGAGACAGAAACTCCCTGTGAAAAGTTCTTTACTTTGACAAATGCGTGACTGCAAGGTCATAGAAAGCTGTAATTAACGAACGACATACATTCATGTATGTACGTTAGTAGGATATGATCTTGATATGAGAATAAGCTCTCTTGGAAAAAAGTCTCAATGGATTGCATAGACACTTTTTGGCCGGTAGTGTATTGTGACCTTAAGCATGTTAAGCCACAAATAAGTGGATTTAGAGAAATGCAAACTACTTTGCGATGTTATCATATTTTTGGTATTTGGCTATATCAAAAGGGACCATTTTAATAGTATGTCTAGTGTATTTCATGACAAAATACGCATTCATTTATAGAACTTTATTTTATATTATTCAGCCAACAGTAACAATGAATGACCGGAAAAAAGTGCAAACAATCCTTAAAAGAGTGAACCCCGACCTTCGCAGTTTCCTGAATCCTAATGAAGAATTTTTGAGGAATCTCGAAGCAACGGATCCAGAAGTTATATCAGGAGAGGAGCATGAAGAAATCAATACTCTAATCGGAGCAAAAAGCAAAAAGATAGACAAGTTGCTTGATTTGATTAAATTGAAGCCAGTAGGAGTTTACTTTCAATTTGTGAAAGTACTTGAACAAGCAGACTTTGATCTTTACACCAAGGTCAAAACCGTTCAGGACACATTCTTTCCAGGTAAGATAAAATTCCTCAAAAAAATCCCGAATGGGAACCTTGTTAGAATTTATTTTTGATGGTCTATTGGTTGGTGGTGATTTGAGGAGTGATCTAACGTCTGATAGTGAAGGGATGATCTAATAAGAACTTACGAGTTAAAGTTGGCGTTGTATAAGGCCAAAAAATGAAATACTGTCTCAGCACCTTTTGGTTAAAAAGCTATGTGCTGTGCTTTTTCTTTTCTTTTTTTTACAAAAAAGAGCTATGTCCTATGCCATTTTTTTTATTGATTTTTCATAAAAATCCAAATATATTCAATAGTTTTGCCTTTTTAATAAAAGTAGTCAGATATAATCAATGTACATTGTACGCTTGTGTTCTCTTTATCTCTTAACTTCACAAAGTTAGTTGAATGTGTGTTCTCAGTCACAAAGATCTTATCACAAATGTCTTATTTTAAGAAGGTTTAAAAACACCAGCTGATTCTTTCGACTAATAATTAATAATTGGCTTAATTTTTGAACTCGTACTCCTTATTTATAATGTAATCCAATATGCATATGGCGGACACGATTTGGCTAAATTTTGGAACTCGTATATATCGAAATTACTGATTTTGATTAAAAACGTGACAATTATTCTCTCATTGGAGTATAAAATAATTGCCAGTGTAAGTATTTTACTTTTCTTTTTTTAACATTTTCTCATCATCATTTCATTCAGGTGGTGCTCTATCGCCTTCTCCATCTCCATCGCCAAACCAAGGTAAGGTCAAAGTTCGTTTGCTTTACGGACCAAGAATTCCTTATAAAAAGGATAGTCGGACCAAGAATTCCTTATAAAAAGGATAGTTGCATCACGACGTTTAGAGCACTCGTCTCTTTTCCCCTCCAAATTGAAGACCCGAGCTACGCCACTGTATGGTGGGGTCACAATGTTCACGTTAGGGAACATTAATTGAGGGTGATATTGTTAACATATCTACAGCTCAATGCGGAACTGAGAATGAGTTTGTCGGGGAATGCAAAATAAAGGTATACCTACCATCAGTGTCTTGGCAGGACTGTAATTTGCACAGGAGACAGAGGTACAATTATCATTATCGAAGTCACCTCTGTATTTGGTGCACATGATTTGCCTAACCTTTGAACACCTATCGGTTAAAGGCATATTATGTGATCTTTTCCAGAGAGCGCCCTCAATTCATGATTTTTTTTAGAAAGTAGATTTTCTTGCAGATTTACATTTCTAATCATAAATCGTACATACATTCCACGTTACAGAGTGATACGATTCCTAATTGCCTCAAAATCATGGTTTTAGAGTGAATTTAGAGTGAAAATATAAACTGTCGTGTTATCCCGACAGTTTATTTTCACTCTAAAACCATGATTTTGAAGTAATTAAGAATCGTAACAGATTTGGATTAAATTAGTCAAAACATCACTTTATTCTTCCTGGTTAAATTTGGAAAACGATCGCCAGTATAAGTACTAAGTTTTTTTTAAATTTTGTTCTATAAATCTTTTCACTATCATTATTTTCATTAAATATTCATCGCACCCACTATCTTTCAGGTCATACAAGTGGTATCCCATCGAGCCAAGGCCAAGTATCATCATCCAATAATCCTCCTGCTCCTTCAAACCAAGGTAATGTTGAAGTGTATCCAGTACGCTCTACTACCATCTAAATGTTAACCTGAACTTTTAATAGCTATGTAACCTTGGCTTTCAAATTTAGTAACTTGAACATTTGTTGATATGGTGGCAATCAATGATCAGGACGTCAACACAAAATGGCTTTTGAATGTAGGGGATATAATATTTTCACACATATGGGTATTCAGGATATCATCAGAATGGCGATGGCAATTATCCCTTTTGGCGGAAAGAAATATCATCTTTAGAGTTGGCAGTTAGTTTTAGTAGTGGATACTAGAAGTACGTGGGGACTAATTAAAAATCCCACCTAATATGGTGACTTCATCCCAGTCTGGGATAAGTTAAGTCGAGATCACAACACGAGGAAATCCGAAAGATACGCTACGCGAGGCGATGGAAATCAGAAAGCGAGCACTCAACCGTGAATGGTGAAAGGGGTAGTTTTGCATTACTAAAACCATGGACTTATCAGATTAAAACCAACTGATAAATCTGAAGATGTTGTTTCCTCCTGCCAAAGTGGATCATCGCCATTCTGATGAAATCCTCCTATTAACAAATGAAGAGCTGATATGCAAAAGGGCTTACATCCATTTTGGGTTTTTTGAGAAAACAGCATGAAAGTATTCTGGATTAGTGTGATTGATGCTTTAAAATAGTATGTGTATAATAAAAGAGGTACATAGTATACATATCAAATACAGTATGTTTTTCAAATCAATCACTTTTATTTTTTTTGTAATGTTCTTTATTTTTCAAAAAAAATGGATGTAAGCCCTTTTGCAACACATTTCAATAAAATGCACACAAACAGTTTACCACAGGGAAAAACATAATTTACCAAATCAATATGGGACTGTACAAATGACTATCGCCAAATTAAACAGCAAGTGGCGGGGCATTGGGAGTTGGCGAAGGGACAAAACAGAAACAATGATTCCCTTTTATTCTTTAGTTGTCTTTGGACATTGAATTATAGAGGGCAGTATTTTGCATTAGAGGAATGTATGTAAGCCCTTTTGCATTAGAGGACAGTGGATGTAAGCCCTTTTGCCAAACATTTTTCTTGGACATAAGCCCTTTTGCATAACAACTTGGACTTCTGTATTGAATTACTATGGGATGTAAGGTTTTTTTCAACAAATTACCCACATTGCTAAGAAACTATACTACCAAAATACTATGTATAGCCGATTAAAAAAGTGGACGTAAGCACTTTTGCAAATCAGCTCTTCAAATAATGATACTATTATGTGATCATTCATTAATTGGTTTCGTGTTTACTTCAATGAAATTCCACAAACCTGGTGAATCCATTCCCCGACATGTACAGAAAACATCAGAGAGAGGATTATTTAATAGTACCAAAAGTAAAAATAGCCCTGCCTAACCAATCTTATGTCGTGTTGTATAATTCAAACAGTGGTTTCAGACAATGACGTGGCAGACATCTTGGACTTATTCAACTTCGCCCAACTGGATGATGTCTATGTACGTCTTGACCTGGAACAAGATGACATCGACAATACCATGCTAGACGGTAACACTAATAGAGACAAGCACCGGAAGGTTCTCAATCTTTGGCGTAAAAGAAAGTCTGAGGCAGCTACAAGAGGCGAACTGTTTAGAGCAATGGAGCTGTGCCAAGATTGCAAAGCATCAATGAACAAACTTAAGAAGAGGTGGCAATATCTTTGAGTGTCTTGAACTTTGTGGTATCTTTTTTATCGGTCCATCTACTGTACTGGGATTGACACTTTAAGCGTAGATTTTAAGGGTAGGCGACGAAAAACCTATTTGACATGCAAACGGATCTCCCAGGTTGGGTCGGTCGGTTGGGCTTCCTCCCCTTCCCACCTTAACATGTAAACAAAATCACATACAAACGATGGCGTACTCGCTTAAACCATTCTACTTTGTCCTCGAAAGGTATATATGTTAATTTAATAATAATAATTTATACAAAGATTTTCAGATCAAAATGAATGAACTCTATAATATGGTTAAATGCTTTTTTTAATTGTTTGTTGTAAAGTAATAAAATAGACGTGCTATACGTACATATCTGTTCATCGACCGCATCTCCTCTGGACACATACAGATTATATATAATCGTATATGGGCCATTCCACAAAAATGGGACCACTTGGGTTTTTATCATTCTTTGATCCGGGAAATCTTACTGCAAGTATATATCACAAATGTTTATTAATATTATGGTAAAACTCGATGAGTTCTACTCAGAACACCATGGTTTGCCATACTTTAAATGACATTATCAGGTTCATATTTGTACTGAAAGGCCCTCAAAACCACCAAAACACTGTTTCCACGGCTCGATGTCTCAATTTTATGCTGCTGAATTTAATTCTCAATTCAAGTTTTTGTAATATTTTGGTACGAGTAAATGTAGCAAACGTATCAAACCAAAATATAAAGGCATTTAGTTCTGCCTACATTAATCTTAACGTGCACTTTTAATATCAAATGAACTTTCCACGAAATGTGTGTAATTTCCGATATCCGCACAGCTAGCGTTCCAACATAAACTGAATGTACTAAATTTGCAATCGTTTATGAACAATCCCCTAGCAAACCCACCACGCTATTAAAATTATATCACCTCGAAAGTCTCTGGCGCATCATTTGGGCTATACAAAATGTTGAAGTTCAGTATTTCAAACGACTGTTTAAAGCTTGTGAACTCCGTGATCGATATTTCTCGGTAAAGTAGGTATTCTGTTACCGTATAAAAGGTAATATATTATAGGTCCAATGTTTTTCTCACAATTTGTGTCGAAAAAAATAGAAATGCAACCATATGGCTTGCAGAAGGTCCGAAAAGGGGTGAAAACGTAAAAGGGGTTATCGTGAACGTATTGCAAGAGCACAATCTTTCTTCTTTGGAAAATCTTTGAGAAGTCTAGATACAGCAGCGAAACATTGAAAACAGTGAGTTTGCTTCTTCTTTTGTGTTCTATATAACGCATTTCACTTTGTGAACCAAACGGTTTCTTCTAGAATATGCTGTAAGTGTAAATATATGGCTCATAGTCCACATATATAAGTGTTTAATACCGCGCTACACATAGCCACATCGCTCTATTTAGCAAGTATTGAGCATGTGTTTTCGTCAGGCTTATTTTGCGTGTGTATGTCAGGATAACCATGGATAACGCTGTTCACAGGGATAACGGAATTTACCCTAAAATGTCCATATCAATCAAAAAAGAGAACAACTTCACAATATGCGATGCAGTGTGCATGTAATTTAATACAATAGTTAATGTAATGGTACATACCCCTTTTAAACGAAAATGCAAGCTATATAAAACATTTAAAGTGAAAATTAAATATTTGACCACTGTTTGACGGTCAATATTGGGAAATTCAGCCCAAATGTATGGTTTAAATCATTTTTTTCGTATTAAAATTGATAAAACAAATAAAGTTTCTGCAACAGCTACATGATTTATGTCAGTTTCAATTGTTTTATCTTTGTTTCAATCCCATAACTGGCATACACGTGAACGGCGTTATCCAAGAATAATACCATTAAAAATAGCATATAAAGTTATCTTTATATAATGACAAACAATTTCAATGTTGGGCTTAAAGAAAATTTGACAATTGATACATTACAGAAGGGAATATTCTTCTACTAGAGTAAAATTGACAAAACAAGTTTTGGAAAAAGGTACAAAATTGAAAGCACATAGTTGTCAAAAGCGTTGATTCATAGCAAGAGATTTGTTGAGGCTAAAAAATGAAATTCATTCTTCTGTCGCATAGCTTGTCAAATATTGTTATGGGGAGACCTCTCAACGACAAAAAAACAATAATTTGAATATCATATTCGGACATAGTTAGGGATGCAATGACTGCCAATGCAATATGACACTAGATAACGCCGTTCACCTAGTGAATAAAACCCATATAAAACACCTGAATTACATGGTTTCGTGCGTAAAAATGTGAGCAGTGGTGTTCGCAAACATTATTGTTCTAGTAACTTTAGCATATTGGGTCATCAAAAACAATCAAAGTAAGCAGATTTGAAACAATTTATTTTCATAATTTTCCAAAGCTGAAGTGGTCCCATTTTTGTGGAATGGCCCATATTCCACTTGACACATACAAATTGTATATCCCACTGAAAACATACAGATTGTATATTCCACTGGACACATACAGATTGTATATTTCACGGACACATACAGATTGTATATTCCACTGGATATACAAATTGTGTATCACAGATTGTACAGGTTGAATCAAAATAAATTTGTGCACGGGTCGGAACGGTCATTTTAACCTTGACGTGTGCATTGAACCATAACATTATTGTTGTTTATATGAAGCGTAGTTTTTTATTTTACACACAAAAAGTATATGACTGAAATATAAGCAAATTGTGACAAGTTCTATAAGAAGGCGGTGGTTTTTGCCATTCCAATGGTTTTGCTAAAGTCATGCTAAAATGGTCATTATCATCACACCAATTGTTAAAATGTTCCTAAACAATTAATTCTTAAACTCTGAGACAAGCAATTAATCTTCTGATACCAAGGTGTCAAATGTAATACCAGCATCTGAATACCAGCATCACCAGTCAAGAAGTGGAGGCACGTGTCGTAACATGTTGGACAGGGCACACACATGTCTTCAGCAAAATAGTAGCCATGTCGAAGGAAGGGGCCGTTAACAACTTGATATCAACAAACACAAATAACTGATTTCTATTTTAAATTGCAAGGAAGCTAAACATTTTATTTTATGTCTTACAAATGAATTTCAGCAGAAGGAACAAATAATTGTCTTTGACAAAATGTGATGTCTTTTTAAGTGCAATTATCAAGAAACAAAATGTTTTCAGAACATTTTATTTGTGCAATATTTTAGTATGTGAAGTATTATCATCTGAGCTATTTATTTCTACAGTGTTTTAACCACCTTTGGCTTATTCAATATGCCAGGATCATGTAATAAATAACAGACAAAACAATGCCTTGCTTGTAAACTCTCACTCCAATTCATTCATCATGCTACAGTTATATTCATGTAAATCCCATTGGATTGGCGAATGTAAATCCCATTGGATTGGCGAAAAACGCGTTCAGCTTACAAAACTTGTCACAGTTTATTCTCAGTCGATTACTTTCATTTTTTGGGAAGATAAACTAGATTAACTACGCTTGATACAAAAAACAGCATGTCATGGTTCAATGCACACATCAAGGTCAAATTGCCGTTTCAATCCGTGCACATTTTTTTTTTATTCACCCTGTATATTTCACTGGACACATGCCGATTGTTTGTTCCACTGCAAACAACATGGTATATTCCACTGGACACATACATATTGTATAATATTCCATTGTGTCACATTAGGATGAGATAAGCGAGCCTTTTTTTAACAGCGTATAATAATAAGGGGAACCCATTTTTTAATCAATTCAACAAGCGAAACAGACATCCAGGGTTCAAGAAACAAGGTCAGACAACACACCTGTGTGCTAAGAGTCCATTGCCGGATTGAGCTTGGATAGAAGACTTAATTGAGATCACTTGCCATTTTGTTAGGCATACTTTTAAGTTCCATACCCAGGTGGGTTTTTTCCATGTGTGCAGATCACCACGTGCCCTTTGATTTTCACTAGCATTCTGAACATCTTAAAAGGCAGTCATATTATTTTTGTCTTTCACCACCATTCGTACTTTATTTCTTTACAATTTTACAACGCGTGGGTCGAGTTCTTTATAGAAACCTAAATAAGATGGGTGCCAGGTGCTCCATTTTATGGAATGCAAGCAATTTCGGCAAGACATATTGTGTGTGGAGAGATTTTTGAATCAGGAAAAGTCAAGTCTGGTGGAAGTTGAATGGAGAACTTAATAGGATAGTACTAGGTTATAAGCTTAATTGTTAAAGGTCCTGTGTTCTTGATACACTGGCAACATTCATAAATTATATATTCCACTTGACACATACAGATTATCTAAAATATGGGCATAACCATAAAACCGAAGTATGTTTGTTTCAGGCACTCATCTTCCCGATCTCAACCTATGGTTGTGACTCTCGGACACAAACAATTGCAAACCTGCAACTAGATCAATGTTTTTGAACTGTTACACATGATGCATGTTCGAAGGTTCAGTTCAGAATATGAAAATTAAGATGCAAAATTGTAACATGACAATTTGCCGCCCTCTTAGACTCCTTGCTGAAGAAACCCCCGGAATCAAGAAAACAGGTCAATATAATTGGAATCCTGCTTGGAACATTGAAAAGATACCTTTATCATATCACCAGGTAAATATCGAGGGTTGAGCGCCAGAAGGCCGTAACTCAACTTTTGGGCAAATTTATATTTTGGTACACAAATAATCCACATAACCTAGATTTTCAGCACCATAAAGAGATAACTCATAAACACTCTTAATTTGACTAAGTTGTGTGCTACAGTGTATTGTAATGAGTCCCAAATATTTGCAAGTCGATTATCTCAAAATATCATTTCTTGAGTTACGGCCTTCTGGCGCTCAGCCCTCGATATGTTCAGCAGTTGTTATGTGTGGGTTTTCTTCAACACCTTGCTTTCATATTTGATTGTGTTATCTGCCAAATATGACCACAATGACAATAAGTTGTATCTTTCAGTTTTGACGTATTATCGTCGTCATTATAATTATCATTCTTATGAGTGTATATAAACGTTTTACTCAAGTAGTAATAATTATTTTTGTTTGACAAATTTCAATAAACAGAAATTATTCAATGTGGGAAAACAAGTCAAATAAGCACGTATTCGGGTGGCATATCTGAGAGGGCTATTGATCAGTCAGCTTCAGAACGGGGCCCCGTTTCAATTGAGGGCGCTCTATTTAGTGACGCACAGCTGTCATTTTTTTACACGGCGATTCATCAAGTGAAGGAAGTCCGTCGCCCGTCGGAATACGAACAAAAAGCACTTTTCAATAGAGGGCGGCTTGGGAACGTTTCCAAGGGAACGGCCTCACGTCACAGTAATTTTCAAAATTCATAAAAAGCCGATTTGCCGATTTTAAACAACGAAATAACTCTCTTAAACCGTTACAAAGGCATCACTTCTGAATACTTTAGGGCTTATATTTAATGTAAAAAAATATCACAATTCTATAAAATTGGTGTAATATCGTCTAGAAAATGGTAGTCTCATCGCAGCAAACCGGTCAAAAAAGACATACTTTTAGCTAGTGTCGTGTGATGTTGGGGTCAAAGGTTAAATTAAATCATCGAACTGGATGTCTCAAGGAGGTTATGCCTTATGCTGCCCTAAACTCGATGGATAGTTACTTTTTATGCAGATAATTGGGGGTAAAAGACGAAATTCAATCATTTGCGCAAATTGACCGTCGTTTTAGAGCGCCCTCAATTGAAACGGGCCCCGTTCTACAGCGGACTGTTGAGGGGAATACCAATCAAGTATTTGCATCTTGTGCTAATATGAAAGGTGAGGAGTTATATTTGTATAATTATCGATGTGGGAAAACAAGTCAAAGAAGCACGTTAACTTGGGAAACCATTATTGCCAAATCTGAGAAAGATATTGAACACTGATCACGACATAACCAGTGGATCTTGTGCTCATACGAACGGTGAGGATTGATATGTTGTGTACTTTTGTCGCCACTTGGTACGGGCTTACGATATACTACCCGGGATCAGACGGCCATCTGACGGCTACTGCTACAAGCCAATTAAGGTATTGTTACCTTTCACGAGCCAATATACCGCTGATGACCATGAAGCTTCATGCTCTCACCGGGTTCCTGGTTTTATTACAAATATCCTCCTGGAATTATAAAACCTTCTTTAAGCACATGAATAGGACAAAGTGTACGTTCGCACGATATTAGCACATCAAATTTGCTAGTATCGCTCGATACTTTACAAAACTGTATTGTTCCAGTATCGTCTGACACACTTTGGTGTTCCAGTATCGAGCGATTATTATGATCCAATCAAAATGTTAAGCCAACAACACTACTTTTGCAGCATTTTCATATATTTCACTAGAGGAGTGTCATCCCACCCAATTCAACAGGCCTTTCGTAGTCATCACTCATCACTCTCTTAACTTATATTTGTAGCAAACCAACCCAAAGCTCAATAGTGGATGGTGGACCTAGCTGTCAGCGTGTGTGTTGGTAAAGTGGTTATCTACAACAGGCTGGCTCCTTACCGTATGTTATCGCCTTCGACGGCTTATATAGCTTAGACCTTTAATAGAGCCAATATCTTGAAGTTCTCTAATAGTTTCGTATCAACGGGGGGGGGGGGGGGGGGGGGGGGGGGAGATAGCCCAATGCATAGGAAAAATATTAACTTATAATTGTAGCAAACCAATCCGAAGGCCAATGGTCCTGGACCTATCTGTCAGCGGGTTGTGTTGGTAAAGTGGTAATCTACAACAGACAGGAGTCGAGTGTTGTCGTCGGAAGTTATCCATTCCACGGTTTACAACAGCTTGGCCAGGATTTGGTTTATCCTTAGTGTAAGACAGCACGGAATTAATAACCTAGCACAAAACCATCTATTGACCGATTACAGAATTATACAGCTTTATTTCTTCCTAATTCTTACGTCAGAAAATGTATTTCTTTTCTATTTTACCCACATGTAAACAAAATTGAATACGCAAGAAAAAACCACAACATTGTTTTTCGATTGGTAAGCGTCAGATGCACGTAACCTCGTCGAATTTATTAAACATAACAACGTATTTGTTTATACATACATTAATCGATTCATTAATTCATTAATTAATTAATTAAATTTATTCATTATTCATTGATCATTGCGTTCTGACATATCGAATAAGAGTTTCATCGTAACACCTCATATCGAGAAAATAAAAGCGTTACGGTCCTTCTCAGTGCGCCATCGTCCTTCTTGGTTTGGAATAAGAAAATCTGGGACGTGAGCGCTGCATGCGGCGGAAGCGCCTACGGAACGCAAATGCAAGCCGAACGTAGAAATGTCCGGAACGATGGGCCGGAGTGCGTCGCGCAACATTTCGCGCGTTCGTTTGTAGTTGAGTGGATAAACTAAAACAACTGGGCCTTTAAGGAGATTCAGGTGGATCTCCGAGAGCTGTAAAATAACGTTCAGCAACAACAACAGGACACGAAGCGTTGCAAGTTCAGGCGATATTGACTGTTGATCCTTGGCGGAATTGGTTTGTTTTTGAGCGTCTAAGATGAATCACCATACATACGGTCGGAAGCGGGTCGGAAGAAGAATTGCAGTACCTACGTCATTTCTTATGACGCTGCGTAAATCGTCGCATCGAAGCGTAGAAAACCAGAGTAGCTGACGAAGAACACGAAAAGAATACGTAAATCTGAGAGACTTGCACGGCCATGCCCGTGTGAATCGTAGATCTTATTAAGAATGTCAGCAGTAATTGGCTCCTTTCTAATCGTATCTATGATCAGGGCCCTGTCTATGATCAAAAGTACAATGACGCCCTCTAGAGTTCAACAATATAAATAAACGTTATTTGAAAGTGATTTTTTTTCAAACCGAGAAATATCACCCTCTACAGTTTAATAATAAAAAGGTATGTTATTTACGATGTGTACATTGCAATGGACTCCTCTTGACTCCCGAAACTGTGACAAGCTGAGCCTTCATAGCAGAAACCATACCCTAGTCATTAGCGAAGAACTGGTTTGATGGCCAAGCGTTTGGGCGGCTCATTCTACACTGATGTCGGAGACCGATCGTGTGACGGGCCATGACCATCACAACACGGCCTCCGCGGTCGGGAAAGGCCTCTGACACTACATTTCCATCGGATTTTATTCCGAGACAACGTGCAATCCCACATTGAAACATTTAGTATTTGACGAGAAACCGCCGAAATTCGCGTAAAACTTGTAAAAACATTCAATGACAAATTGCTTCACATTAAAATTATCGCTGGTTTATAACCATTAAACCGCCCTCACAGGCACATTACTTGGGATAGCACAGTTAAAGTTTGTCAGGATTAGCCTATGAACAAGCTTTTGAATATCTATATACTACTACTGTATTAGTAGCAATCGATATTGAATATGGTTTAAAAGTACTTTTATTAAACGTCATCGAGTAAAAGGCTTTGGATTTCCCAGAAAATAACTTACGTAAATAAAACGATGCAAATTTAATGTAAATATGTTTTTATAAACCTAAGAATAGCTGTGAAATATCACAATCATACATTTTGTAAAATTTAAACTTAACCCAGTCTACAAATCAACGAAGCAAATTTGAGACGGCAATTGGAAAAGAGCCCTTTTTGAGTACTATTTTCAGATCTCTACCAAATATTTTAATAAGAACATAATTATTTACTTGTAATAGTTCTACGCAATGCAGTACACCAAATGGTGATGTTTTGTAGCGGTTAGGTTATTGGCGGTGATCAATAACATATCACGTTGGTTCGACTGCCGCGCCGCTATCGCCATTTTTTTCCCCATTTTATTTGTCTTGTATCTCTTAAATAAATTGTTTGATTCTATAGTTAAACATTGGAATTAATATTTCTGTTTATATAAATACATTTGTTATTTTCTCGCGTTCAGCCAGTGTTGCCGGTATGTTGTGAAAGTAGTCTTACGCTAGATTGAAATACCACGGCGGCCATCGTCTGTATATAAAAGACAAAAGATGATGTCGTTTTGACGCAATGAATGGTTAATAGTAGACTGTCTCCGTAATGCATTTATCGATTGCAACCCTGGCCCGGGGGACCCGGGACTGGCGGGGATTTGTGCCGGGAAATTCAAATTGCCAATATGACGTCCCCGCTACAGTCGCATACGGTCCCCGCAGGTCGAGCACCATTTTGTGTATGTCCCCGCTACAGTCCCGGTCACTCTTAGCCAGGGCAAAGTATACGTCACTGTTACAGCCACCCCCCCCCCCCCCCCCCCCCCCCCCCCCCCCCCCCCCCCCCCCACCTCTAAGTCCCCGCATAGCCGGGCAACGTGTTTTGGGGTGTAGGTCGGTATTCCGACGTGTCATTTATCCGAAAGGTTTTCATTCCGAAACGGTTTTTATCCCGAAGATAAATATCCCGAACGGTAACTGTTCCTGGTAGGTTATTATCCCGAACGTTAATTGATCCGAAAGGTCATTTCTCCGAAAGGTTATCGCTCCGTCAGGTTTTTGGTTTCTAAGGGTCATTTCTCCGAAAAATATCTGAAACCCCTACCGGTCATTTCTCCGAAAGGTTCATTATTCCGAAAGGTCTATATTCCGAACTTTCGGAGAAAAAACCTTTAGGAGAAAAAACCTTTCGGACAAATGATCGGTAGGTGTAAAATCGGGTTTTTTCAGATATTTTTCGGAGAAATGACCCTTAGGACCAAAAACCTAACGGAGCAATGGCCTATCGGAGAAACGACCTTCTGGTTAGGGTTAGGGTTAGAGTTAGCCCTAACCCTAACCCTAACCCTAACTCTAACCCTAACCCTAACCCTAACCCTAACCCTAACCCTAACCCTAACCCTAACCCTAACCATAACCCTAACCCTAACCCTAACTCCTAACGATTTTTTACCCTAGCGGGTTTTGCTCCGACAGAGCATAACTCATAACGATTTCTTCTCCTAACGGTTTTTGTTCCGAAAGGTCAAAAACTGTTCGGGGCAAAAATCTTTAGGAGCAATGCTGTTTCGGAGTAATGACCCTTAGGATCAAAGAACTGTAGGATAAATGATTTTCGGAATAATAACCGTGAGGAGTAAAAACTGTTCGGAATAATGACCTTTCGGGTTGAAAAGCTTCGGACCAAAAACCTATAGGAAGAAAAATCTTTCGGAATTTTGAACTTCCATTGAATAGCGTGTAGGAGAAATGACCCTTCGGAATAAATACTATCGGAGAAATGACCTTTCGGAATAAAAACCGTGAGGAGAAATAATACTACGGAATATCGATCTGACCCCGTTTTTTGTACGGCCCCGGTATAGTCCCGGTCCCCGTCTTGTCTCGGGTCCCTCGGGGCCGGGGTTCCAACATAACAACCCCATCAACGTCGACCATGATAAAGGCTGAAGGAATCAGTTTAGGCTAAATGCAAGTAGGTCACACACTTTCGTAAAATCAATATCATTTTAATAAAGCTTATTACCAAAATTGAGTCAATAAAGCACACAACAACTTTATCTTGACAGAGAAAACATTTGCTTTCGATTGTCTTTTTTTAATAGATATTTTTTAAAACTTGGAAACAAAATTATGAAATGCTATATACAGGCTTGAGAAAACCATAACTGTAACACATCACTTCAAAACAGACCAGTTGTCTCCAAAAAAGTCCAACTTAGGGAGTGTTCATAAATACTTTGGTCGGGGGAGGGGTTGGATAATTATGAGGGGGGGGGGCCAACAAGTTTTGATACTCTGCAAAGGGGGGGGGGGGGGGTCAAAAAAGGTTTTTGAAAACCCCAACAGAGCAGAGGGGAGTCAAAAAAGTGTGAACACTTTTTAGTTTCCAAAATTTTCTGGGGGCTTACCTGTATGCACAATATTTACGGAACGTTCATAAATCAACGTAAAAATAGCAATTTTTTGGCGCGCTACGCGCGAAGATGTCCTCGGACCAATGTTCATGTACTAGTCCAGCTAAAAAAGAATGAACGGCAAATTCATATCAATAACAAAACAACAATTGCGCGGACATTGTATTCAAAGCCAGGGTATATAATTGGAAGGAGCATCCTAATTGGTTTCATGAACCGAGATCTGTGCATGTGAAGTTATTCAGGGATTAAAGACCATGGCATTAACCAAAGATACCTGCAGTGGGAGTTCTGATTCACTCAAAATAAATATGATACATGTTAAAAATCCCATAAAAGATAACATATCTATGTTCTCTGAACTTAATAACAATGAAGGGGGGGGGGACAAGACAGTTTCAGGTGCAGGCAGTAATACAGGGGGAGGGTCAAAAAGGTTTGTGGCATGGCGGGGGGGGGGGGGGGGGGGGGGTCAAAAAAGTTTCGATATACCAAAAATGAAATTATCCAGGCCCCCACCAAAGTATATATGAACGGTCCTTTATTGGAATAGAGCATAAAACGCAGATGTTGTGCAACTTATGAGGTATCAAATCCTTTTAAAATGTCTGTATACCGACGATTGCCGTCACGGTTCTTTTCTGCAAATAACATTTGCCGGCAACTGGTCTGTTTCGATGAGATGGGTCACTACATTTTCTTTACTTCAATTTTTTAACATTTATGAAATATTTGAAGGAAAAAAATAGTGCTTAAAGTTTTATGCGCAACTTCTAATATTCACGCCAATTATTCTGCATGGCCATCCAAAATTCCAAACATCACATGTGTCGTTAAAACTGAATTAACTTGTCTTGCTATGCAAAAGCATAACAAAACCCTAATTTGTCTTTCCTTCATTTTGCAATATTTAAGGAATATTAAAAAAAAAATCTGATTACATGTTATGATGGACACGATTTGCCAATTCGGCATGGCCATCAAAAACTCCAAACATCACTATATGTTGTTAAAAATGAAATATTTTATGCTTTAAAAACTTTGAGTTGGACACTAACTTTCCCTAAAATCAATATCATTTTAATAAAGCTATAGAGAAAACTTTTTATCTCGTTTTCGTTTGTCATTTTTGTTTTAACAAATCTCTCTTTTACTTGGAAACACAATTATTAAACATGTTAAATGCTACAAGTAATGCTATATACATGCATGAGAAAAACATAATTTGTCTTTCTATTACATTTCTTACATTTAAGAATTATTTGAAGAAAAAAAAATCCTATTTAAGGTTTATGATGAATACGAGTTGACAATTCTGCAAGGCCATACACAATTCTAAGCATCACATGTGTTGTTAAAACTGAAATATGTATCCTTAAAACGTTGATTTGGAAAATCAACTCAAAATTATGAAATGCTATACAGGCATGAGAAACCCATACTTTGTCTTTTCTTCCATTGCTTAATGTTTAAGAAATATTTACAACAACAAATAATGCTATATAAACTGCTCAAAACAAGTTTGGAATATTTTTTCAAATTTCCAAATATCGCGGGATAAGTTCATTAAGTGTTATATATCTATGTAAGGCAAGGCTGATGTTTTCATCTTTACAATGATACCAAATTTGAAGCAGTCCCTTGCTCCAGTGCTCAGCTACTAGCTTGAGAACATGGGAAGGTCACAATCTGAATGTGCCAAAATCAACACTATTTCGTGTTCAAAAGAACATCTTTGTCGTCTGTTCAATGAAGTGTTACATTGACCACTACAGTGTAGGGAGATGATCTATTGATTTGTAAGCACAAAATAGTGTTGATTTTGGCACTTTCAGATTGCGACCTCCCCATGTTCTCAAGCATGTGGCTGAGCACTGGAACAAGGGATTGCTTCAAATTGGATATCATTGTAAAGATGAACACATCAGCTTTTAAATAATATATTACACTTAATGAACATATCCGCGATATTTGAAAATCTTGTGCTTGAAAAAATATTCCGAACTTTTTTTGAGCAGTATACATGCATGAGAAAACCATAATTTGTCTTTCTATTTCATTTCTTACATTTAAGAAATATTTGAAGAAAAAACAAATCCTGTTTAAGGTTTATGATGAATACGAGTTGGCAATTCTGCATGGCCATACACAATTCTAAGCATCACATGTGTTGTTAAAACTGAAATATTTATCCTTAAAACGTTGAGTTGGAAAATCAACTCAAAATTATGAAATGCTATACAGGCATGGGAAACCCATACTTTGTCTTTCCTTCCCATGCTTAATGTTTAGGAAATATTTACAACAACAAATAATGCTATATACATGCACGAGAAAACCATAATTTGTCTTTCCATTACATATTTTACATTAAAGAAATATTCGAAAAATAAACAAATTCTGCTTAAGTTTCTGATGGACACGATTTGCCAATTCTGCATAGCCATCAATAATTCCAAACATCACATGTCCACGCCATGCCATTTGCTGTTAAAACTGAAATATTTTATCCTTACAACGTTCAGTTAATGCTATATACAGGCATAACAAAACCCTAATTTGTTTTTCCTTTATTTTGTAATATTTAGGAAATATTCTGATAAGTTTTATGATGGACTCCATTTGCCAATTCTGCATGGCCATCAACAATTCCAAACATCACATGTGTTGTTAAAACTGAAATATTTATCCTTAGAACGTTGAGTTGGAAAATCAACCCAAACTTTTAAATGCTATGTAAAAACCACAATATTTTAACATTCAAGAAATATTTGAACAAACCAAGTATACTTATGTTTAATTATCCTTAAATCAACCCAATATTTAAATACTATATACAGTCATGAGAAAATCATAATAATCTCTTTTCTTTATTTTTTAAAAACATTTTTAGATATATTTAAATACAAAACCCACACATTTTGATTAAGTTTGATGATGGACACGATTCGCCAATTCTGCATGGCCATCAAAAATGCCAAACATTACTATGTGTTGTTAATACAGAAATATTTATCTTAAATCGTTGAGTTGAAAAATCAACCAATTATTGAATGCTATACATATCTATATATAATATATATCGTGCAGTTAGCAATACAGTATTTATACATGGAGATCCGCTTGTGTGTAGCGGCACTACGCGCCGAACACTGTATGGGTTTAGAAATTGATTCCAAAACCAAGAAAGCTGTTGTAGCTCAGTGGTTAGAGCGCTCGTCCGGTGATCGAGAGGCTGGCGGTTCGATTCCCCATAACAGTTAGTTCTTTTAGCGGGAATAGTGCTACGGATTTGATCTGTTCAATTTCTCTCATTTATACAGGCATTAGAAGAAAAAAATAACAGTCATGAGAAAATCATAATATCTCTTTCCTTTACATTTTTAACACTTAAGAAATATTTGAGAAAAAACCCACACATTGTGTCTGCTTGAGTTTTATGATGGACACGATTTGGCAATTCGTCATGGCCATCAACAATTCCCATCATCACACAGTCAGTTCGCAACCACGCGAAAAGTCGTTCCTTTTCTAACCCAGCAAAGCGACCCGGAAGTACTCACCCGTAGCGAAACCGCTTCGCAGTCATAGTTGACCTCGTAATAGCACGATGTAAATGAGCTCTTTTCATGATTATAATCACACATTTCAAACACATTTGCCATGAAATTGTATAGTAAAAAGGCATATTATGCAAATAATATTATCTAATATTTTCTGTGAACTTCATGACATGTTGTATTTTCGGTGCAAATTATTGCAATCCGACAAACCCGAATTCAAGAAAAACTTGACGAAACTAAAGCCAAATTCACGGTAAAAAAGTCACTTCTGAAGAATCAGGCATCAATTTTATCCATCTTATCATAATATTCATAGTCTTTTGTAACTAGAAACATGCTTACAATTTTATAAAATTATTTAGTCCGGTCAAGTGAATGCTTATAAAATAGCTCTTCGAATCTTGTCTCGATCTAAATTCATTTCGTAGCGTCGACGGGTTGTTGATCAAGTGTTTAAATCTCACAATTATATTCAGATTTGCTTGATAGCTCAGATGGTAGAGGGCTGGCTTTGGGAGCGAGAGGTCCGGGGTTCGAAATCGATCCTTCTGCGCTACACAATGTCATATGATATTTTTTTTACAGAAAGGCAGTACTGCAGAAAGGCTATCTGGTCAAAATGAATAAACATTTCACAATTTAATCACACAAAATGCATGAATTCGGACGTTTTCATTGGAAAAACGGTATTTTTTTCGAAAAATTTCAATAATGAATTCAAACGCGGGCATGAAAATGAAGCGCGGGCGTGTTACGGGAAACTAAAAATCAAGTTGGCGAGGCCTAACGGGGGATCGTAAGTTTCGTTTTCTGACCGAAAATCGGTGAAAATCAAACTCCGTTTTTCTTATCAAAAAAGAAGTCGGGCATCAATGTTTTTGATATGAAATTAAAGCTTAAGATTCCGTTAGTACGGAAATTGCTCTTAAAATATCGTACGAATTTTAGTCCAGTCAAGTGAATAGTTACAAGAAGCAAAGTCACGAAAGTTTTTAAATTCTAAAATTAGCGATAAAATCACTGTTTGTGGACCAAATATGTCAGATTTGGCATCATATTATAGAGAAAATTACGAACAATCCACCTACTTCTCCATCATGGCTGCCAGCTAACCCTACCTCAATTAATTCGGGGAAAACAAACTTCCCTTAATGTTTTAGCGCAAGGTTGACATCCTGAAATTGATCTTTGCGTGGGTTAGAAATCGGCAAGGTCACTCATTAAAAACGATACCTGCGTGCTGACTGCACATGTGTTGTTAAAACTAGAATTATTTTATCCTTAAAACTTTGAGTTGGAAAATCAACCCAAAATTATTAAATGCTATATACAGACATGAGAATACCACAATTCTTTTAACATTTACGAAATATTTGAACACACAAGTATGCTTAAGTTTGTTTATCATGGAGTTGATTTAAGGATAAACAGAATTAACAACATTAACAAACTAAACAAGCATAACTCTCAATTGCAACTCTCAATTGATTTAATATCCAAATATCTAAAATATCTAAATCGCTATCCCAGGCTAATTAGAGATGTGCCACGATTATTTAGATAACTACAATCCCGCTTCTTAATGCAATTGCACTACTGACATCATATCATTAGGTTACTTGACTCTTAATTGCAACTCTCTACTGACATGATATCCTCAATAATATCCAAATATCTAAAATATCTTAAATCGCTTAATATCCCAGGCTAATTAGAGATGTGCCATGATAGATAGCTACAATCCTGCTCCTTAATGCATTTGCACTACTAACATCATATCATTAGGTACAAAAGTGAATAATATCACATGTGCAGTCATGTGTGCAGCCACGTGTGCTGAGTTCGACATACCTCGAGAAGTCATATCGGAGATTCGAGATGATAACAAATGCAGGGAACATATTCAATGATTTATTTAGACTACGAGGGTCATTCAATAAGTTCTACCTACTACCTCATAACTTTGTTATTATATAAGCCAGTCGTATGAAATATTTCACAATTGTAGCGTTGAATCTCAGCTACAAATTCATAGTAAATTGGTCTGAGTACTGTATGTACTTTTCTGAAGATGCTATGAAAAACCAATGGTCCGTTTAGTGCGACGGAAACGGATAACAAATAGCCAAATGTCTCATAAGTGCTATTCATTTGGCCAATTCTAAGAGACAAAACGTACCTATAGGTAATTAAAACCGTTTTAAATTACATATATCTCTTGAACAGACTATAAAAAATGAAAGTCACCGATTTTCTTGGAGAAAAATGCCCTCTTGTTACTCTAATCATAACAAAAGCAAAACAGACATCAGTTATCATTTACTGTATATGTGTAGCTATGATTCAGAGCTATAATCATGACAAATGTCATGAGGCTGACATTCATATTAGCGATGTTATGAGTGAGGAGGTAGAACTTATTGAATGACCCTCGTATAATAGATTTTCAATAGGTTTTTTATATGTAAATATTCTAATTTTGTTATCCGATTGGGCTATTATACAAATGTGTACGAAGCCAATAAATTCGTCATATTGAATAAATTAACCTAAACATGATGATGAACTCGTTACTAAAAGCCTTTAATTTCGCCAGTGGTTATTATTTTGATACAATAATCTTCAATTTTGAAATGGTTATTATACTACGCAGTGAATAGCGGTATCATTCCATAAAGGCTGCTTAATGCATAGAACGCTGTTATGCTCAATATTTCCAAAGATCGTAATTCATGCATAGAACGCTGTTATGCTCAATATTTCCAAAGATCGTAATACATATACATTTGAATACATCTTATAAATTCTTATGTGTCACTGCACGGAGATACAGGGTGAGTCAAACAAACTCATAGTAAAATTTAAATTTAAACATATTTTTGTTGGAATCCAAAAACATGCTGGGATAACGGGTGTTTCCATAACCTGACCCACTTTTTTCTGACATACTTTTTCTGACACACATATTTACCTGTTACAACGAGGAGATGGTTCTTTGTAAATATTATGATTATAGCTATCTCAATTATTGCAATTTTATATGTTTTTAGTGTATGAAAAAACCCAATTATTTTCTGGCTCGTTCATGCCCGAGTCCGCGCAATTACCGCTATCAGTAGCTATCACTTATCTTGAATTAGGCTTGGGCGTTGCGCGATATACAAAAATAAAAGACAGCATAGACGCAGCGTTGTCTCCATTCATTATACAATGTATATCCTCTGTGAGTTTATGCTATTCGTATCTATTCGTATCTAAAAATTATTTCACTGTGAAAGAATGTTTTTCAAACTGATTTTGAAAAGAAAAGCCGGAAAATCATTTTAAAATAGAATGGATTTCGAAATATCAAACGTACGTCAGGAGTCCACAAATCTACGGCGCGAAACACCTCAAAATATAGACTTGATGCAGTTAACTAATTTTTCGCCGAAGGCGTTCTATAAATGAATTGCCACCCAATATTAGCGCCTACTTGCTGCAGCTGCTATGCACGGTTGAAACATACACTGTGTACATAGCAAACACTGCACTGCACTAGCATATTGTAGGTGTGTGTGAGAGAGAGAATAGGTGCTGTAGCTAGCAGCCTGTCCGATAAATGAATGACTCGTTATAATAGTAGGGTCATAATCTTGGATTCCGTGACCATTTGCTCCGTACCTTGGTTTCTTGGTGAATTTGTCAACTAGAACCATTTTGAAGAAAAAAAATAGTTCCTATGTCCCTCTCAAAAGTGACGGGAACCTTTAACTTTTTAAACTAAAAGGTATACCAAATTGTTCGGCTGAGCACAAGGATTCCGAAAAAGTATAGTTTGCTATACTTCCGATGTTTGGTTAACGAGTTATCGGGTAAAACGTAAAAAGGTCGTTGACCTTTGTATATGGGGTCCAAATTTTAACTTGCCCCGATTTTGAAAAACAATATCTCATATTGTTCGTATGATCACAAGGATTCCAGAAATGGTATTTTTTTATTAGCACAAGTAATATTTTGCGTGGGTCAAAAGGTCAAGGTATACTGACCTATATGGAACCTGACCTTTTGACCCCTTTATAAGGTACAACAGACACTCTAGGTGGTAATCCTTGTGATCATACGAACAATATGAGATATTGTTTTTCTAAATCGGGGGAAGTTTAAATTTTGATCCCATATGCAAAGGTCAACGACCTTTTTACATATTACCCAATAACTCGTTAACCAAACATCGGAAGTATAGCAAACTATACTTTTTCGGAATCCTTGTGCTCAGCCGAACAATTTGGTATACCTTTTAGTTTAATTGAAGGCATTTGAATTTTCGGGCCCCTGTATGGCGGCCATTTTGGAATTTGCGCTATAAAAAAAGTTCCCGTTACTTTTGAGAGGGACATAGGAGCTCATTTTCTTTTAAAATTAATCTCGTTGACAAATCCACCAAGAAACCAAGGTACGGAGCAAATGGTCACGGAATCCAAGATTATGACCCTACTATAAACAAGTACTGTGTGTTGACTCAGTCGCCCTGTGGGGGACGGTGGTGGTTGTAACATAATGAAAACTAGCATTTGCCCATCCCTATTCACAAGGCTCGCTACACATCTTTTCGCGCGGTAAACATCTTTTCGCGCGGTAATATATTGCTGTCAACGGATTTATTAATACGTATTTATGTGATCGAGGCTGAACATCTTTCATCCTCAATTTCATTGATAGAATATAAACACTTGTATAATGGGGAAAAAAGCATGTCAGTAAAAGTATGTCAGGTATGTCAAGAAAAAGTGGGTCAGGTTATGGAAACACCCTGGGATAACTATGAATTAAATACAGTATGTGTTTATATATAGTTTACATTAAAATAACAACAATAATTGCATTCGCGTGATAATAGGATGTGAGCATTGGAATACGCTCATTGACGTCATGCGTCAATGTATAGACTTTATAGACGGACGAAGTATATACCAGAAGTACTTTTGTGAATGAAAGAGTGAATCTAAAAACTAAATTACACTAATAATATTAATAATTTGTTGGGATTTGACTATATCTCCAAGTATTTTGCTCATGTCTTGTCCCGTCATGACCCCGAACATGACCGATCGGGTAAACAATCAACTAAGGAACAATTGGATATGTATATACATGTATTATTGACCTGTTGTTATATCTCTACAAAGCGGGCTATAAAGCTGTTAATTTGTTTAATGCGACATTACTTATTTCCCTCATCAGAGGCAGTACAGGATCCAGGGTAGGACTTCACCTCACACAAAACCACAGCCTTTTCATTTGCTGGCTGATGAATGCTAATATAACGTCCCTCAAGATCACATTGCACATCTATCACAAGAGAAGATTGTATTGTTGCCGAGGTAATACCAGGACCGCAGTTTGGATTGTTCCTGTCAGGATCTTGTCCTATTCGAACTACTGCACCTGCTAGGCGTTCCTCTGTGTCAACAACACAAATGGACACATCAGCGATTATTGTACCAGACAGATTTGATGACGGTGATGGTCTTCCTCCTGGTAGTGACAGTGGTGTTTAAGGGTGATAGTGATGGAAATGGTGATGGTGATGGTTGTGCTGGTGATGGTGATGGTGATGGTGATGGTTGTGTTGGTGATGGTGATGGTGATGGTGATGGCAATGGTTATGATTGTGGTGGTGATGGTGATTGTGAAGGTGGTGGTGGTGATGGTCATGGTCAGGGTGATGGTTAGGGTCAGGGTGATGGCGATGGTTGTGGTAGGGGTTATAATGGTGATTGTGATGGTGATGGGAATGGCGACGGGGATGGTGAGAGTAGGATGACGGTGACGGTGATAGTGAGGGTTATGGTGATAGGCCCACCACACCCGTGCCGTTAGGAAAAGATTATGATCCAGTGTTTCTACACAGAGACATATTCTTACATCAGTTTAGGTAAATATACAACTTCTTAATAACTATGTGGAATTTACTTAAATCATCTTTGAATAAGTTCATCAGGATTGTAGATTGAAATGATTAAAAATGTAAGTTGTACAAATCCAATTTGCTACTCACATGCTAGACAATTTCGTCTTCCCGTTCGGAAGACTTTTTTGGTAGTGACTTGATCTACTTGTTTTCCCCGCGAGATTTGCTTGCATTCTCGGTCCCAGGAAGCGCAGGTGTATGGTAAAATAAAGTTTGGATAGACACAACTTTTCGCTGCTGTCCTGTCAAAACATCAGCGCTCCATTTAGGACTATGTGGATACCCCAGCGGGACATTCAAAAGAGTACAGCAACAGAAGAAGGACAAGATCGCGAAGAAAGCTAAGAAAAAGGATGAGACCAAAGAGAGCAATGGCATGGTGTTTATCACCTACATGTACATCCTAGATGTGTCTGAAAGACTACAAAGGACTTTTAAGAAGTACAATATCCAGACTGCAATGAAACATTCATCCAAAAGACAAACGAGACACGCCAAGAAAATTAACGACAAAAAGTTCACGAGAGCCAACAGAAAAGATTCTACGACGAAACAACATAAATCAGCTGTCACCAACCATAATTATAGCACAAGAGAATCACACGATCGACTTGGACGGGCAACAAAGACTACGACAAACATAAACGATGGATAAGAAATTCCATTTGGATACGCAGGCAGAGGGCTAAAATCATCAACCGCGACGAGGGTATTTATTCCCTAAATCATGTCTACGATCCACTGTTAACACCTGAGCTTCCTGTGACCGAGAATGCAAGCAAATCTCGCGGGAAAAACTAGTTGATCAAGTCACTACCGATGAAGTCTTCCCAACGGGAAGACAAAACTGTCTAACATGTGAGTAGCAAATTGGATTTGTACAACATAAATTTTAATCATTACTTAAAACGTGTAAAAATACACAATATGTGTAAAATTATCACAATTCTTGTGCAAAAGCTTTACACAAATACTTAAAAGTAGTTCTATTTTTACACAGATTGTATATTTTAAAATAATATTTTTCTTATGTATTGAGCTTCCCCCCAATGTTTTAAGCTTAGGGCCCTACCTGTTGATACGTAAACTAAGCTTAAAACATTGGCTCCATTAAAGGTCATAGCTATGAGTGGTCATAGTATAAACAAAACGTGTAAAATAATACTTGCGAAAAAGTATCAATCAAACAAACCCGGGAGAGTGGGGGTGGAGGAGAATGGAAAATCAAGAACAAAACCATATTGGATATTTATATGATTATGCTAATTACGGAATAAACCCTATTTGTAAACTGTTTTGGTCATCTTTGACGTGTACGATGTTATCTTAGACGTCTAAGATATTATCTTATACGTCGAAGATGAGCAAATACAGTTTACAAATTTATATATAGGGTTTATTCCGTAAATAGCATAAGCTGGTTGGATATCCAATAATGGTTTTGTCCTTGTATTTCCATCCTCCCCCACTCTTTACTCCCCCGGGTTTGTTTGATTAATACTTTCTCTCAAATGTTAAATCCAAAGTGTCACAATTGTTAACGGAATAAAGCGAGAATATCATCTTAGGCGTCTAAGTTACTACGTGTTACTTTAGACGTATTATCTTACACATTTTGTTTATACTACATGTATGGCCACTCATACTAAGCTATTGCAAGCAGTCGAGGGCGATAACTTACGGTAAGGATCCTGCCTGTTGTAGATAACCACTTTACCAACACACACGCTGACAGCTAGGTCCACCATCCACCATTGAGCTTCGGGTTCGTATTCTACATTTATAAGTTAAGAGTGTGATAACAATTAAGAACAATATGACCATTGACACGATCTGACGATTGCAGATTTGGTAATAATGGTTTTCCAATTTAACGTGCATCTTTGACTTGTTTTTCCACATCGATAACTATAAAAAATATCACCCCTCACTTTTCGTATGAGCGCAAGATCCACTGCGGAAGTCGTGATCAGTGTTCAATAGCTTTTTCAGATTTGGCAATAATGGTTTTCCAAGTTAACGTGCTTCTTGGACTTGTTTTCCCACATCGATAACTATACAAAATATCTCTCCTCACCTCTCGTATGAGCACAAGATCCACTGTCAAAGTCGTGATTAGTGTTCCCATCAATAGCCTTATCAGATGTGCCAATCCAATACGTGCTCATTTGACTTGTTTTCCCACATCGAATAATTTCTGTTTGGTGAAATGTGTCAACAAAAAAATTAACATAATACTAGAGTAAATACATGTACACCCATACGAATGATACTGATTATGACGCCGACGACAATAATACCGACGTCAAAACTGAAAGATACAACCTATTATTATGGTCATATTCTTGAGAGTAAACTATGGTACTTAATAATACATCTCCATAATATCAAAGGAGGTGTCCAGCAAGCACAACATTGCGCATTATTTGTTATAAAAGGAATTATCAATAGTTCTATAGAACAAAACATCATATTTATCATAACAACGAATAAACACTGCCATATCTCAACATGTATTTTTTTTAAATCGCGGTGATCGAAAGTCCCGTCATCAATGAATGCATGGCGCAAATTTGAGCACAAATGTTATAACCGTGACGTCATTGATACAGGGGCTTTACATTAAATGGCATGTTTTATTGGCTTTTTTGATAAGTGTAATGTTTTGTTCAATATAATTACGCGATTAAGGCTCGATAATTACTTCTCTAACATATAATGGACAATATTGTGCTTGCTGGAGACCTTCTTTAATAAATGCTGTGATTTAAGCATACTCCAGCAGATCGTCACAATCAAATATGGCAGCAAAATCTGAAGAAAAACCACGCATAACAAATGCTGACGATATTACCCTGGTGATATGATAAAGGTGTCTCTCCAAAGTTTCTAATTATATCGGCCTGTTTTCTTGATTCCGGGGGATTCTTCAGCAAGGAGTCTAAAATGGCCGCAAATTGTCATGTTTCAATTTTGCATCTTGAATTTGATATTCTGAACTAATTAACCATCGAACATGACTCACATAATTATGGTTCTTTATAATTAGATATGCAGCCCATTGGATAAACCCTTGCATTCTTGCCATCAACGGTCATATTTGAGAACAAATTTCTTACATATTGATCCAAACAACCTAAAGCATCTTTATTGTGAAAAGGGTCTATTTGACTTATTTCCAATTCATTTTCAATTTAATATTCGGCACAAAAAACTTTCCACCGTGTTTAAATCAAAGATTGAATAGTCAATCTTAAAGATTGTGCTGAGGGAAAGATCTTAAAGGATTGAAAATATTCAATATAATAGAGTGAAATTTCAATATATTGGACTAAAATTTCAATCTATTAGATTAAACATTTTCAATATTTTAAGATATTTCCCTCAGCACAATCTTTAAGATTGATTTTTCAATCTTTTGATTTAAGAGAGTAGTTTGTGGCAAATATTCCTATAAGGAGGTGTATGTTGGTTAGCCTCACGCCTTCCCCCATCCTCACACAGAATAAAAACTGAGGTCTATTTTTCCGCCTCGCTTTTCATATGATAAGAGAGTGAAATAATTATGTCAAATTCTCACAACGGGTTCAATTCTTGTTCGAGGTAATGCATTTTGGCCTTTCTCAACCACAACAAGGAGGTACAAGATCAATTACTAGCAAACTTGTGAATGGTTTTATTAAAGTATTTACCTGTTCCGACAGTCACAATAAAACTAATGGACGCTTTATTTCCTGAAGGATCCACAGCCGTGTAAGTTACAGACGTTACTCCGTAAGAGAACAATTGCCCTGGCACGTGACTTGAGAATAAAGTAAAATATCGAGAATTATCAGTAGCTGTCGGTTCTGTCCAGTTGACGGTAGCATTATATGCACATGATGTAATTATGTGCATCACATCAGCTGCGCCAGTGATGACTGGGTTTTCAATATCTGCAGAAGAAAAAGGGCATATCATGAATGCATCATTTTATTACAAGGTGAACTTTGTGCTCTATAACAAAATGGTCTTAGTTATTTTTTAAAATAACTAAAGTATGAGCTTACACCTATAAGGATTAAGAAAAATCTGCCCTCTTTGTACAACAAAACATCATTCAAATATTCTGATGTACGGCTTAGATCAGAATTTCACACTAGTAGTTGGGGAGCATAGCGATTTTCCGGTCCCGGACCGAGGCTGACACAGACAGGGAGTTATATACCAAAATGTTCTATGAAGATGGTAAAATTAAAACCTACTCTCTAAATGTAAAAGAGTGGACTTCCACTCTTTCAAGGTGTTAAATGCAGTAACACGTTTTTGAGTGGAAAAACACTCTAAAAGGAGTGAAAGGGGATTTTATATGACAATGTTCCACTCTATTGAGAGTGAAAAATTAACTTTCACACTAATTTTAGAGTGGACATTTTCCTCTCTAAAACGGGTTGTCATGCGTTTCACTCCCTTCATTCCTTTTCGAGTGAATTGCCACTCTTTCCACTCGTTTTACATTCAGAGAGTACATGTAAGTGTATATCCTTGCCAACTTGATGGTTGATTGACCTTTACCTTTATTTCAAAACAATGTATGCTCCATCCACACCTATAAACTACGTAAACAGTCACAATATAAATATACTGGGCAAACAGACTGGTTTAGTGATTTCATGAGTGGCAACAGCAAATATGACCATTATTAAAGTTCATCTTGAATTCTGAAGTAAATTATATTTTTTTTAAATCTTCAAAATTACTGCATATCCCTTTAAGTGCTAACATGACTGAAATCCCTGCACAGAAGAAGATCTTGCCTCTCTAAGTTAAAATCGATGGTTGGAGAATGATTCATGCACGGGCTATAATTATCACTCACCTTTGATGCTAACTGCAAACGATTTTGTTATAGTATTGCCTGCGAGATCTACAGCCGTATATGTCACTACGGTGTCCCCAATACTTAAAACTACTCCTGGTTTGTGGCTGGATGTTAGGCTGTATAAAGTGTCGTGTGCACCATAATAATCGCTGGCTGTTGGCTCTGTCCAGAAAACTATGGAATGAGCCGTTCCATTGTCAGTAGTTAATGTAACATTCGGTGGCATACCACGGATATTAGGGTATTCTTTATCTAAAAATAGAAAGTAAATGCATTTTATTCACCATGCCAATGGTAATGACTTTCATAAAAGATATACTATACTCTGTTTGGCCATCTCGAGACAGTGACGTAACTGAACAGGCGCAGCTTTTACGCACGCGTGTGTATCTTCCGCCTTTCAATGCTCGTGGTTTGTACGCCAGCGCCGCGAGTATGCGCGCGCGTTATGTGATGCAATTAGTAGAATACGCGGTTACGTCACTGTCTCGAGATGGCCAAACAGAGTATAGTATTCCATTCCAAGACTGGACGAACTATTTTACTTGATCGACCCAATTGCAAAAAACAAATGGATCCTATAGTGTGTGGAGCCTCTTAACAACTCAGTGACTATATACGTATTTCATAACATGGTTAATAATAGAATGCTATTGAATCTTTCATATGTATGTTTCACATGATCATCCGACTATATCTAACCATCTAACGAAAGGACCAATTTGTTAATTTTGTATGCGATCAAACAATGGAGCGATATGTTACTGCAATAACGATGAAAATATCAAATAGCAGAAATTGCGCCTGAGTGAATGGTTAATCTACGTGGTTCGTTAATGGCAAGCGCGATCTCGTACAATAACTTTCCATCAGATGGAAGAAATGGATTTCCAGGTTTCAATCAGCAATGATTGGATTTGACATCAATTCCCCAAAACGTCAACAGGCATTGCTTTTTACACTACGATGGGCAAGAATTACAAGATGTGTTTGAAACCCTTCCAAACAAAGGAACTGTTGATGAAATTGAACCAGCGATTGAAACTCTTACACAATATTTTACACCCAAACGTAATGTTATTTACGAGAGCATTATATTTCAACAACTCAAGCAGGAAGATCATGAAACAATTGAACAGTTTGCTACTCGACTTAGACAAGGCGCTGCTCGTTGCGATTTTTCAAATACAGATCGCGCAATACAAACACAGCTACTTGCTGGTTGCAACTCAGAGATCTTGCGCGCACGCTCATTTAAAAAAGAAAGATCCCTTGCAAATCTCCTGAAACTAGCACGTACACTATCAAAGGGTCACGCTCAAGGTGTCACACAGGTGAAAGACTCGTTGGTCAACAAATTGCAAAGTAGTGCACACACAGGAGGACAACGCGGTTCAGGATCCATCCAGTCTCGGGGCCAACGAGAACCAAGGTGCTGAGAACCAAGGTGTGGTTCCCACAACTAGCAGAGAAGACAGAGTCTACCATAAAGCACTGCATATCTTGTCAAGCATCAACTCCTGAAATTCACAGAAATCCTGACTACCCATGGCAAAACGTGAGTGTTGATTTTTGTGGTCCTTACCCTTCTGGTCAATATTTGCTGGTTGTTGCGGACGAATACTCACGGTACCCTGCAGTTGAAATAATCACATCAACATCTGCCAAGACTACAATAGCTCGTTTGGACAAGATATTTGCTGATCACGGAATCCCAGAGACTTTAAAAAGTGACAATGGCAGCCCATTCCAGTCGGAGTAGTTTGCTCAATTTGCAAAGTATGCAGGTTTTCATCATCATCGCATCACTCCAGTTTGGCCAGATGCCAATGGCATAGCTGAGAGATTTATGAGAACCCTTAAAAAAGCCACATCAACAAACTGATGGTCGTCCATGGCAACAAACATTGTGGTCATTTCTTCGCAATTACCGGGCAACACCCCACTGTAGTACTGGAGTATCACCAGCAGAAGCACTGCATGGACGACAGATTCGTATCACATTACCACAATTGCCATCGCAATCAAAATCACATGAAATAGACAAACAAGCTCGTCAGAATGACGTTCATGCTAAAGCAACAATGAAAGCGTATGCAGATAAGGGCGTCGCACTAAGCAAGCCTTCAGCATGTTTAGGGGGCGGGACCACCGTTTTCACAGGACATGCAGGAAGTGTCCCAACAGTTTTGAACATGATTGTAGGTCTAAGCAATTATAATCAATTATTTGAAGTCTCTAAAATAACTATAAAATCATACAAAAGTGGTCAAAGAAGAAAATTTGCACTGATATTGTTTGATAACCTTCATTTAATAATCATCCGATCAAAAGTTTGGCCAACAACACTACTTTTGAAGCATTTTTATATATTTCACTTAGAGGCGGGTCACCTCAACCAGTTCAACAGGCCTTTCGTGGACTGTTCCATTATTTATTTAGTGGTGTGAATCCTGCAGCGTGCAGGAGACCGTCTCTCCATATAGTATCGAATGCTTTTCGGAAGTCCAGGAAGACCATATAAGTAGCTTCACCTTCATCCAACCTATACTTGCTGTGATATTCTTTAATGTAAATGTGTGATATTCGCATCGATAGTTTTTTCTGAAACCACACTGGACTTCCGAAAGCGTATTGTTTTATCAAGGAAGCCTGAGATGGTATATAAAGCACTTACCAATTACTTCATAAAGCTAAGCCTATTGACTACTACAAATATAAAATACAACCCCCTTGAAGAACCCAACACAAAAATTCCCTCTCAAAAATTACTGATCCCCTGAAAAATACAGTGCTAGTAATTGAATTTTGAACAACTATAAAATCTTGATCCACAAAAATACAAGCAATTGAAATGATATGACTTGTCTTGAAATTTTGAACAAATCAATAATAATTTGGATGCATACATTGCTTAACATGAATCAACCAATAATTAGAAATAAGAACAACACTAAGCATGGAGATGCCTTTAAACACACAAATATTAACTTGATAATTGACAAATTATGTAGCACGTACAATTTGGAATAATACATTAATTTGGTAACTCCATCTATTCATTTAATGGAGCGGTTCCTGAAAATCACTTTAAAACACTAAATAACAAAAATAAATGATAAGAGGGATGGAAGGACTAGTCTCAGAGGAAAACCATAGCAACTTGATTCGTGCACAAATCAAATTACCATTGCAATTCATTTCCAAAGGCCTAACAGTGAATACATATTCAATGCTAAATTTCTGAACACAAGCACATAATTAGTCTACATAGAACTCCGCATAGAACACAAATAAATATAATCTAACAACAAAACAGCTTAAACTAATTGGGATAATGACACTTAACATGCAGCAATAAAAATGTATGATCAAAGCATGGATAACCTAAAGCGAAGATAATCTTAGGGGATTAACCATGACTTATGATGTTGATACAGGCGTTGGGCCTATAAAGCACTTACCAATTACTTCCTACCTAAAGCTAAGCCTAATAACTACTGCAAATATATAATCCAACCCCCCTTGAAGAACCCAACACTACAATAAGAAGTGATGGCATAATAAAACACAATGAAGCATTACATACATATCAAGTTACAGTGCAGTTATATGAATGCTGACAATAAAATGACCAAATATTCTGGTTTAAGAGATGAATTCTAACAAACGATTTAAACATTGCGACTGCCTTTGAATTACGGATCTGCAAGGGAAGATTGTTCCAGAGTTTTGGTCCTGCGACGCAGAAAGCCCTGTCCCCATATGTACAGTAAGGTGCACAATTGGTCATTTTGGAAATATCATTATATATCGTACCTATAACTGATATAAAAGATATATCTGATATTGACGATACAAACGATAGTTTGACGATATAAAAGATAGAGATGATTTAAGTGAGTTATAAATTTGCGACGATATATTTGATATTTTTGATATTTCCGATATAAATGATATAAAAGATACAAACGATAGTTTTCACGATATAAAAGATAGAGATGATTTTCTGACGATATATCTGATATTTTTGATATTTCCGATATAAATGATATAAAAGATACAAACGATAGTTTTGACGATATAAAAGATAGAGATGATTTAAGTGAGTTGTGTATTTGCGACGATATATCTGATATTTTTGATATTTCCGATATAAATGATATAAAAGATACAAACGATAGTTTTGACGATATAAAAGATAGAGAGGATTTGAGTGCATTGTAAATTTGCGACGCTATATCTGATATTTTTGATATTTCCGATATAAATGATATAAAAGATTCAAACGATAGTTTTGATGATATAAAAGATAGAGATGATTTAAGTGAGTTGTGTATTTGCGACGATAGGGCCTATATCTGATATTTTTGATATTTCCGATATAAATGATATAAAAGATACAAACGATAGTTTTGACGATATAAAAGATAGAGAGGATTTGAGTGCATTGTAAATTTGCGACGATATATCTGATATTTTTGATATTTCCGATATAAATGATATAAAAGATACAAGAGGATTTGCAGTGCATTGTAAATTTGCGACGATATATCTGATATTTTTGATATTTCCGATATAAATGATATAAAAGATACAAACGATAGTTTTGACGATATAAAAGATAGAGATGATTTAAGTGAGTTGTGTATTTGCGACGATATATCTGATATTTTTGATATTTCCGATATAAATGATATAAAAGATACAAACGATAGTTTTGACGATATAAAAGATAGAGAGGATTTGAGTGCATTGTAAATTTGCGACGATATATCTGATATTTTTGATATTTCCGATATAAAAGATACAAACGACAGTTTTGACGATATAAAAGATAGAGATGATTTAAGTGAGTTGTGTATTTGCGACGATAGGGCCTATATCTGATATTTTTGATATTTCCGATATAAATGATATAAAAGATACAAACGATAGTTTTGACGATATAAAAGATAGAGAGGATTTGAGTGCATTGTAAATTTGTGACGATATATCTGATATTTTTGATATTTCCGATATAAATGATATCAAAGATACAAACGATAGTTTTGACGATATAAAAGATAGAGATGATTTAAGTGAGTTGTGTATTTGCGACGATATATCTGATATTTTTGATATTTCCGATATAAATGATATAAAAGATACAAACGATAGTTTTGACGATATAAAAGATAGAGAGGATTTGAGTATTGTAAATTTGCGACGATATATCTGATATTTTTGATATTTCCCGATAACATCGGGAAAAAAAAACTTCGTTATAAATGATTGGTCGTTCTTTAAAAGCCCCATCTATTGACAAAGCCCTGCCCCCTTAATATTGTAATGTGGGACCGATAGCTAAAATATATATTTTCGGCCGAGTGCACTAATGGCGAGTAGCTGAAGAATAGCGCTACATCGCTAGTAACCGAGGGCGCGTGGAGGTATCTTTAGCTAAGTTGCCTCTTGCATTGTGGGACCGAAAGCTAAAACAGATGACGGGTCATTCTTTAAAAGCCCCGTTCCGACAACCGCCCCCTTAATATTGTAATGTGGGACCGATAGCTAAAATATATATTTTCGGCCGAGTGCACTAATGGCGAGTAGCTGAAGAATAGCGCTACATCGCTAGTAACTGAGGCCGCGTGGAGGTATCTTCAGCTAAGTTGCCTCTTGCATTGTGGGACCGAAAGCTAAAACAGATAATGGGTCGTTCTTTAAAAGCCCCGTTCCGACAAATTGTTAAGGTTTAGCATGACAACGGGATTGACAAAGCCCTGCACCTTAATATTGTAATGTGAGACCGATAGCTAAAATATATTACTTCGTTATAAATGATTAGTCGTTACCGAAAGCTAAAACAGATTATGGGTCGTTCTTTAAAATCCGACAAATTGTTATGGTTTAGCATGACAACGGGACTGAACATCGGGACAAATTGCTTCGTTATAAATGATTGGTCATTCTTTAAAAGCCCCCATCTATATTGACAAAGCTCTGCCCCTTAATATTGTAATGTGGGACCGATAGCTAAAATAATATTACTTCGTTATAAACGATTCGTCGTTCTTTAAAAGCCCCATCTATTAACAAAGCCCTGCCCCCTTAATATTGTAATGTGGGACCGATAGCTAAAATATATATTTTCGGCCGAGTGCACTAATGGCGAGTAGCTGAAGAATAGCGCTACATCGCTAGTAACTGAGGCCGCGTGGAGGTATCTTTAGCTAAGTTGCCTCTTGCATTGTGGGACCGAAAGCTAAAACAGATGATCGTTCTTTAAAAGCCCCGTTCCGACAACCGCCCCCTTAATATTGTAATGTGGGACCGATAGCTAAAATATATATTTTCGGCCGAGTGCACTAATGGCGAGTAACTTTAAAATCCCCGTTCCGACAAATTGTTATGGTTTAGCATGACAACGGGACTGAACATCGGGACAAATTGCTTCGTTATAAATGATTGGTCATTCTTTAAAAGCCCCCATCTATATTGACAAAGCTCTGCCCCTTAATATTGTAATGTGGGACCGATAGCTAAAATAATATTACATCGTTATAAATGATTGGTCGTTCTTTAAAAGCCCCATCTATATTGACAAAGCCCTGCCCCTTAATATTGTAATGTGGGACCGATAGCTAAAATACAAAGCCTGCCCCTTAATATTGTAATGTGGGACCGATAGCTAAAATATAAATTTTCGGCCGAGTGCACTAAGGCGAGTAGCTGAAGAATAGCTGAAAAATAGCGCTACCTCGCTAGCAACTAGCTGAGGCCACGTGGAGGTATCTTTAGCTAAGTTGCCTCTTGCATTGTAAGACCGAAAGCTAAAAAAGATTATGGGTCGTTCTTTAAAAGCCCCGTTCCGACAAATTGTTATGGTTTAGCATGACAACGGGACTGAACATCGGGACAAATTACTTCGTTATAAATGATTGGTCGTTCTTTAAAAGCCCCCATCTATATTGACAAAGCTCTGCCCGGTTGTAATGTGGGACCCATAGCTAAAATATATTACTTCGTTATAAATGATTCGTCGTTCTTTAAAAGCCCCATCTATTGACAAAGCCCTGCCCCCTTAATATTGTAATGTGGGACCGATAGCTAAAATATATATTTTCGGCCGAGCTAGTAACTGGGCATGGAGGTATCTTTAGCTAAGTTGCCTCTTAATATTGCATTGTGGACCGATAGCTAAAACAGATTATGGGTTGTTCTTTAAGCCCCGTTCCGACAAATTGTTAAGGTTTAGCATTGTACACAGCTGCAATTACCGGCCCATATTCGGTGTACACGATGGGGAAGGATGGTCGTTGCGAATTAGAATAGCTTTCCCCACATCTGTACAGTCATCATTAAAACAAACTTTGGTAGGAGTTATCAAGATCAACGATTTGTGAGCATCCTTTGTAGAGTTGTGCAACAAAAAATCGGAGCATTTGGCATTAAAATCATCCAGCAACTCTGGTTCTTCATTAACGATGAGCTTCCCTATTTTCTTGCATTCAATATGACCAAGTTGGTTGTCCCGAAGTTGTGTGCACCCCTTTTTAAGGTCACCTATCACAAGTTCGCACTTTCCATCTGTATTAATACACTGTTCGTGGTATTTCTCACAAATTCGGCTATCAAATGCCAACGTTTAGGTAAATCACCTGGGTACCGTTTAATACCACATACTATTACAAAACGCATTCACAACAACTGGGCGAAGTTTATAAGCAGCCATACTAGCGTGGAGCAGACCAGTGTACTAGTTAGGCATCGCCGAACTTGTCACTTCACATCGAGCCGTGTTGGATTGTAAATGTAATGTCATTGTTGTTTGAACAAACCCGCAACATGTATTGCTCACCGTTTTTGGTTTGAACAATGACAGTTTATTGACTTTTTGAAACCAATTGAATTTGGCAAAGCTAGCTGAGCAGCACCTAGCCTTCGATCCAGCCTAAACACTCAAGAATATCAGATATATCGTCGCAAAAGTACAACTCAATCAAAAAATCTCTATCTTTTATATCGTCAAAACTATCGTTTGTATCTTTTATATCATCGGAAATATCAAGAATATCAGATATATCGTCGCAAAAGTACAATTCAATCAAAAAATCTATCTTTTATATCGTCAAAACTATCGTTTGTATCTTTTATGTCATTAATATCGGAAATATCAAAAATATCAGATATATCGTCGCAAATTTACAACTCACTTAATATATCTCTATCTTTTATATCGTCAAAACTATCGTTTGTATCTTTTATATCAAAAATATCAAGAATATCAGATATATCGTCGCAAAAGTACATCTCAGTAAAAAAATCTCTATCTTTTATTTCGTCAAAACTATCGTTTGTATCTTTTATATCTTTTATATCAAAAATATCAAGAATATCAGATATATCGTCGCAAAAGTACATCTCATCTCATCTCTATCTTTTATATCGTCAAAACTGTCGTTTGTATCTTTTATATCTTTTATATCAAAAATATCAAGAATATCAGATATATCGTCGCAAAAGTACATCTCAGTCAAAAAATCTCTATCTTTTATATCGTCAAAACTATCGTTTGTATCTTTTATATCATTTATATCGGAAATATCAAGAATATCAGATATATCGTCGCAAATTTACAACTCACTTAATATATCTCTATCTTCGTCAAAACTATCGTTTGTATCTTTTATATCAAAAATATCAAGAATATCAGATATATCGTCGCAAAAGTACATCTCAGTAAAAAAATCTCTATCTTTTATATCGTCAAAACTATCGTTTGTATCTTTTATATCATTTATATCGGAAATATCAAGAATATCAGATATATCGTCGCAAATTTACAACTCACTTAATATATCTCTATCTTTTATATCGTCAAAACTATCGTTTGTATCTTTTATATCAAAAATATCAAGAATATCAGATATATCGTCGCAAAAGTACATCTCAGTAAAAAAATCTCTATCTTTTATATCGTCAAAACTATCGTTTGTATCTTTTATATCTTTTATATCAAAAATATCAAGAATATCAGATATATCGTCGCAAAAGTACAACTCAATCAAAAAATCTCTATCTTTTATATCGTCAAAACTATCTTTTGTATCTATATTATATCTTTTATATCAAAAATATCAAGAATATCAGATATATCGTCGCAAATCTTTTATATCGTCAAAACTATCGTTTGTATCTTTTATATCAAAAATATCAAAAATATCAAGAATATCAGATATATCGTCGCAAAAGTACATCTCATCTCATCTCTATCTTTTATATCGTCAAAACTATCGTTTGTATCTTTTATATCTTTTATATCAAAAATATCAAGAATATCAGATATATCGTCGCAAAAGTACATCTCAGTCAAAAAATCTCTATCTTTTATATCGTCAAAACTATCGTTTGTATCTTTTATATCTTTAATATCAAAAATATCAAGAATATCAGATATATCGTCGCAAAAGTACAACTCAATCAAAACATCTATCTTTTATATCGTCAAAACTATCGTTTGTATCTTTTATATCATTTATATCGGAAATATCAAGAATATCAGATATATCGTCGCAAATTTACAACTCACTTAACATATCTCTATCTTTTATATCGTCAAAACTATCGTTTGTATCTTTTATATAAAAAATATCAAGAATATCAGATATATCGTCGCAAAAGTACATCTCAGTCAAAAAATCTCTATCTTTTATATCGTCAAAACTATCGTTTGTATCTTTTATATCTTTAATATCAAAAATATCAAGAATATCAGATATATCGTCGCAAAAGTACAACTCAATCAAAACATCTATCTTTTATATCGTCAAAACTATCGTTTGTATCTTTTATATCATTTATATCGGAAATATCAAGAATATCAGATATATCGTCGCAAATTTACAACTCACTTAACATATCTCTATCTTTTATATCGTCAAAACTATCGTTTGTATCTTTTATATAAAAAATATCAAGAATATCAGATATATCGTCGCAAAAGTACATCTCAGTAAAAAAATCTCTATCTTTTATATCGTCAAAACTATCGTTTGTATCTTTTATATCAAAAATATCAAAAATATCAAGAATATCAGATATATCGTCGCAAAAGTACATCTCATCTCATCTCTATCTTTTATATCGTCAAAACTATCGTTTGTATCTTTTATATCTTTTATATCAAAAATATCAAGAATATCAGATATATCGTCGCAAAAGTACATCTCAGTCAAAAAATCTCTATCTTTTATATCGTCAAAACTATCGTTTGTATCTTTAAGTTATATCTTTTATATCGGAAATATCAAGAATATCAGATATATCGTCGCAAAAGTACAACTCAATCCAAAAATCTCTATCTTTTATATCGTCAAAACTATCTTTTGTATCTATATTATATCTTTTATATCAAAAATATCAAGAATATCAGATATATCGTCGCAAAAGTACATCTCAGTAAATATATCTCTATCTTTTATATCGTCAAAACTATCGTTTGTATCTTTTATATCATTTATATCGGAAATATCAAGAATATCAGATATATCGTCGCAAAAGTACATCTCAGTCAAAAAATCTCTATCTTTTATATCGTCAAAACTATCGTTTGTATCTTTTATATTATTTATATCGGAAATATCAAGAATATCAGATATATCGTCGCAAATTTACAACTCACTTAATATATCTCTATCTTTTATATCGTCAAAACTATCGTTTGTATCTTTTATATCAAAAATATCAAGAATATCAGATATATCGTCGCAAAAGTACATCTCAGTAAAAAAATCTCTATCTTTTATATCGTCAAAACTATCGTTTGTATCTTTTATATCAAAAATATCAAGAATATCAGCTATATCGTCGCAAAAGTACATCTCAGTAAAAAAATCTCTATCTTTTATATCGTCAAAACTATCGTTTGTATCTTTTATATCTTTTATATCAAAAATATCAAGAATATCAGATATGTCGTCGCAAATCTTTTATATCGTCAAAACTATCGTTTGTATCTTTTATATCAAAAATATCAAAAATATCAAGAATATCAGATATATCGTCGCAAAAGTACATCTCATCTCATCTCTATCTTTTATATCGTCAAAACTATCGTTTGTATCTTTTATATCTTTTATATCAAAAATATCAAGAATATCAGATATATCGTCGCAAAAGTACATCTCAGTCAAAAAATCTCTATCTTTTATATCGTCAAAACTATCGTTTGTATCTTTTATATCTTTAATATCAAAAATATCAAGAATATCAGATATATCGTCGCAAAAGTACAACTCAATCAAAACATCTATCTTTTATATCGTCAAAACTATCGTTTGTATCTTTTATATCTTTTATATCAAAAATATCAAGAATATCAGATATATCGTCGCAAATCTTTTATATCGTCAAAACTATCGTTTGTATCTTTTATATCAAAAATATCAAAAATATCAAGAATATCAGATATATCGTCGCAAAAGTACATCTCATCTCATCTCTATCTTTTATATCGTCAAAACTATCGTTTGTATCTTTTATATCTTTTATATCAAAAATATCAAGAATATCAGATATATCGTCGCAAAAGTACATCTCAGTCAAAAAATCTCTATCTTTTATATCGTCAAAACTATCGTTTGTATCTTTTATATCTTTAATATCAAAAATATCAAGAATATCAGATATATCGTCGCAAAAGTACAACTCAATCAAAACATCTATCTTTTATATCGTCAAAACTATCGTTTGTATCTTTTATATCATTTATATCGGAAATATCAAGAATATCAGATATATCGTCGCAAATTTACAACTCACTTAATATATCTCTATCTTTTATATCGTCAAAACTATCGTTTGTATCTTTTATATCAAAAATATCAAGAATATCAGATATATCGTCGCAAAAGTACATCTCAGTCAAAAAATCTCTATCTTTTATATCGTCAAAACTATCGTTTGTATCTTTAAGTTATATCTTTTATATCGGAAATATCAAGAATATCAGATATATCGTCGCAAAAGTACAACTCAATCCAAAAATCTCTATCTTTTATATCGTCAAAACTATCTTTTGTATCTATATTATATCTTTTATATCAAAAATATCAAGAATATCAGATATATCGTCGCAAAATTACAACTCAATCAAAAAATCTCTATCTTTTATATCAAAAATATCAAGAATATCAGATATATCGTCGCAAAAGTACATCTCAGTAAAAATATCTCTATCTTTTATATCGTCAAAACTATCGTTTGTATCTTTTATATCATTTATATCGGAAATATCAAGAATATCAGATATATCGTCGCAAAAATACATCTCAGTCAAAAAATCTCTATCTTTTATATCGTCAAAACTATCGTTTGTATCTTTTATATCATTTATATCCGAAATATCAAGAATATCAGATATATCGTCGCAAATTTACAACTCACTTAATATATCTCTATCTTTTATATCGTCAAAACTATCGTTTGTATCTTTTATATCTTTTATATCAAAAATATCAAGAATATCAGATGTATCGTCGCAAAAGTACATCTCAGTCAAAAAATCTCTATCTTTTATATCGTCAAAACTATCGTTTGTATCTTTTATATCATTTATATCGGAAATATCAAGAATATCAGATATATCGTCGCAAATTTACAACTCACTTAATATATCTCTATCTTTTATATCGTCAAAACTATCGTTTGTATCTTTTATATCAAAAATATCAAGAATATCAGATATATCGTCGCAAAAGTACATCTCAGTAAAAAAATCTCTATCTTTTAAATCGTCAAAACTCTCGTTTGTATCTTTTATATCTTTTATATCAAAATATCAAGAATATCAGATATATCGTCGCAAAAGTACAACTCAATCAAAAAATCTCTATCTTTTATATCGTCAAAACTATCGTTTGTATCTTTTATATCATTTATATCGGAAATATCAAGAATATCAGATATATCACATTGAAATAAATGTGTCACTTGTATCGGCAATAAATATATCTAAAATATCATTTATATCGTGGTTAAATCGTAAAATATCAATTATATCCCCTATCTCTTTGTACACATATATCGTCGCCGTCTATCAAAATGACCAACTGTGCACCTAACTCCATATGTAGCAGTGGCACTTTTAGGGACTACAAGGAGTTTACGGCTACCTGAGAGGAGATAGGAGATGGACAGTTTGGTGTGAGAAGCAGCTCGTTGATATAATTGGGTGCAGAATTGTTTAGAGCTATTCATGGCAGACTCTCGCTTTACATATGCTTTACTTTCCAAAAGTGATGTATTTATTGTACATCGCGCTTGCCATTAACGCACCACGTAGATTTCCGAATCATTCAGGCGCAAGTTCAGCTATTTGATGTTTTCATCGTTATTGCAGTAACACATCGCTCCATTGTTTGATCGAATGCAATTAACAAATTGGTCCTTTCGTTAGATGGTTAGATATAGTCGGATGATCATGTGAAATAAACATATGAAAAATTCAATGGCATTCTATTATTATCCATGTTAATGAAATACGTACATAGTCAGTTGTTAACAGGCTCCACAAACTATTAAAGTACTCATGGTACTAGTCAAAGATAGTAGAAGTTAATTGTTGACGTAGCAGTGGCTGTTATCTGTTGAATTATTTTTAATACCGCATAGGGGTTTTATTTTCGAATCTAAATCATCATATAGACCTTTTTGTTGGGGCGGAGGCAACGGCCTCGCCTCTATTATAAGTAGATATTGCCCTTTTGGGAAAACGACATCTTACCTACGGTTTACACGCGACAATAAATCCCTTACGTCTCACGTATGTCACAATACATAAAAACATATCCTTCCTTAAGCGTATACTTATTACCAAAGAGTTTGTCCTGACCTATTTTAATTAAAACTGGTTCAATCGTATTAAACAGGTTTATTACAGATATTCATGGAATTGGGCTACTTTTTGGATAGGGGCCGAGACTTTTAGGCGACATTGGGATGCGGTTATAGCAACACTACATATCTGATCAAATAACAGTGTTTACACAGCCTGTGGTCAATTCATGGACTAACATCCATCAATAAACCATGGACTGAAGTCCATGAATAAACACATCTTCATTGACTGTCAAAATACTTTATAAAAAAATGAAACGCTTTTTATTGTTTTAGGAAAGTTTTAAAGGCAAAATAGGAAAACACGTGGCTTTATTGATATAATTACCCCTTTGAACGGTAGAAATCGGATGGATATCAATGAAGTTATCGAATACCAACATTTTTTTCAGTACGGCAAAGGGTATATTTTGCGACGTTATTTGTTCACAAATAATTCCATGATTCCTCTGGTCAAATAAACCAACAGTGCCAATCTCAACCGAAACGACGGCAATATTGGGGGGGGGGGGGGGGGCGATGGGATTTGACAAGGTTACAATCTACATGTTAACTCTGTAACTTTGACTCTGTACTGTCAGTCCCCAAGTGACAGATGTGTAACCATTTCTATGTGGTAAAGTCTGACAACGTTGTAGGCCAGCTTTAAGTTGTAACACACTTGAATTCTAAAAACCCTTTAATGTTCTTACTCGTTAACATCGTCCTGACTTTTTATAGTATTATTAAGGGGCTGTGGACACAGGTACAGCCTCCGTAAAACTGCCGTAACTTCTTCATTATTCATTTAATCTATATAAAAGTATACATTTGTTTGCAGAAAAGGGTTCAATGAATCCAACCATGATCATGAAATTGACCATTTTAGGAGAAAATGATTAAAAATACGTTTTTTGACCCATTTTAGGTTCTGCAAAGATAACTCAAAATATATTTTGTCAAAAGTTATCGTTCCAGATGAATTGTAATCTTAACAAAATTATCTAGGAATCTTTTTTTTTGTTTTTATGATTTTGGACATACTTTCTGATTTATTGACCAAATAAGGCATAAAAGTCAACATTCTGAATTAAAAAACACGTCCATTTCCACAAAAGACCCCTAAAATTAGAACTAGGCAAATAATAATTAAACAAAAAAACCCATTCCTAGCGATGATCATGCTCTTTGCATTAAGCCTACTTACGTTTCATCAGATGCAGTATTTATTGAGTTATTGTTTCTGTAAATTGCACATTTTACTCAAAAAAAGAACATCAAGAAATCAGTCGATGAAAGTAAAAAGTGACACATTCCGCCGTTTGATCATGATTTACGGGAAAATGCATGGGTTTCCAATCCTGTTCTTTACATATCATGAGAAGCATATAAATCTACAATTCTGTGCATTTTTTAAATCACAAACCGATCTGTGTGTGAAACATAAATAAGCCGAAATATGTGTCTAAAACCACCGTTTTTCGCAGTGTAAAAGGACAAAAATAAGCCACGTTTCTAATCGTGCTCTGCGTATCTGTGCGTAGTGTTGGAAATTCCCGGTCCCGGGACAGCGTTTACGCACCAGAGAGCGCAGATAAACGCGGCGCGTATCTTGCGCGCTACATGCGTTACGCGGTATCAAAACATTCGCTGATCCCCAGCTGATTTTCATTATGTTTTCATTTTGTCTGTGATTAGACAATGGGCGAAAATCTCTCAATTAACGATTTTAGAGTTTCTAAATTGACTTTTTTTCTTGATCTACTGATAGAAAACACTTCAATGTTTTGAAAAATGTCAAAAAGTGAAATTCGTGAAAAATACAAAATTGAGAGTGCACAGCCTCCTTAACAGGATTTAATGATTTCTATGACATAAGCACTCTATGTGGTACCTATATCACACTCTGCTATCTGTTTTCTTCAAATTTATATGACCGCCCCTTTCCTTTTTAAAGGATTTTTTATTTCATCTTGATACCACATTTACTACCAACAAGACTATTGCTAACGATTTATGAAGAAATATGTAGTTCCAAATGTTACATTTTTATGATTACGCGCAATGCATAAAGGAGTATCTACTGGAGCCCTGTTGACTATAGAATATGAACGAAATGTGTTATTGGGTGTCCGTAACCTTTATAACATTTTGTGACATTTTTTCATGAATCGTTATAAATCTTGCACAATTTACAGTCGTTGATGGCGAATTAGAAATCAAGATGTAGCTGTTTAAATTCTTCAAATGTGTATGTTAATCATACTTAGATTCAAATGGTCAGTGGCGGCACCATGCAGCATCAAAACACAAACGGGACAGGAAGAAATCTAGGGGGGTGCAAGAGAAAAACATTTGTGGTTAAGATTTTAATACTCGCTACCTTCCAAGTTCAATGGATATTGATCAAATCATCACAGCAAAAGAAACTTTTTCTCTAGACACCAGACTAATTATATTCTTTACCACTCTCTAGTATAATACTCATAAAAACTGAGCTAAGACCAAGGCAGTAATTGCGTACTCAAAATGATCCGCTGTGACCATTTATTGTACGTTGTAAAATATTAAGGCCCTACTAGAGTGTTCGCAGTCTCGACTTACAGACAATACTTCGTTATACGTGTAGGTGTTTAACATCTTATCGACTCCGTTACGGCAACAGAAGGTCTTGTAACAATTCATTAACCATCATGGGTTTAAACGTGCAACATCATGTTTGCAGGTCTCTGGAAACATTGGTCAGGATCCATTTGATTTTAAAATTGGGTCGATCAAGTAAAATAGTTCGTCCAGTCTTGGAATATATCTTTTATGAAAGTCATTACCATTGGTGAATAAAATGCGTTTACTTTTTATTTTTAGATAAAGAATACCCTAATATCCGTGGTATGCCACCGAATGTTACATTAACTACTGACAATGGAACGGCTCATACCAAAGTATTCTGGACAGAGCCGACAGCCAGCGATTATTACGGCACACACGACACTTTATACAGCCTTACATCCAGCCACAAACCAGGAGTAGTTTTAAGTATTGGGGACACCGTAGTGACATATACGGCTGTAGATCTTGCAGGCAATACTATTACAAAATTGTTTGTAGTTAGCATCAAAGGTGAGTGATATGGTCCGTGCATGATCATTCCCCAGCCATCGATTTTAACGTAGAGGAGCAAGATCTTCTTCTGTGCAGGGATTTCAGTCATGTTAGTACCTAATTAAAGGTTACATTTATCTGTTCGCCCACACCAGAAGCAACATCAAACTACACGCAATGCCTAGCTACATTCACGAAGCACGCCAGACCATCTTCATCTTCAATCTTCAAACTTTAATACTATTTTGGAGTAACATTAATGCTTTATTCATGATATTGCAAAATGTCCTTTTATTTTCTGCAGATATTGAAAACCCAGTCATCGCTGGCGCAGCTGATGTGATGCAGATAATTACAGCGTGTGCAGAAAATGCCACCGTCAACTGGACAGAACCTGCAGTTACAGATAATTCTGGATATTTTACTTTATCCTCAAGTCACGTGCCAGGGCAATTGTTTCCATACGGAGTATCTTCTGTAAATTACACGGCTGTTGATCCTTCGGGAAATAAGGCGTCCATTTGTCTTATTGTGACCGTCATGGTAGGAACAGGTAAATACTGGAATAAAAACATTTACAAGTCTGCCAGTATTTGATCTAGTCCCTCCTTATCGTGGTCGAGAAATGCAAACGATCATTACCTCGACGAGAATTGAACCCGTTGAGAGAAAACTAAGTTTCGAGCCTATAATACAAATTCCCATAATTATTTCTCTCGCTAATCATGTGAAAAGCATGACGGTTTTATCATCGTCGTTTTTTATTAATTTGATCTAATTATTTATTTATTGAAGGTGACAATAAATGAAAATGTATTGTCTGTTTTCTTTTTCTAAGGGTGGGCGAGGCGTGAGATGACCAACATATATGGGGATGTCAACCTTGTGACGTGCATCTATGTGCATTCATTTTCATTTTCAGGACATTTCTAAAAACACTGTATATATAATGACCTCGATATTGATAAAATATTAATTGACATATAATATGCTTTTAGAAAATGTTAACTTTTCCACCCCCATGTATAATTTTTATAGCTGTATATGTTTGAAGCGAAAACGGTGTGATTTTTACAGATTTCGCATGTAGTCAGGGCCACTATGTGCTTTTCCGTAGATTCGTTGGATTTTGGTGGGGAGTTGCTAATTTTTGCATTTTCATGAAGGTAAAGGTCTACAGAAAGTGAAAACCAATGTTTACACATTTTTAAAATCCGTTATAGCAGCCATTTTGGAATTTCAAAATGGCCGCCAATCTTCATCTCATTAAATGACGTATAGCAATCAGAATGTATGGTGAAAACCGTGAAAGTATAGTTTTAATAGTGGGATGTATGTATTAGACCACTACACACTCATATCCAGAACTTTTGCTTTATTAACACACCGAAAACCAAGATGGCCGCCAAAATGGCCGCCAAAAATGGTAAAATTCCATAAATTGGCATATATGATCCAACATGTATGTTTAGAGTATAGCTTTAACAACGGGATGTATGATACAGACCACTGGAAGCTAATATCTAGTATTCTTGTTTTGTTAACATACTTTAAAACCAAAATGGCCGCCAAATTGATGGCCAAAAATGGTCAAATATTATAAAAATTTCAATAGAATAGCATAATATCAACTGAAATGTATGATGAAAATATGATTTTAATGATGGGATGTATGTATCAGACCACTAGTAACTCATATCAAGTACTGTTGCTTTGTTGACATAGTTAAAAATCCAAAATGGCTGCCAAAATGTCCCCAAAATGGGTCTCAAAATGGCTTCAAAAATTGTCAAATTCCATAAAATGGGATAATATCAACCAAAATGTATAATAAAAATATAGTTGTAATGATAGGATGTATGTATTAGACCACATGTAACTCATATCCGAGTGTTTTTGCTTTGTTAATATACTTAAAAATCCAAAATGGCCCCCAAAATGGGTCCCAAAATGATTGAACCAATTTGTCGGAATTCCATAAAATGGGAATTATACTTACATCATACATTTTGGTTGATATTATCCCATTTTATGGAATTCCGACAATTTGTTCAGTCATTTTGGGACCCATTTTGGGGGCCATTTTGTATTTATAAGTATGTTAACAAAGCAAAAATACTGGATATAAATTACTAGGGGTCTAATACATACATCCCATTATTAAAACTATATTTTCATTATACATTTTGGTTGATATTATCACATTTAATAGAATTTGACCACTTTTGCAGCCATTTGGGACCCATTTTGTGGCTATTTTGGCAGCCATTTTGAATTTTTAACTATGTTAACAAAGCAAAAACATTGGATATGAGTTACTAGTGGTCTAACACATACATCCCATCGTTAAAATCATATTTACATCATACATATCGGTTGATATTATTCTATTTTATTACATTTTGACCATATTTTTGGCCATTAATTTGGCGGCCATTTTGGTTTTAAAGTATGTTAACAAATCAAGATCACTAGATATGACGTTCTAGTGATCTAATACATACATTCCATTGTTAAAGCTATACTCTGATTATACAGGTTGGTTCATTTATGCCAATTTATGGAATTTTACAATTTTTGGCGGCCATTTTGGTGGCCATCTTGGTTTAAGGTGTGTTAAGAAAGCAACAATTCTGGATATGAGTGTCTAGTGATGTAATACATACATCCCACTATTAAAACTATACTTAAACCATACATTTTGATTGCTATGTCATATTATGAGATTTGACCAGTTTGGGCGGCCATTTTGGACGCCATCTTGAATAACCCCTTAGTCATGGCCGCCATTATGAAATTAAGATCAGGGCTAGTTAGTCCTGCTTTAGGGGCAACAGACATGACAGTTATACCAAAAAAATAAGCTTTAAAAAGTGACCACATGTCATGTTTTGTTTAAAAATAGTTTAAATATGTCAAAATTTGGCCGCCATTTTAAAAATCCAATATGGCCGCCATTGGAAATTTTAAAAATGTGTTAACATTGTTTTCTGGTATCAGTGGTCTATAAACATTAATTAGATGCAAAAATTAGCAACTCCCCACAAAAATCCAACGAAATTACATAGTGGCCCTGACTAATGTGTCACAGAAAGTGGGTACCAACTCAAGGCACATGACCTTGTATCTTTAAGTTTTGACGAATCATCGTCGGTTTCATCATCGTCGTCGTCGTTATTATCATTGTCAAGCTTTAATGAATATAAACGTTTTACTCTAGTATTCTTTTTATTTTGGTTTGACACACTTCAACAAACAGAAATTATTCGATGTGGGAAAACAAGTCAAAGAAGCACATTAACTTACAACACCATTGTTGCCTCATCTGAGAAAGCTATTGATGGGAACACTGATCATTACTTTTCAAGTCAATCTTGTGCTCATACGAAAGGTAAGGAGCAAGATTAGTTTGTAAATGTTGATATTGGCATGAAAAAGTATAATCATAATTAAATTAGTTAATTACAATGCTAATTATGTCAGAGACATATTACGTGTTGTAACTCCTTTAATAATATTACAACGTGCAAGAAATAACGTTGCTCTTCGACCAAAATCAAAAATTGACGATATAAGAACAACGTTTTATTGTCGACATCATAGCTGACGTTTCGTGGCAATTTTAAACAAACATTGGTCCAACGTTTAAAGGACGTCCAAACCATTCTTGATCCGTTTGCAACATACGCAGTGTGCTGTTCGTGTACAAGGCATAAATGCAGTGATTAAAGAACATGCATAAAGGCAGTGATGAAAAAACTTGTACGCACTTGACTATGTTTAACTTGTGTATGATTTTCCGACGTTTAGGCGGGACGTACTTACTAAGACACTAGTTTCTACCGAAAATGGACATTCCTGGTCGACCTTTTGCCGACGTTTATACGACGTCAGTAGGCCGACGTTTCGTAGCCATTTTTACTCACGTTGTTCCGACGTTTAGGCGGGACGTACTTACTAAGACACTAGTTTCTACCGAAAATGGACATTCCTGGTCGACCTTTGCCGACGTTTATACGACGTCAGTAGGCCATTTTTTAACAAACATTGGTCCGACGTTTAGGGGACGTCCTTTTTAAGACACTAGTTTCTACCGAAAATGGACGTTCCTGGACGATCTTTTTCCGACGTTTATACGACGTCAGTAGGCCGACGTTTCGTGGCCATTTTTACTCACGTTGGTCCGACGTTTAGGCGGGACGTACTTACTAAGACACTAGTTTCTACCGAAATTGGACAATTATCTGGTAGACCTTTTGCCGACGTTTATATAACGACAGTAGGCCGACGTTTTGTAGCCGACTTAAAACAACGCCCAAAAGACGTCAGATGACTGACGTTTATTGACCATGTTTTTCTAGGGGCGGTCATTTTCATCGGTAGGGGGGGTCCCAAAAATGTCATTTATCGTCGTCATTTTGTGTACATGTAAGGTCTGTCCTAATGGCATAATATGGACAAAATTCAATCTATTTCACACGAGTGTGTTTCGTTGTTGTTCGCTGAGCTGCGTCCAGATGCATCAAATGTGTGACCTATTAAGTGCAGCATGCGCGTGACGATTTCACGATTGATGCGCGGTAATTTTCATGAATCGCCCAGTACGCACTTCTTGGTTTACGCACATTCACATGTATGTAAGCATGCACACAAGTTCGCACGCTTTGTTTGAATTATGTCCATAGCATTATGACACTGACTATTAGGGTTATGGTTATTGGGGAAACAGTCGATATTGAAGCTAAACAAACGAGGGTGGCCGAGCCGAACTTTTGTTTTACAATGTTGAAACATTGTTTCAGTATTGTAACTATAACTTTTCTTTGACCTCCCCTATTACAATGGTATTCATGACCCCGTATTTTCTGTGTAAAAAAACCTATGACCGCCCCCCCCCCCCCCCTCCCCACCGGATATTTGGGACCCCCTCCCCCCTAACGAAGAAAATGGCAGCCCCCTAAGGTCAATCAGACGTTTAATCCGACTGTACTGACTAGAAGCCGGCGTCGGGCCGACCGCTCTGTGTTATCAGGGTTATTGCAAATTTCCTCCTGGAATTATATAACCTTCTTTAAGTAAATGAATATAATAAAAACTCATAAATATTGTGTGTAAAGGGATCGAAGTATTCATCAAAATGGTTATGAAAAGGTGGCTAAGAAGGCAGAATGTAATGATCTTCAAATTATGTCATGTAGTGGACTGCATTTTATCTTGGACTCTAAATGAGTCGAAACAATGGTGGACAAGATAGACTCAGTCCCGAGTGGGTCTGAATCGAACTCATCCCAGTGGAGTCGATTTCAAACTGGGTAGGAAGAACACGAATCACAGGCGGAGACAATACCATTTGTGAGGTGAAGAGCTTCTGAATTAAGAAGAATATTATTCAAATATCTTGTATACCACGGTGTAATTGAACAATATTTTTGCAATCGTCAGATCGTGTCAATGATCATAGTGTTCATAATGTGTATCACCCTCCGAACTTATAATTGTAGAAAACCAACCCGAAGGCCAATGGTGGATGGTGGACCTAGCTGTCAGCGTGTGTGTTGGTAAAGTGGTTATCTACAATAGACAAAATTATCGTAAGTTATCTCCTTTGACGGTTTACAACAGCTTACCTCTGTAACAGAGTCAATAATGTTCTTATTTTACGAATCAACGCAAAAAAATAACACTCACACAGAGAAAAATATTATGTAAAAGATAAACAATCTGTGTAAAAATAGAACTCCTTAGTTGTGTACAGCTTTTGAACAAGAATTGTGTTAATTTTACACAGATTGGGTATTTTACACATGTTCTAAGTAAATTTTACATAACTATTAAGGAATTAATAATATTTACCTAAAATGATGTAAGAATATTTCTCTGTGTAGAAACAGTAGATCAAAATGTATCTCTTTCTAACGGGTGTGGTTGGCCTATCACTATCACCCTCCCCATCACCATCACCCTCACCATCACCATCACCCTCGCCATTGCCATTACCATCACCATGACCATCGCCATCACCATCACCCTCACCATCACCCTCACCATTGCCATCACCCTCACCCTTACTATCACTATCACAATGACCCTCACCATCATCTTCACCATCACTCTCACCATCATCTTCACCATCACATCACGATCACCATCACCAACACCATCGCCATCACATCACTATCACCAACACCACCATCAACATCACGATCATCTTCACCATCACCACCACCACCATCACCTTCACCATCACCTATATTTCACCTTCACCATCTACATCACCATCATCGTCTTCACCATAACCATCACCAACACTAACATCAACATCACGATGACCACCACAATCACCTTCATTTCACCATCACCATCAATATCATCATCATCTTCACCATCATCTTCACCATCACCAACACCATCGCATTCACCATCACTATCACCACCACCACACCCATCACCTTCATCATCACCATCACAACCATTACCATCGCCCTCGCCCTCGCCCTCGCCCTCGCCCTCGCCCTCGCCATCACCAACATCCCCATCAACAACACCATTAACATCACTATGACCACGACCACCTTCACAACCAACACCATTATCACAATCATCATGCTCATCACTATGACCATCGCCATCACCACCACTGGCTCTACCAGGAGGTAGACCATCACCATCATCAAATCTGTCTGATACAATAATCAACAATGTGTCCATTTTTGTTTTTGACATAGCGGGACGCCTAGCAGGCGCAGTAGTTCGAATAGGACAAGATCCTGACAGGAACAATCCAGACTGCGGTCCTGGTATTACCTTGGCAACAATACAATCTTCTCTTGTGATAGATGTGCAATGTGATCTTGAGGGACGTTATATTAGCATTGATCTGCTAGCAAATGGAAAGCCTGTGTCGTTGTGTGAGGTGAAGTCCTATCCTGGAGCCTGTATTGCCACTGAATAGTGTATTAAAGGAACACGGATATAGTACAGACCAGTAAATAACATGGTTTACTTTCAATACGTTAAAATAATTATAAACATAGTAATTCTATCAGACCTCTCCTGCCAGTGTTCAAGAAGTAGAGAATCGCATCAGGGCAGAGGTGATGGCACTACGTTGCAACCGAGGAATGGCCAGAGCAGTGGCACAAATGCTAGATAGAGCAAATATCTGCATTCAACATAATGGTGGACATATCAAATGACGGCTATGATTGCCTGAAATATGCTTCCCTACTGGAACTTTCTCCTCAGAAAAAACACTGAGCAATATTTAACACGGACATTTTTTTAATCTAATTAATGTCGCAGCTGTTTTGTCTTCAAAAGAGAGACTTCTCTACTTTTTTAGGTTGTCAAAAACATGAATTATGTATGACACGTGCAATTATGGATCTTAACATTCTTAATTTGTAACCATCCACAGTGGGTTCAAGATTTTTTTGATTCGCACAGAATATACATGCATCTGATGTGTTGATTATTTAGCCAGTAATGATTTGTGCCAGGATTAAATGGATTACCAAACTAATCTTTGCTATTGACTGATAGATTATTTACTATGTTTATAATTATCGTAACGTATTGAAACGTTAACCATGTTATGGTCTATACGTATAGATCCCATTGTACAAACCAGTAAATGACATGGTTTACGCAAAGTTGGCTAGTTTTCTTATTTTTTATCGGATTAATCTCATAATTATTTTTACGATTTTATAATGATTAATTGGGCTTTACATTGAGACTAAATTGGTCATGTTCCAATGATTATAACGAGTATTACACCGTCATGAAACAGAGTCCTATTTTTTCATGCACCCTGTCTATAGTTATCTAAATTATCCTGGCTTTTCTCTAATTGGCATTTGATCTCAGTAGTGCAATTGCATTAAGGTGTTGCATTGTACAGTTATCTAAATTATACTGGCACTTCTCTAATTAGCATTGAAAGCTAGTAGTGCAATTGAATTCAGGTGTTGCATTGTACAGTTATCCAAATTATCCTGGCACTTCTCTAATTAGCCTGGGATGTCAGTAGTGCAATTGCATTAAGGTGTTGCATTGTACAGTTATCTAAATTATCCTGGCACATCTCTAATTAGCTTTGGATGTTAGTAGTGCAATTGCATTAAGGTGTTGCATTGTACAGTTATCTAAATTATCCTGGCACTTCTCTAATTAGCTTTGGATGTCAGTAGTGCAATTGCATTAAGGTGTGGCATTGTATAGTTATCTAAATTATAATGGCACATCTATAATAAGCGTTTGATCTCGGTAGTGCAATTGCATTCAGGTGTTGCATTGTATAGTTATCTAAATTATCCTGGCACATCTCTAATTAGCTTTGTTGGATGTCAGTAGTGCAATTGCATTAAGGTGCGGCATTGTATATTTATCTATATTATCCTGGCACATCTCTAATTAGCTTTGTTGGATCATTGGATGTCAGTAGTGCAATTGCATTAACGTGTGGCATTGTATAGTTATCTAAATTATCCTGGCACATCTCTAATTAGCTTTGTTGGATTTCAGTAGTGCAATTACATTAAGGTGCGGCATTGTAGGCTATAGTTATCTATATTATCCTGGCACATCTCTAATTAGCTTTGTTGGATGTCAGTAGTGCAATTGCATTAACGTGTGGCATTGTATAGTTATCTAAATTATCCTGGCACATCTCTAATTAGCTTTGTTGGATGTCAGTAGTGCCATTGCATTAAGGTGCGGCATTGTAGGCTATAGTTATCTATATTATCCTGGCACATCTCTAATTAGCTTTGTTGGATGTCAGTAGTGCAATTGCATTAACGTGTGGCATTGTATAGTTATCTAAATTATCCTGGCACATCTCTAATTAGCTTTGTTGGATGTCAGTAGTGCAATTGCATTAAGGTGCGGCATTGTAGGCTATAGTTATCTATATTATCCTGGCACATCTCTAATTAGCTTTGTTGGATCATTGGATGTCAGTAGTGCAATTGCATTAACGTGTAGCATTGTATAGTTATCTAAATTATCCTGGCACATCTCTAATTAGCTTTGTTGGATGTCAGTAGTGCAATTGCATTAAGGTGCGGCATTGTAGGCTATAGTTATCTATATTATCCTGGCACATCTCTAATTAGCTTTGTTGGATGTCAGTAGTGCAATTGCATTAACGTGTGGCATTGTATAGTTATCTAAATTATCCTGGCACATCTCTAATTAGCTTTGTTGGATGTCAGTAGTGCAATTGCATTAAGGTGCGGCATTGTATATTTATCTATATTATCCTGGCACATCTCTAATTAGCTTTGTTGGATCATTGGATGTCAGTAGTGCAATTGCATTAACGTGTGGCATTGTATAGTTATCTAAATTATCCTGGCACATCTCTAATTAGCTTTGTTGGATTTCAGTAGTGCAATTACATTAAGGTGCGGCATTGTAGGCTATAGTTATCTATATTATCCTGGCACATCTCTAATTAGCTTTTGTTGGATGTCAGTAGTGCAATTGCATTAACGTGTGGCATTGTATAGTTATCTAAATTATCCTGGCACATCTCTAATTAGCTTTGTTGGATGTCAGTAGTGCAATTGCATTAAGGTGCGGCATTGTATAGTTATCTATATTATCCTGGCACATCTCTAATTAGCTTTGTTGGATGTCAGTAGTGCAATTGCATTAACGTGTGGCATTGTATAGTTATCTAAATTATCCTGGCACATCTCTAATTAGCTTTGTTGGATGTCAGTAGTGCAATTGCATTAAGGTGCGGCATTGTAGGCTATAGTTATCTATATTATCCTGGCACATCTCTAATTAGCTTTGTTGGATGTCAGTAGTGCAATTGCATTAACGTGTGGCATTGTATAGTTATCTAAATTATCCTGGCACATCTCTAATTAGCTTTGTTGGATGTCAGTAATGCAATTGCATTAAGGCGCGGCATTGTATAGTTATCTATATTATCCTGGCACATCTCTAATTAGCTTTGTTGGATGTCAGTAGTGCAGATTGCATTAACGTGTGGCATTGTATAGTTATCTAAATTATCCTGGCACATCTCTAATTAGCTTTGTTGGATGTCAGTAGTGCAATTGCATTAAGGTGCCGCATTGTACAGTTATCTAAATTATCCTGGCACATCACTAATTAGCTTTGGATGTTAGTAGTGCAATTGCATTAAGGTGTTGAATTGTATAGTTATCAAAATTACCCTGGCACCTCTCTAATTAGCTTTGGATGTCAGAAGTGTCATTGATGCGGGATTGTACTTATCTAAATATTTTGATATTATTAAGGATATTATATCAGTTTGCAATTGGGAGTCAAGCTACTTTGCTCTATGTAAAAAGTTGTGGATGGAATTGGAGCGAAGTCCCTTTCGGGGCAATGTTGCTCATATCTCCTGTGGACAATGTGAATGCAAATCGTGGCCACAGGTTTCAATTTTACATTAGACGACATCAGATGCAATAACTGACATTCATAGAGTAGTGTCTGAAAAATATCGTATTTAAAAATGTACGTATTGACTGTTGCGGGGGGATTAATTGGTGTTTTGAAATTTTGATGGCCATGCAGAATTGGCAAAAAGTGTCAGTCATCGAACTGAAGTAAAACAGAATGTTTCCTTTCAAATACATTTCTTCAATGTTAAAACATTGAAAGGAAGACAAATTGTGGTTTTCTCAAGCCTGTATACAGGATTGACTCAACGTTAATTCGGTTTTAACAACACAATATGTGATGTTTGGCATTTTTGATGGCCATGCAGAATTTGCAAATCGTGTTTGTCACCAACCTAATAAGCAGAATTTGTTATTTCAAATATTTCTTAAATGTTAAATAAATGAAGCAAAGAAAAATTACGACTTTCTCATGCCTGTATAGCATTTAATAATTTTGGGTTGATTCTCCACTTCAACGTTTAAGGTTTAATATGATAATTCAGTTTTAACAACATAATGTAATGTTTGGAATTTGCAATGGCCATGCAAAATTTGCAAATCGTGTTTGTTATCGACCTTGAGCAGAATTTGTTCTTTCAAATATTTCTTAAATGTTAAATAAATGAAGGATAGAAATATTATGACTTTATCATAGCTCCAACTCAACGTTTTAAGATTATAATAAGATAATTCAATTTTAACAACACATGTGATGTTTGGAATTTTTGGTGCAGAATTGGCATTTTTCAAATATTTCCGAAATTTTAAAAAAGGTGAAGGAAAGAGTATTGATTTGTGCCAGATTATTTACTATGTTGACTATTATTATAACGTATTGAAACGTAAACCATGTTATTTACTGGTCTGTACATGTAAATCCCATTGTACAAACCAGTAAATGACATGGTTTACGCAAAGTACGCTAGTTTTCTTATTTTGCATCGGATTGATCTTATATTTTCAGGATATCATAATAATTAATTGGGCTTTACATTGAGACTAAATTGGTCATGGTCCAATGATTATAATAACAATTACTCCGTCATGAAACAGAGTCCTAATTTTTTGGAGACACCCTGTATATAGCATTAACTCAACGTTTTAAGGACTCAGTTTTAACAACACATGTGATGTTTGGACTTTTTGATTGCCATACAAAATTAGCAAATGGTGTCCATCATAAAACGTAAACAGAATTTGTTCTTTCAAATATTTCTTAAAGTGAGGGAAAGCAAAATCATGGTTTTCTCATGCCTGTATATAGCATTTAATATTTGGGTTGATTTTCCAACTCAACGTCTTAAAGGATAAAATAATTCAGTTTTGTTGGAATTTTTGATGGCCATGCAGAATTTGCAAATCGTAGCCATTATCAAACTTAAAGGCATATTATCTTATATTCCCAGAGTGAAAATAAACTATCAGCTAGCGGACAGTCTATGTTCAACCTTTAAAAACCATGATTTTGAAGTAATTAGGAATCGTATCGCTTTGTAACTCAGAGAATATATTTATGATTTATGAACAGAAATGTAAATCTGCAAGAAAATCTACTTATAAAAGAAATCATTGGTAGAGGGCGCCCCTGGAAAAGATCACATAATATGCTTTAAAGTAGAACAGATTCTGTTCTTTCAAATATTTCATTTTTTAATGTTTTAAAAAACGTTAAAAAAATGAAATGAAAATGGTTTTCTCATGTACGTCTGTATATATTAACTCAACGTTTTATGGATCAAATAATTCAGTTTTAACAACACATATAATACATACATGTATATGTGATGTTTGGAATTTTTGATGGCCATGCAGAATTGGTCAATCTTGTCCATCATCAAACTTAAACAGAATTTGTTCTTTCACATTTTTCTCAGATATTCAAAAAAGTGAAGGAAACAAACAAGGGTTTCTCGTGCCTGTATATAGCATTAAAATACTTTTGGTTTGATTTTTCAACTCAAAGTAATAATTCAGTTTTCACCACACATGTGATGTTTGGAATTTTTGATGGCCATAATTTGTCCTTTCAAATATATTTCTTAAATGTTGAAACAGTGACAGGAAGACAAATTATGGTTTTCTCAAGCCTGTATATAGCATTAACTAAACGTTTTAAGGATAAGATAATTCGGTTTTAACAACACATGTGATGTTTGGCATTTTCAATGGCCATGCAGAATTTGCAAATCTTGTTTGTCATCATTCTTAAGCAGAATTTGTTTATTAATTTCTTAAATGTTAAATATAGTATGAAGGAGAACAAATTATGGTTTTTCTCAAGCCTGTATATAGCATTAACTTAACGTTTTAAGGATAAGATAATTCGGTTTTAACAACACATGTGATGTTTGGAATTTTCAATGGCCATGCAGAAGGCAAATCGTTTCCATGATAAAACTTAAGCAGATTTAAATATTGTTCAAATATTTCCGAAATGTTACAAAAGTGAAGGAAATATACGTTATAGTTATCCCAAGCCTGTATATAGCATTAACTCAACGTCTTAATGACAAGATAATTCAGACTTCAGTTATAACAACACATGTGATGTTTGGCATTTGTGATGGCCATGCAGAATTAGCAAATGATGTCCATCATAAAACTTCAACAGAATTTGTTCTTTCAAGTATTTCTTGAATGTTAGACAAATAAGGGAAAGAAATATCATGGTTTTCTCATGCATGTATATAGCATTTAATCATTGGGTTGGTTTTCCAGCTCAACGTTTTAAGGATAACATAATTCAGTTTTATCAACACATGTGATGTTTGGAATTTTTGATAGACATGCAGAATAAGCAAATGGTGTCCATCATAAAACTTAAACAGAATTAGTTTTTTCAAGTATTTCTTGATGTTAAAAATGTAAGGGAAAGAAAAGTCATGGTTTTCTCATGCATGTATATAGCATTTAATTATTGGGTTGATTTTCTAGCTCAACGTTTTTAAAGATAAAATAATTCAGTTTTAAAAACATATGTGATGTTTGGAATTTTTGATAGACATGCAGAATTAGCAAATGGTGTCCATCATAAAACTTAAACAGAATTAGTTTTTTCAAGTATTTCTTGATGTTAAAAATGTAGCATTAACTAAAACAATGCACAATTTGCCCATCGTGTCCATCATAAACCTATGCAGAATTTGTTCTTTCAAATATGTCTTAAAGGTGAGAAGAAGTCGAGGGTTTAGTGCAACAAAGGGCTATCTGCATTTTTGGCCAAAATGAGATTTTGGTATCAAAATGATCCGCACAAGATCAGGAACCTAATTATGAGAAAATAGTAAATTCACCTATAATCAAAAAGGTTTGAATGGCATTTCTTTCAACTTGTTAAAATCAATAATCCTTAATTCACTTTTTCTCAAAATGACCAAAATGCAGATAGCCCTTTGTTACACTAAACCCTCGTACGTAGTATGGCATTCTCAGGCCCTGTATATAGCATTAACTCAACGTTTTAAGGATAAAATAATCCAGTTTTACAGCACCTGTGATGTTTGGAATTGATGCTGATAAAGTAGCTTAAAGGTCATTTTTCACGGTGGAAATAGTCGCTCTTAATTTGTTATTTATACATAAATGCAATTTTCTGAAGTTTTTTGTTTGTTTGTTTTTTTGAGCGTCATATTGAAAATAATAAAATACAGAAACAAACACTCATCAGCTCAACTCATCTACAATTGGTGTTCTATTGTAGAAATCTGCTCCAAATTTATGATGTATTACGCAGCTAGCTCAGAAAGGTTTACGGAGCTCCCGAGCTAAGCTCGGCTTGCCTAGCTGATCAAACGTCATCAATTTCGCGATATCCCGGATGTATCTCCAAAGTGTACTAAAAGACTTCTGTTTTGTCTGAAAGTGAGCTCATAAATTGCTTCTTATTTCATTTCTCGATTGATAATGAAACTGGAACATGGTTAATTAAAACTCATTACATTATGAAAAATGTCCTTTAAACGGGCTCTAAGAGATCCTTCATGGAGGGAGCCCTCATTTTTTCAGAAGTTGGGTTTTCCACATACGTAATGCTTATATATAGGCCTACGTACTAGTAGTACCACCTAAATTTATAGAGCTTAATTTGCAGTATTTCATGTGAAATTCATCGATTTGGTGTGGACTCTCAGGTACAGCCTCCTGAAAACTGCCGTAACTTCTTCAATATTCATTTAATCTTTATAAACGTATAAAGTTTTTTGCAGAAAAGGGTTCAATGAATCCAACCATGATAATGAAATTGACCATTTTGGAAAACAATTATAAAAAACACCTTTTTTGACCCATTTTAGGTTTGGAAAAGATAACTCAAAATATATTTTGTTAAATTTTGTCATTCTACTTTTATGATAATCCTGATAACATTCCCCAGGACCGTTTTTTTTTATTTTAATATCTTATTTTTTATTTTTTGAGTTACAGACCAAAAAGTGCATATCACATTTTTGGGCACTTTTTGGTCTGTAACTCAAAAAATAAAATATAAGATATTAAAAAAAAAAGCTCCTGGGAAATGTTATCAGGATCATCATAAAACTAGTATGACAACAACTAAAATGGGTCAAAACATGTTTTTTATATTTTTTTCCAAAATGGTCAATTTCATTATCATGGTTGGATTCATTGAACCCTTTTCTGCAAAAAAACTGTATACATTTATAAAGATTAAATGAATATTGAAGAAGTTACGGCAGTTTTACGGAGGCTGTACCTGAGAGTCCACACCCCCGTTAAGGGGTGTTGACAATAAAAACTTTTTTGGCTTAAACATTTGTTTAAGATGCCGAAATTGCACCAAAATCATCTAAAGACACTTCTCGAGGAATAGTTTTTTTTATCATAACAAGTCCCTAACCACCTGTACACCACCTGTATTTTTAGGGGGTCTGGGGCTTCACCTTGCGCCGCCTTTGCATTGACCTTGGGAACATTTCCATTGCATAGCACATGTATACGCATGATGTCACAGATCGCCCATATGATAAATTACTTTTGTCTACTAGTGCTTCTTAAAGTCAACGACCACATGATGAATGACGAGTAAAAAAGCCAAGCCAGGAAATAAAAGCAACGAGAAATACATGACCAAATGAAGAATTACAATTAATTAATTGAATATTTTTCCCAATTCCTAATTACTTCAAAATCATGGTTTAAAGAGTGAAAATAATTTTCACTCTAAATTCACTCTAAAACCGTGGAAACGAGATTTTATTTTGGTATATGTTGGTGAACCAGATTTTCATTTTAAAGGACCCCACGTGTGACAGAGTTGAAAGTTGAAAATCGTGATTCTTTATAGCTAAAATAGACCTACTTTCAAATATCTAAATATGAAGAGGTTTTTTGCAAAAGGGCCTACATCCACTTTGGCTCTTATTGAGAAAAAGTCAAAAAACTGTTTCTAAATATTCAAGATGAGCAATTGAAAAACTGAATGGATTGTGAAAGAGGTACACTACATTGTCTACATACTAATTTAAATTGAAATAAATTTCAAATGTGCTAGTTTTTATTTTATTTTAAATCATGTTTACATTTTTTGAAAATTTGGATGTAGGCCCTTTTGCAACAGAACTCCATCTGATTGTACATAAAGAAAAAATAACACACACAAAAAATCAGTTATTTTAATCATTTAAAAAAAAAAAGTTTGATATAGAAATGTATAGGTCACAATCATATGTTTCAAGGAAATAAAGTCATTTTTTTTCAAAAAGACCCACATCTCATTGTAAACAGCCATTGAAGTTGTTGTTTTGTTGCAAAAGGGCCTGTATCCCGATTTAATTCTGGATACAGGCCCTTTTGCAACAAAACAACAATTTCAATGGCTGTTTTCAATGAGATGTAGGTCTTTTTGAAAACGTATGATTTTTCCCTGCACATTGTTATATCAAACTCACTTTTGAAAAAAATGCACCATAGCCCTTTTGCAACAAAGCTCTTCATATACTTATTATTCAATTATCTTTGAAATAAGACCATAAATACGGAATTTAGTTGAAAACTAAAACCGGATTTTCTTTTCAAAGGAGCCCACATGTGACAGTGACAGAGATGAAAATCGTGAAATGTTATCAAAATAGACCTACTTTTAACCCTTCTGGCTTTATGTATACTATAGCCATGTTTGGTTACATCAACTGCTATCTACATTTGCTTATTATTTAATTATCTTAGAAATAAGGTAATACAAATGGAGTATTCAACTTAAAGGAACCCACGTGTGAGATGGAAAATTGAAAATCATGATTTTTAAGAACCAAAATAGACCCTCTTTGAAACCCATCTGGCTATGTGCAGGCTGTATAGCCATGTTAGGACACATCAAGTGATTATCTAAATGTGCTTATTATTGGCGATGTATGTATAATAATACATATTTTTAATCACTTAGCTGATAAGAATCATACAGGGTGTCTCAGAAAGAAAAAAATACAATGCACCTTTGGAGGATTGTAACTTTCTGAATAAGTGTCAGAATAGAACAACTCAAACAACAAAATAAAGGCAAAATAGTTTGCTATACTTTTCAGTATTTCCAGAGAAATGAGCAATTACGTATCATTAGTCTGGGAACACTTCCATCCAAGTTTGCTCATATTGAGTAATTCAGACAGCACATACATGAAATCAGTACATCTCTACAAAATGACATGGATTAACGTGTTTTTATGGTTCTAGATTTTATTTTACACCAAATAATATGCCAGATAAGACCAAAGTTTAACACAAAATATAAAGTAAAAGTTGTCTAGATTATTTTCATCACGTTAATACTTAAGAACAGTAAAATTTAAAATTTGTAAGATAAGTTCAATCTTTTTATAACAATTGGAAACAAAATTTCTTCCAATTGTAGAAAACTAATTTAGCCTAATTTTACCGTTTGAATTGTAAAATTCAGATACTTAATTAGGAAGTTACGATCACCTAATGGTGCGTTGTAAATTTTTTTGAGACGCCCTGTACAATATGCTAACACCATTCTTACCTGCATGCCCGTCTGCATGTCTTATTACTTTGCTTTCCTTCCACATGTCTCACTATACCAACATTGCCATAAAAGTAACGTTTATAATCCGTATCGTGTTGATAACTTTTCTTTGTTTAGGACAAATGGTTTTGTAACTAGGTTTATACAAAAATGATGATTGCATTATTTCATTTTTTTCTTAAATAAATGCGTAGAACGGATATTTTGTTTCTTCTTCATTCCACGTTCATAATGAAAATGGAAAATGGAAAATGGAAAATAATAACAAGTAGCCTATCCACTAAATTATGAAAAGGTAAAATGACCAAAACATTTTTTTTTTTCTTCGAAAACTGGATACGGTCACTGATGGTCGATTTGTTTTCATTGTGGTGGGATAACATATTTCAAGCTGTTGGAGTAAGTATTTGGTTGTCGTGATTATAAAGCTACATGATCAGCCCTATCCATAAGCCACGCCATCATGAATGGCATTTGATTATGGAGCGCAAATAATAACATCTGTAAAAGTACCGCTGTTTCATCATTGGTCAAAATTGGTTCCTCTAACGCCCAAATTGACGAGGTCCAAACTGGAAACCGATCGGCCAGAGTTCATGAATCTACTATAAATGTATCTGTTAATTAGTGTGTTGATGTTTCAATACTCCCAACAGAGAGACATCAAATAGTTGATCTTGTATGACTAAAATTCTTAAACCTAGCAGAGAATCCCCACTTGTGGGGTTGTCCAAGTGGCGAGTTGTGGATGGTCGAGTTGGTGTTGGGTTTCTTATGGCGAGTTAAGGATTGAGCAAATATAGCGAGTTGTGGAGTGTGTGTTGAGTGAGTTTAGTGTAAGTTGAGAGAGCGGTAGAGTTATTTTAGTTTCAATGCACCTGCACCTCTCATAATTGAAGAACTTGCTTTTCCCTAACCTTTTATTGGTACTCATTCATAAGACATTGGGGCAATTCCACGCGTTGCGAAATGACATTTACACACAAAAATCCACTTTCTTTTGGGTGTAAAACCCAGAGATTTGTAGTTACTCCCCATTTTACAACTTTATTTGATAATAGCGATTGATACTAAAAAAATAAACCTAGGGAAAAAATTAGACTGCGCTTCCAAGTATCCTAATTTGCATATGCAAATTTGCGTTGCGGAATGACGCAGACGATTGGTGTTTTTTTTACATGTTTACACAAAGTGAAAACTCTGTGAACTTTTTAGAGTGTATCATTATTGAAGTTACTTTTTAGAAGGTTTGAAGTGTTAGCTAACTGACAAAAGCATTTTCATAAAACTTAATCATCAGCTAGGATTTCTAGTAGGTCATCAAAAAATAAAAGTAGGTGTTGCGGAATGACGTTGCGGAATGACAGTGTGAATTTGTGTGCAAAACTCCATAGAGAAAAGAAAAAACATGTTTTTATGCTATAATATGCATAAAAAATAAAAGAAAGAGTAATCAGTGGCATTTCATATGTTACAAATTCGTGAATACAAGTAACCCAACTATTTTCACATTGAAATTATCATTTACAGGTAAAGTAGCCATGATTTTGTGATAAAGTTGCCGAATTCAACAGCTTGCACATCAAAGTTGCCTAATTCAGCAAATTATGAGTTTTCATCAATTTTGAAACTTTTTTAGAAGTTTAGAGTCCATATTTGAATGAATTATCATAAAAAAGGATGATCTTATACCAAGTACACAAAAATATCACAATTTGCTCAATAAATTGCCTAAATATAGGGATTAATACCTTTGTCATTCCGCAACGCTCGTTAGGGCTATTAACTAACAGAATTTTCCAATTTTTTTTTTATCATTGTGAAGCATGTCAATTGTGTGCAGAGAAAAAATAGTTCAATGAAAATAGGGTACATTTTTTTTCTTGCTATCCTAAAAAATTGTACTTTTGCGTTGCGGAATGACATGAGATTATGCAATGCATACTAATTACCTGGATTAACGAGGCTAATCGCTCGTTGATCAAAATTAAATTTATATCAAAACTTTTCCCATCAGTACTACTATTGTGCCTGACATTTATTTAAACATCATACCTATGTGTCTAAAAGATATGGAATAAATAAAAACAAGCCTTTTCACTGATTTTGTAAGCTGCAAATATGCAAATTTATGCTAATTAGCTAGTTTATACATCAAAAAACATAGTATCGCTAAACAAACTAAAAATTCCTGAACTTCGGACTCTTGCCTACATTATAGGCATAGAATTAAACTTTGGATGCACATTTGAAATTTTGGCTATTTGGTTGACATTTGCTTAGAATTGCCCATTGTTAATTTCAGGAACTTTCACTATAAGTAAACCAATTTAATGTGATGTAGCCTATATAAAAGTATACATCTATGGAAAGGAAACGAGTCGATCCATTTTTAGTATCAAATTTCACTACAAATGCTGATTTTAGGCTCAACATTTTTCGGACAACGTAACAAAATAGGTTTTTGGTACAAAATGCCAAAATTACACCAAAATATTTTTTGTTCAAAAATTAACAAACTAAAAATGGTTTCCAGTACGGTAATAAACATGTCCTGGGTTGATTTAATGATATTTCGATAATGGTTAATGGCGACTGACCGCCGAGTGCCATTTTAAATACACAGTTCAACAAAAATAAGTTCCCCTTTGGATTATGCCTAATAATAATGTTTAAATGAGTTACTCCATCGAAACAACACGGGGCTACAACTACGCAGGTGTTGTACACATTGACTGAAGGAATACCTCAATTCAAAAGTTGCTAAATGATGTATTGAAGGAGGGTGGTTAAGCAGCTTGAACCAGGGTCTTTGCTTGAACACCGCATTTTTCACCTTTTGAAATGAGGTATTCTTCCAGTCAATGTGTGCTCATTCAAGCAGCACAACTGTGCGGTGTTCAAGCAAAGACCCTGGTTCAAGTTGCTTAACCATCCTCCTTCAATACATCATTTGGCAACTTTTGAATTGAGGTATTCCTCCATTCAATGTGTGCTTATTGAAGCATTATACATGTAACACCTGCGTAGCTATAGCCCGCTCTCTTGTTGCTGTGCACACGTACATTATGTGTGCCAAAGCTCGTTTCGATGGAGTAACTCATCTTAAAAATATCGGGTATTACATAAAGAGGAACTTATTTTTGTTGAACTGTGTAGTATAGGATGACCTCCTGGACCAACGGTTTAGACTAATACAACATGTCATACCTAGATCAGTCGGTAAATGTTCTCATAGGGTATTTTACATCGTTAACGAACTACTACACCCTCCCCCCAACCACACACACACAAATATCAACGTTTTGGGTTTCCTGTACTATTTGAAGACGGGGGGGGGGGGGGGGGGGGGGGGGGGGGGGGGTTCTTTCTCGTTTGTATTATGAAAATACGCCATTTCCCTGATAATTTCAGCATGTAACAGATGATTTAAATTATTCTAACCTTGTTTATTAAAAAACGTACCTTTAATATTACGTCATAACAAATTCTTAACTATTTTTATCGGTCCCATGATATCAAAGATTGGCATATATTGTTATCTTATTAATAGGATGTCCTAAAGGTTTTGTTACCTTTTGAAAGCGTAAAATATCTCGGCTAAAATAATTCGCAGAATAGAGCTGAATCAAATCAAAATCTCATTTTTGAAAAAATGAGATGAAGCCTTGTTTCCTAGTCCACCTTGTATAATTTCACTGTCACACAATCGAACAACACCCTCTGATACTTCCCATCCGAGAACCAACCAAATACGTGTATTGGTCGGTTCTCGGATACTGGAACATTTTATATGTGCCAGTTTCGTCCAATACTGGTATAAAATTGGATGATTGAGTCCATATGTATTTGGTAGCGCAATACTTTAAAACTTGTAGCGAGACCAATTACCAATACATATTGGGCGTTAAGCATCCAATTTTATCTTTATTATGTTTTGAATCCAATATTATCCATTATTATGTTTTGAGGTATCCAAATATTTTTAAAAACTCAAAGCTCGACCAATTAATTTAAAAACTCATAGCTCGACCAATTCATATGGGCTCAATCTATCCAATTTTATATCACACTTGGACTCATCAAAACATACAGTGTAATATCGGACGATACTAGTTCAGTACAGAATCTGGGACTTAAAGTACACTTTTCCTACAAAGTATAATGAAACACAAGACACCATTAATTATATTCTCGCTTTCCCTTCAGCAAAGTTTATTCATGTATCAACTGTTCAGTGTATTGTTAGATGTATATAAACTTATGTCTGATGGTTTAATGGTGCTTGCTGCGACGAGATACACGCCTCTTCTTCACGGTGTTGAGCGGCTTCTGGCTCCTGAGGATGGCACTGGCTCGACGGAGAGCAGCCTACAAAAAGATACAAAAAATAGAACAACTATGAGCAATGAGTAAATCTATTCATAGGCCATAACACTTTCCACATGGCAGTCATCTATCTGTAGACGACAGTTCCAAAATTGCTCAAATTGTTTCCAAATATGTTACAATTGGGTCATTCCGTGTCAAATCAACCAATGGTGGTACGGGTCACCTCTCAGATTTGGCTGAAATTCATTTCTAATATACATCTATAGGTATAATGAACACATGCAAAATATAAAATTCCAAATCCAAGTCGTTTCGGAATTATGGCCCTTCAAAGTTGGGCGGTTACCGCCCTTTCAAGTGACGCGATTCGCGTCATTGAATATATTGTGTTTATAATTATCTATTAGAGGACCTTTGGAATAAGATGCAAAGCTGGAAATTGGTACTTAGGGTGACTGTAACCCAAATGACCCAGAAATGGCCTCAAAACAAGTGTATCTTATCCCCCTTTCCCTCGACAGCCAGCTCAAAACACCAATTTAGTCCGTCGAACAAATTAATTTCCATTTTAAGACCCCCCCCACAATCATGGTTGATAGTCATAAAAAAGCTTCATATTGCATATTTGTATTGTACAGTCACATGTTGTTACCCACAAGCAATGATAGAGCCCTGACTCATTTAATAAATAGTTGGCAAGCGTCTAAAGTTGGCTCCAGACAGAAAATATCGAAAAAACACCAACATTCTCCGTGACCTTTGACCTTTGTAACATATAATCTCCAACTTTATACTCACACCAAATGTTAATACATATCTAACCTTTCATATGAATCAAAAAGTGTTTTGGAGACTCTTCTCCTTCATGAAAAAATGTGTCAAATAGTGTCAATTTCCAAAATTCATGGGAATACAGGGTGAGTCAAACAGAAGTTTACCCTGTATTAAGAACGAAGCAATGCATCGGTAATTCAGAAAATATTGAATGTACTTAGTAGCGTCTGACATTTGCTATTGTACAGGGTGAGTCAAAAAGAAGTTTACCCGGATTGGTGATGTTTTAAAAAACAAACAAATGACACTCGAGAGATCACTAAAGCATATATTTAACAAGCATTCTCTCCTGCTTATTAGGAAAAAAGAATGACACAAATTGATCATTTCTAAGGAGTTATGCCTAAGCCCCAGAGGTTCCCGCGATCACGGTTTTCTCTGTGTGAATCTCGGGTTTTACCATTTGCCTCGGTTTTCTAAAAGTATGCCGAGATTTTGCGGAATTGTTGGTTTTTTCCTCAACAAAACAAAATTTCAAATTTCTACACAAAAATCGACCGTAATTAGTCCAAGAAAATCTTGAAATGTCATGTTAAATTTCGATCTATCGTACCAATCATACCAATGCAAACTTGGTTGGGAAAACCCCCCGGAAAATCCCGTTTATATGTAAACAATGTCTGGTTCCCGTATGTTACTTTCCCCATGTTACGCCGCGCCGTAAAATTTGTATTATCTAATTGAGATCGCACATGTTCTGACGTAATGCATCCCATGATTAATGATGCGGGATCATGCCGCCTAGGTTGCTGGAAACGGGTTTCATAAAGAATTGACTAAGACTCTGCCGCCCTCTACATTTTGCTATCAATTTAACGCACGGTAATTTTTAGGATCGACTGGAAGCCACTGGGGGATGTACTCAATCAAGATGGCGGCGCGTGTTCAAAACAAATATTTCTTCCGTATCAAAAATGTCAAAACGGAGGATATTAATTGGAATTTTTGCGCAAATTATGAAACCCCTCTGCCAGGGATTAATTTGGAAATCAATATATTTTCTTGCAGAGAAGAAAAATGGACTATAAAGTAAGCTATTTACTTTTTAAAGAGGTGATATTTGGGGGTGATTTTTCGGGTCACATTTTTGGTCGCGGTTTGTCACATTTGGTTTATTTTCGCGGCATTTCTTGGTTTTGGTTGCAAATCCCGTGAATCGCGGTTTTAGTAATCTCGCCTCGCGGTTTTTGCCTAAAAAAATCGCGGGATCCTCCGGGGCCTAGTTATGCCTACTTTAATAAAGGTACTAATTTTGCAAGCTGTCCACGGAATACTTGACAAAAGAAATGTAAAGCAAGTATAGTAAGCATTCTATGGAGAGCTACAAACATGAGCGCTTTCAGTAAAACAGGCATAACTTCTCTTAGGAATGATCAATTTGCTTCATCGTTTTTCTCTAATAAGCAGCAGAGTATGTTTGGTAAATAAATGCTTTACTGAAATTTTAAGCGTCATTTATTTGTTTTGAAAAACATCACCAATCTCGGTCAATACTGAAATATGCAGCTAAAATGCATACCGTATTATCCCTATTAAGCGCCCAGGACCTTATAAGCGCCCACCCCTGTTTTTCTCAATGACTACCAACAAACAATCCCTTATAAGCGCCCACCTTTTCAAATGGTCAGCATCCTCAAATGACCACTATTGTACATATATTTCATTTAGTACATGAAATGTTCATCCTCCTCAAATGACCAATTGTACATGTTATTTAGTACGATAAATGAGTTTAAAACAGGCAACATAATTAGCGCCCACCCAAAATGACTTTGCTAACCGCCCTGGGCGCTTTATAGGGATAATACGGTACTTTACATTTGTTTGGTCAAGTATTCCGTGGACAGCGTGCAAAATGAGTACCTTTATTAAAATAGACATAACTCCTTAGCAATGCTCAATTTGTGTCATTCCTTTTTCCTAATAAGCAGGAGAGAATGCTTGTTAAATATATGCTTTACTGAACTCTCGAGTGTCATTTGTTTGTTTTTTAAAACATCACCAATCCGGGCAAACTTCTTTTTGACTCACCCTGTACAATAGCAAATGTCAGACGCTACTAAGTACATTCAATATTTTCTGAATTACCGATGCATTGCTTCGTTCTTTATAACATCATAACTGTGGCATTTTGGATGAACCATGTAACAAAGGTGACTTTAGGGGGCGTCCAATATTATCGCCATTTTCACATACGTTTTTACCCCCTCGAGTTACATACGCAATAAATGGCAACAATTTCATGGCTTGATTAAAACAATGCTCGTCTCTCAAGATCGCCAATTAAGTTACGTACGCTTCGGCTTAGGGTATATTTTTACCGCCCACCCCCTTTTACATACGCTTTCTACGTATCTGTAAATGACGAAAACTATGGACGACCCCTTAGTGACTTAAGCCAATACATGATATATCTCTGTGAAACTTGCCCTCCCCAACCCTCTCCTAATCCTTGATCTACTGCTGGGTCCATGTAGTGGACTTAAGCCAATACATGATATATCTCTGTGAAACTTGCCCTCACCAAATGACGAAAACTATGGACGACCCCTTAGTGACTTATGCCAATACATGATATATCTCTGTGAAACTTGCCCTCCCCAACCCTCTCCTAATCCTTGATCTACTGCTGGGTCCATGTAGTGGACTTAAGCCAATACATGATATATCTCTGTGAAACTTGCCCTCACCAACCCTCTCCTAATCCTTGATCTACTGCTGGGTCCATGTAGTCGACTTAAGCCAATACATGATATATCTCTGTGAAACTTGCCCTCACCAACCCTCTCCTAATCCTTGATCTACTTCTGGGTCCATGTAGTGACGGATTGAAACAAAATGCTGGCCTAGGCAACAACCAAAAAACCTGTTCTACAGGCAACCGGACCTCAGGTTGGGTTGGTTGCAAGGGCTATTTTGAAGAAATTCTGCCAAAAGCAGCCCTGTATAATATGTAATTAAACATTTTGCAGTTTTTTGGCAAGCAAAACAACATTTTTGGGTCGATACATATTACCACCAATTTCTAAAAACAGGGTCATTTGGGTCCGTAGAGCACGGTTTCTTTTCTGTTGTTGGCTTATTGAATTTGTCATTGATTTTGTATGTGGTCACATTTTTTAAGTTGGGACCCAATTGGTGCACATTTAGCAATTTGGTGAAAACCACCTCTCTTGGCACCTTTTTAACTGTATCACAAGCATAGTTCATCTAAAGTATATATAACCATACATTTTTGGAAAGCTGCTATACAAAGGATTTTAATGGCACTAATTTTAACCTGATATTCAGGGTGGCCAAAAAATCATATAGGGTGTAACAAAAGAAATATACATGAAATACTTAACTTTTTAAAAGGACTCACATTTTTTCCCAGTATGTATAAATTAAAATCTAACTTATTGATGAGAAAGCATATGGTTTTCCCTTTCCAAAAATATATAATTTGTGGGGGTTTCTTATTAGTTACAGTAATACTATACAGGGTGTGCAAAAAGTAAAAATTATTACGCTCATTAATTATAAAAAAGCTAACTATATTCAAAGTAGCTCAAAATACATTAAAACATATCAATAACTTGTCAGAATCTGAAATTTGATGAAGGATGGTTATTTCCTACTTGAAAAAAAGATACCCCATCAAAATTAGGAGTTATTTTTAAAGATTATACAGGGTGTTTCAAATTTTAAAGTAAGTCACTGTGACACTGTCAATGTGTTATTAACTTGATTGGTTAGACTGTATACAGAATGAAAATACTATAGGGTCATTCCGTGTCAAATCAACCAAAATTCTGAAAATTGGTACGGGTCACCTCTCAAATTTGGCTGATATTCATTTCTAATATACATCTATAGGTATAATGAACACATGCAAAATATAAAATTCCAAATCCAAGTCGTTTCGGAATTATGGCCCTTCAAAGTTTTGAGGCCATTTCTGGGTCACTTGGGTTACAGTCACCTTAAGTACCAATTTCCAACTTTGCATCTTATTCCAAAGGTCCTCTAATAGACAATTATAAACACAATATAGTCAATGACGCGATTCGCGTCACTTGAAAGGGCGGTAACCTCCCAACTTTGAAGGGCCATAATTCCGAAACGACTTGGATTTGGAATTTTATATTTTGCATGTGTTCATTATACCTATAGATGTATATTAGAAATGAATTTCAGCCAAATCTGAGAGGTGACCCGTACCACCATTGGTTGATTTGACACGGAATGACCCTATAGAAGTAGGCCTGTGTTTCAAGCATGTGTTAGACCTTTATTCCAGGGAATAAAAGGCTAAATAATATTTAGTTTGAACTGTTACACAGCAGGCTAGTATAATACAGGGTGGTAAAAAATGTAATCTTCGTAGGTTTAATGCATTGATTCATTTCATTGTAACATTGTATTAGATTGATTGATTGTACAGTGTAATGGACATTTGAAGATGACAACCCTTATCCACTTTATGAAATTCATAAATCATACATTTTGAAATGCAAAACCCTATAGGTCAATGTGCCTATCCAGGATTATCCTAATCACATCCGTTTATAAGATTTAATTAATTTTTAATTAATTAGTGTTTATTTCATTAAAAAGTGTCTTTTTACACTAGATACAGACATGATAGTGACTGTAAACTTCAACATCATGACTATTTTTACAGAAAATGTAGGTTCTCTAAGCAATTTCTACTAAAAGCTCATTTGAATATCATTTGCAACCTTATTATCCCCACCTCCACCATGCCGACTAATTATGTTTAACGAGTTACATAAATTGATTAAGCTTCATTTAAATGTTTTACCTAATTTGTATGATTAGAGCATTAAATTCTCTGTAAAATAAGACCAAACTTGCAATTCCATGTTGTACTAAACCAGAGATACAAGCATTTGAATCTTTTAGAATCGTTTACAAATGATATCTCCATTGGAAATACACACACCGCAACCTCCTCCCCCGCAACCTCCTCCCCTTCCACCCATGACTTGTTACGTTTAATTAGCTGTAGTAATTAATTGGTATGCATATTTAATATTATTTTTCTTGATACTGATAGAGGGATAATTGGACTTTCATATAAGCCCAAATTTGCATATCTGCTATGCTTATAACAGCACTTTAATTAGAAAACCAATAACAAATGTTACCGAAAATGTGCATATTCCACCTTTTTTGGGTGCCCAACTTAAAAAATGCGACCACGTGTAAATACAAACATTTTGGTCAACTCTTTACTCCGTGTGTGTATCAAAATCATCTCTACTACTTACTGTCTTGAGCTCCTTGCGGTAGGCACCTTTGCCGAGAACGTTGTTGATGGTCCTCATTGTACGTCTGGCATCTTTCTTCAGTACCTGCTTATAATACCACTGGTTTGGCTTTCTGCGTACTAAAGTAACAATGACACAAATATGCAAGGGATTACTGACAGTAACACACATTCTTTCAAACAGGGAAATGAGGCACCCAATCCATCAAGCCAATGGAATGAAATAACATGGTTCGCCTCAGCCGCCGGCGTAAAACAAAATCATTATTTCTATTATTTATACATATTGAAAATGTACACTTAAAAGATTCAGGTGGTATCGATAAGCTCCATCAGGCATCGCTAAACCCATCAGAATATGAGTTGCAAGACATAATGAATTATGAAAAGTCACCTCATTTTTTTAAAATCCCTGACGATAACCATGTTATTTCATTACATTAGCCGCATCTACTTCTGTTACCCATGACATATCACTTTGTACACCGAATAAATCTTGTGCTGTGGTATATGCTCAAGCTTATTCCGCCAATAGTATTGAAGTCGATATTTCCGATTCAACTCATATGCAGTCTAGGTGTCACAATGACTACCTCTTGCATAACTGCCATCATAAATAGTTCTTTCTGCCTAGCTTCAATAGTCTCTTTTTAGGCTAAATGTCATTTCATTGGTTTTAGAGATGCTCAAAAATGTATTGATGTTGTTATTAAAGGTTTTTTTAAATATCAAACATCAAGTTGGAAATTGGAGTAAATTTTGAAGAATATCATGCCATCGTGCATATATTAACACTTCGCTGGGGTGCGCTCGCGCAGTGGTCTCAATGTGGCCTCATTACATGACGTCATTGTTAGAGCGTGCTTCGATATCGCTCGCGACTGGGCCGAATTCTGGCGAAGTACCCGTCGAAAAAAACTGTGTTTATTCGCAGTAGTTTTGAGCATGCATGTTATATTTTATTTATCATGAATGAAAGCAAAGATGACCACCCACCATACAAGCGAAAACCCAGAGAAAATTGATGGAATATTCGGCCAGTTTTGGATTTTTACTGCCAATTTTCCAAACTGTAACAAATCGTTAGCGATTCGTCTTTTACAACTAGTCATGAAATTCGGCTGAAAAATCATACTTTACATTGTTTATGAGCTGGTCATTTGATGTGACGATCTATCGAGTGTTCTGATTAAAATAATGTGTGTAACATCAGGGACAAACTTGTTGTTTTCGGGGGGGGGGGGGGGGGGGGGGGGGGGGGTATGCATATTGCTTTTCACACGTGCTCGTGGTAAAAAAATGAAAATAAGAACTGTCACTGTAACGTAGACTTTGTGTGTGCACCAGTGTAGTGAGCATGCGCTATCTCATATTGCAGTGTTTGTAAAATCGCCATTGTTTACACACACAGACTGCACAGTCAGGTATGCAAGCGCCATCAGCGTGAATTTCGTACTGCATATTCATTAGTCTGTTGAACCGACTGCGCATAATCACAGCCTCGATCTGAGTTCCGATGATGCAAATTTACAATCAGGGTAAATGTAAAGGTTTCCTTTCAATGTGAATATAGCCAAAACCAAGACCTAATATCTGAATTAGACAATTTGTTTGTCTAATTCTATGAATTTAGCATTGTCATCTTACCTCCTCGTGTCTTCTTGGTTACCAAGACTACACCCTTGCCATCAGCAGCAGCTTCAACTCCAACAGTCTGAAACATCATAAAAGTTTATACAATATTCAATTATTCAAATGAAAACTAAACTACATTGACTTCAAATCATAAATATGTTCCAAGTTACAGGGTGATACAATTCCTAATTACTTCAAAATCATGGTTTTAGAGTGAATTTAGAATGAAAATAAACTGTCCTGCGGCAGAACAATCTATTTTTAACCTCTTTAAACCATGATTTTGAAGTATTTTGGAATCATAGCGCTCTGTAACTCAAATATATTTATGATTTATGATCAGAAATATAAATCTTCAAGAAAATCTCCTTTCAAAAAAATCAAGGATAGAGGGCGTCCCATGAAAAAGATCGCATAATATGCCTTAATAGTGATTAGTGAGTGAATCAAACCATTTAACATAAATAAGGGTTTTTTTAAAATTCATAATGGCAATTAAATATTCATCAAGAAATGCAACACATCTCTAGATTCAAGGTTTATATACATTTTGTTGGACACCATGCATTGTTTAATCATTGGGTTTAGTGTTTAGAACCATTTCAACATGTATTGTCCTGTCGCTCTGTCACTTTTTAACACTCACTACTTACCCTTATCAAATTGTATCACGATTCAAGAGCAACTTGGATAAACCAATGTTTTTCATAAACACGACTCAATGAAAATGGAGAGCTGCCAAAGCCTGCCATTCAAACACAACAGTGCTGTTGTACAAGCAAACAGACAGACCTCTCAGTTTCAGGTAGGTTTGATCGGCCAAGCTTTTTTTTCTTCGACAATAAAAATCACAAAACATGTTGCCATTTTTGGGTCAGTATCAGTATTTATTTTTGCACATGATCATTTTGTTCACTGATTACTAAAAACATGGGTTGGTCGGGCCCGTACAACATGGGTTGGTCGGGCCCGTACAACATGGGTTGGTCGGGCCCGTACAACATGGGTTGGTCGGGCCCGTACAACATGGGTTGGTCGGGCCCGTACAACAGGGCTTTCTTTTTTCTCGTCGCCTTAACCCTAACTCTACCCACTTTTTCAAGAATTCAACGTGGAAAATTGACCAAAATATCCCCCCGGGATTTGATCCAGGAACCTCCAGCACCAGAGGCGAAGATTCCCCACTACACACACCACGGGTGTGGGCTGGGTCTGGGTCCATTTTTTCATCAAACAACTTCACGCCGGGGGTACCAACGTGCCCAGTCGTGGTTTTTTGTGGTATATGGTATATGGTAGAGTTAATGCATTAGTGCCATAGACTTTTTTGTGGATAATCAGTGTGGACCAATTTTCTTTAAACGGGTACTATTTTGTAATTAATCCCTTTTTCACCATTAAATGTCCAGGATATTACAGTTTAAGAACTTGGAAGGAATAATATCAAAATTGTCTCGAAAATTGTGACAAATCCTCCATTGAAAACTATCCCTTTTTTGGACCACTCTGTAGTGTAATACAATTAGTATTCTGTAGGCTGTGGAATTTATTTATCTGAGTCAGGGTAGAATGACTTGAAACATTTAAATGTACAACCAGGGTTCAAAATAGACGGGGCCAAGGGGACCAATTTTCTTTAAAGAGGTACTATTTTGTAATTAATCCCTTTTTCACGAAAATTGTGACAAATCCGCCATTGAAAAATTACCCCTTTTTTGGACCACTCTGTAGTGTAATACAATTAGTATTCTGTAGGCTGTGGAATTTATTTATCTGAGTCGGTGTGGAATGACTTGAAACATTTAAATGTACAACCAGGGCTCAAAATAGACAGGGCCAAGGGTGATTAATACAATTAGTATTCTGTAGGCTGTGGAATTTATTTATCTGAGTCGGTGTGGAATGACTTGAAAATAGACAGGGCCAAGGGTGATTAGCCCCCGGATTTTACAAAATAGCACCCGAAAAATATATCAATCAATGCCAAAAAGTACACACGGGGGCTAGTAATCAAAAAAAGTATTTTGAGCCCTGTTTCCAACATGGATACTTACCTTGTGATGAATGAGTCCATTGTACTTGAAGGTGTGTTTGTTCTTCAAATTGTTGGGTTCAGTGGCAAACGTTTGCCCACTATTCTTCTTGATGTAACAAGAATTTTCACGGATGATGCTCCAGATGAGATGGGGCGATACGGTCGACATGGTGACTTGCTATTTATAGAGAAAATAGAATCAGATCAAGACAGTTTTAGAACGGAAGTAACACTGTAAACATGTAATTTATAATGTAAATTGATGGTAACGCAGAACTGGGTCAATCTAAGGCTGGTAATGTAAAGTGAAACCATACCAAAAGGATGGAAGCACGATGCTCATGTGACACACAAAGTTTCACAAACCGGTCATTTTATACTGGATATGGATGACTTACAAAATGGCAGACATAAGTAGTTCATTCCTTCAGATTTCAGCCTAACCATTTCCAGACAGCCTGCCAGCAATAAAAAATATGCTCAGAAAAAATCTCAACGGCATTTTTTGTTAGAGCAATTCCAACTATGTGAAATAAAATCACCAGGATGTACCTCACATGGTATGGGTGTTGGCAAATTCCAGATTGAAGTTAAGTGTTTAATTTTGCCCAAAAAACGTGATTTTTACACGTTTTTGATCAAATTATTGCTTTTAAAAATATCTCCATTATTAAAGATCCAATTTCGTCATGACTGGTGTCAAATGAAAGATGACAATATCAGCTTTTATATGATATCGGTATAAGCGAATATAGATCAAGAAAAACAAAATAACGAGTGAAAAAACATAATTTTTTAGCATTTTTAGACTAAAATTCAAAAAATGTAATTGGTTAAATAAATGTTATTTTGAGATTAAAAAATAAAACCACAAGTTTCCAATATTCGATACAAAACTGCTCCTAGTATACATAAATAAATTAAAGAAACAAAGTTGCTTGTTTATCCCAATTTATCGCTATGGCAATTTTCTCCATTAACAGTTATGTTTACACGTTTTTGTCCCTATAACATGCTTGTTTATATCCTATATATGTATAGGTATAACACTGAAATAAAGGGCATTCTTGCTGTTGCTTTGTAGAATAAAATTGGTATAAAATACAATTTTGATTATCAAAGCATTTTTTATTTTTCCTCTATATTATTTAAATGTTATATGAACAGTTTTTCAGAACATATGGGACAGATGTTGTTTTATTTTGAATCTTAAATTAATACCTAATTAAATAACTATTTCGAAATTTGATCAAAAATGGCTAAATATCGCATATATTTGTATTATACTAAAGCTTACATCCTCATCTTTCATTTGGCACCAGTCGTGATGAAATAACATGTTTAAAAATGGAAATATCCTGAAAAACAATATTGTGGTGAAAAACTGAATAAAATGACAGTTTTTGGGCAAAATTTAACACTAAATCAATATACAGAATTTGCCAACACCCCACATCTTATGCAGTGTCATACATATTTATGATTCCATACGGTTGGAATTGCTCTAACAAAAAATGCCGTTGAGATTTTTTCTGAGGATATTTTTTATTGCTGGCAGGCTGTCTGTTCTTGAAAAAACCTTGTGACATCAGATTGTGCAATCTAAATCAATATGCAATCTAAATCAGCATGTTGATGAATATGAGTTATTGAGTGCTGGGATTATGTGGTCATCCATGCACGCGCAGCAAATTAAGTGGAGTTTGCGGTGTGATCACGCTATCGATCAACAGTTTTCAGGGATTTGTCAGGATACGCGTTCATCTAAAGAAAGTGATATCGTGGTATATCACGCTTTTGCTTATAAAATGCTCTCGCTTTTAAATTTAAAATTACTTTATGTTCCGATCACTTTTTGGGGGCTATGTTTTTTTTCTTCACATCATGATATTTTGATATCAGAAGAATCCCCATATTTTTTCTAAATGTTATGTCTGTAAAATCTTAGGGGCCAGAAATGTTCCATTTAGAAATTATATGCTAAAATGTGGTGAATTACTGCCAAAGGTGGTTAACCACCAGCCAGTTTGTGTACTACTCAATGGGAAAAATTCTTGTCACCTTGTGCTTCTAAAATTAGAACCAGTGGAGTTATGCAACTCAAACTTTGGAATGTGGCAATTTTAAGGATGACCTTTCGTGTAAAATAGAAAACATCAAGTTGAAAATTGGGCCAGCAATCAGAACATCTACCTTTAAAAGCGTGCATGAAGTACACCGCTGTGTTGAAATACTTTAGGACAATGTAGTTGGACTTTTGATTTGATATAATTTGAGTCCTACGACCCTGGATAACCCAATAAGCTTATTAGCTTATTTCCATTGGGGTCCGTTAGATGTGTGAACAGATACAGACCGGGATGATCCCCTATGATCCCCATCATGTCAAGGTGCAGAATTTGGCATCAATGCAAGGTAGGCCAAGTTGAAAATTGGGCCAGCAATCAGAACATCTACCTTTAAAAGCGTGCATGAAGTACACCGCTGTGTTGAAATACTTTAGGACTATGTACATGTAGTTGGACATCATGTCAAGGTGCAGAATTTGGCATCAATGCAAGGTAGGCCTACTGACTGAATTGCTGTTTTCTTGCAAATAAAGGAATCTTAGGCTACAAATAATGAATAATGACATAGTTCCATCATTAGGCCCCTTGCAATTAAATGTGAGTTTACTGTTGCCCGCGCGCGTCAAAAAGTCACCCGCGTGATATATGTAATCTTTTTAAAATATTTAATTATTTCATTGTTTAAAGCTTTTATATAAGCTTTTTAACACTTTTCCGGCGATAAAATTAGCCGATGAACCGCATTTCAATACTTCCGGGTTGGGAAAACATTTCTGTGAAGTAAAAAACTCTGCACGAAACTTGCAATTGTCGCTTTGTATTGAAATGTGTGCATTTGAAGCATGTTCGTAGGCACGGCAATTGATTATTGCGCAATCGCTTCTGCGCATGATGTCACATCAAAACATTGCCGAGTTATTTTTAGTTTTTTGCCTAGCGTCCGCAAAGCCGAACCGCCGAACTTCTTTGGAGTTTCCTAGTGCATTCTGGGTAATATTTCATGTTTGTTTACGATCGCCATCTTTAAAATTCTTCGAGCTAGCGTAACGAATTTTGTTTTACAAACATCGAATATCTCATTAATATTCATATTCAAAATAGGGATGCAAATATGAATAGATTCCTTTATAAAAGAAACAAAATGCAAAGCCAAGGCAGTAAGTGGTGGTAGGACATAATTAACAGCATTTGAATTGTATTCATACCTTGGATAATAGTTAACAACGCCGACAATATTAAATCAGGTGACTTCACTCCAAAATATTACAATATTAATATTAAATAGTCACCTCGTCCTGGTTTTCAAAAACGCAACAGTAAACTCACATTTAATTGCAAGGGGCCTTACGAGCTGAAGGAAATGTGAAGGCAAACTCAAAATTAAGTTCATTGGCCTCGAGATTCAAGAATGAAAACACATCAATTTCAAGTGAAATATTATTTTGCCGGTGGATTTTTACATGGTGCAAGAAAAGTGGTGTTTATCATCTTCTCCCAACCCCGAATGCCGGAATGGTGCCAAATGTACACTGGCGCCACGACTGGGAAGCGTATATTGACCAGGAAATGTATGCTGAATTATGCAGCAATGACAATTCAATGGTTTGCTCTGCACCATCGTTCACTAAATCTTGTAGCGCATTTAGACTATTTACTCAAATGACCGTGGTCAAGTCAACTTTCTTTTTTGGGGGGCGTAAAGGAGATGCATTTAATCAGATTCATGAAATTTGGCAAAAGTTATATTAAACACCAACTTTAAACTCTTTACCTGCTACGATGACAGATTTATGAGCTTTGGAAATCTGAAAGTAGTCAAAAGTCACCTCTGGAGCGTGAAAAATCGGCCATTTTGCGCAAATTTCAAATGGCCATAGCTCGAAAAGTACATGACGTATGATTGTTACTTTTTTGTATGTGTTCATTTGAGCCTCATTCCATCATTTTAGTAGCGCCGTTACGCTTGCTTCAGGGTATATACCACCAAAGCACTCCCCATAGACGCTACGTGCAAAGTAGGGGTCAAACAATCGGCTCTAACTTGAGTTATCCCATACATCCTTATATGACATTTACAGAGATTATTCTAGGCATCGGGATTTTGCGCAATTTCAAACTGCCAAATGCGCCGGCGAATTTTGCCATATGCGCTAAATGCGCCAGTTAAAAAGCCAAAATGCGCGATTCGCGCATTTCCATTGTTTTAACGTTTGTCGACCCCCGGGAACCAAAAAAAAGTTGCTCTAAACGCGGCCTTTTTAACTCGTACTTGTTCAGTACAAAACTAGAAAATTCTTACCTTTCTTTTCATCAAAAAGACGTATTATTATATTCCTAACTGAAATCATAAATGTCTTGTTTAGTCTTGTTCGTAGAGATGAGATTTACGAGCACGCACACATTTTATTTTAAGTCAAAACAACCCGACCGATACTTCACTCAATCAGACATCGATCTTTTGTAATGAAATCTTATTTAACTAAATAGGGTCGCACCATTTGATTTGCAGGGGTGGTATTAATTCATTTCTGGAAAACCCCCGATACATGTCATTGTTCATTTTATTAAATCCAAGTTCAACCAAAATTCTCTATAATTATTTCTGGAAAAAGACAATCAATTTCATTTCATTCATTTCAATTTCAACCAAAATTCTCGTTTCAAAATAAATAGATGCCAAAGGGTTTTAAAATCATGAAAATGGTGCCTCCCAATATGTTCAGTTTTGTTTTTTCCCCAGGTGATGTCATAGGTGGCGGTGCGCCCAGACCATGTGCTCGTAGCTGTTAATAAATATTCACGAAAATATATTTTCAAAAATAGCAATAAAATAAAAGAATGCTATTGATCATTATTATTATTATAAATATTTGTAAAAGAATGCTATTGATAATTATTATAAATATTTGTATTATCTGGTATTATACAAGTAATGTCGTATTTTAAACAAGTGCAATAACCAAATTTCATTCAACACAAATAAAAGACGGCAATTGTGTTGACCTCTAGTTCTAAGAATAGCTTTATCGAGGGGCGTGTCTCAGCATGCATGAACTGCCGGTAGACGGACTGGGGATGAGTGCCTTGTCATCAAAGTATACCGCGTGTCGGTTATAATTGTTTACGTTATTCAAGTTTAGAATCATGGCGGTGGGTATTGATGATTTGCAATCCAGTGGCTTGTTGTGGCAATACTTGCTTAGAACTAGAATTCCCTCCGCTCGATGAATCAATCCAGAAATCGTTTGGATACTCCCGCGGCCGGGCTCAGTTGTAGCTGAGACTAATGGGGGGGGGGGGGGGGGGGGGTAAATATTTTACAGGCGAACTGGGTAGAGTCGGACACTTTATTAAATGTATTTTAGATGTCATCACATTATTTTAAAGTGTATCACAGTAGGGGTCAAGTGTATCCTCATTCAGGTGTATCATTGAATAGAACATCAATTAGCTTTGGTTCTCCCCCCCCCCCCCCCCCCCCCCCCCCCCCCCCCCGTATTTATTGAACCTATTGAATTGCCACAACACTAAAATTCCATTCATCAATTTCTATAGGCTAGCGGATTTTGTATCAACATTAGTAAACAAGTAATATCCTCCATTCATACTAATTACACAGTCAATATTATTTCAATAGACCAAGATAGCCTCAAGACTCAAGAGGATATAATTTCAAAAGACCAAGAGCATCCCCATTCTCCATCCCCAAAAAGAAACTGAATTAGCTACCAATCGATCTCAAGTATACAACACTTTTTTCACGGCTTTGTTCTTGATAGATAAAGCTCCAGCACAGAAGAAGACTACATGTATACTAGAACAAGGCATAGATAGAAATAATGAAAATGTACTTGCTTGCAGTTGTAGGCCTACTTCTTTCTTTTGCATTTAATTTACGATCAAATCATTTTAATAATTTATTAATTATGACTTACATCAAGTTGAAAATCGGGCCATTGCCATTGTTCTAGTCTAGTTTTCAAAGATATATAAAAGGTAGAATATTATACAAATATTTACATGATAAAAATAGAATCATTCAAGGTATTAAATGCTAATATTTATATGATAATAAAGAAAAGCAAAGAGTCATTGTCCCAGATCCCAACACAAAATAACACAAAAGAAATCTTGCATATGCAGTCAATAATGTGGTCTGTAAATTATTTCAAACTCCATATAAAAATTAAACATTGCAAAATATATCTAGAGATGTAGAATGATCAATTACGATTATATAAATAAATTGAGATAACATTCTGGTCAGTTCAGCAATTTCAGCAATATATTCTAACAATTTAAAACGGGTCGGCCTGGCCCATTGAACAGGACTTTTTTTTATTCAGCACGTTGCTACGCAACGCAATGGGGTTGTGGTTTACTAAGTTCAAAAAGTCAAGCTATTTATCGATCACGCACCGCATGTCATTGCAAGCGGGGTTAATTAGGTCAACAAACACGTTGATACTCGATCGTTGGAGGCTTGGAGCACATGTACAATGACAATGTCATGATGAATGAAGTACTGTGCCGTGCAATTATGATAATTTATGTCGCACGTGTTTATTTTAATCTCTCTTGATAGAAAACAATTACGGAAAACTCTTTGATTCTTGCGGGCTAAATTGGGGGTTAGCTTGCATTGGATTGTAGGTAAGTCACATACATTTTGGGGAATGGGTCTCATGGGATTGATTGATTTATTTATTTAGGGAAAAGGGATTTTTTTCTAATTTGATCACAGAGTTGAAAGGCGATAGTCGCACAAGTTTATTTACCAAAGTTCTCATTTCTCTGGTACAAAACAATTACTGAAAACTCATTTGATTCCTGCGAGGTAAATCAGGGCGTAGTTTGCTTACAATGGCATTGGATTGTAGGCAAGTCGACAGAATAATTGTGTGATTGATGGATTCAGGAAATTTTTCGTAATTTTTATTTTATTTTAATTTGGCTTTAAGATTATTTTATTAAATCGCGGGATGGTTCGTTTCGGATGTAAATCATTCCCACCAGATTTCCAGATCTCTGAAAAGAAACAAAGACAACATTAGTTGAATAGCAATCTAGGTAATGGCATTTTTTTCTTCTAATTTCATAATTGGGAAATTTACACTAAATACTCACTTTGACCTACCGTACAATTGCATTATTTATTCATGTTCCACCTCGTCCATTGCGCTGCGCGCTGGTAATTCAGGCAGGTATTGACGGGCAAGACTACAGATAACGACCGCCGCAAATGTTCAGCCAAGCACGCTAAATAATTGCTAGTAAGGCCTACCTTGCAGTGGAAATAGCACGGGCGGGCGTACAAGTCGCGGGTCAATGTCTCTACCTCTACTCGTGCCGGGACTAGCGGGGCATGACCAAAGGGCTAACCGCGAGCACGCACTACTATTTAAGTATTATAATACAGCTAAATATTCAGCCAAACACGCAAAATCATTTCAGTTACTGGGGCGGGGCGGGGCGGGGCAGGTCATGTCAAACTGGCGAGTATTGAAGCCTGCGATACCGGCAGATGGCGGCGGGCATGATAAGGCAATCGCGCCCGTGGTCGTTAAAGAAAATCTCGCCGTGTTCATTACAAAATATTGTTTAAAAAAATAAAAAATCGCGCCGTGGTAAAAAAATTAAAAAATGGGGATTTTTTTTTTTGGGGGGGGGGGGAGGGGGAATTTCGGTGTACTCGGTAATTCTTTGTTTTAAAATGTTGTCATTATTCTTTTTAAATGTACAAGGTACTGAAAATGGTACTTTTAATTTATATTTAAAAAGAAATCATTAAAAAAAAAATCATTAAAAAATAAATAAAAATCATTAAAAAAAATGAAAAAAAAAAAAAAAATTACCCCCCCCCCCCCCCCGGAAAAGCACAAAATGCGCGATCGGACCAGAAATGCTTTGTTTTAAAATTCTTTGTTTTAAAATGTTGTCATTATTTTTTTTAAATGTACAAGGTACTGAAAATGGTACTTTTAATTTATATTTTTAAAAAAATCATTAAAAAAAAATCAAAAAATCATAAAAAAAAATAAAAAAAACCTTAAAAAAAAAAAAAAACAACACCCCGGAAAATCACAAAATGCGCGATCGGACCCGAAATGCGCGATTTTTTGCGCGATTGCGCGATCGCGCAAAATCCCGGTGGTTAGATTATTCCAACCGCAAAACATATCAAAAGGATATGGCAAAGTGTCGGACTAGATTTCTCAATATTTTGCGATTCATTTGATGTAGCGATTTCGGCCCTATATTTACGCCCCAGAACTCAGGACGGACCTTCCACCGATTTCAGTCGTTTAAAACTTTAAAATGTTCAAACTAGTGCGATTTTTTTTGAAATTCTTACTGTGCACACTCCTAAAAATGTGTAATACCCAAAATTAATAGATATAATTGAAAAAAGTCTGTCAAAATCTCGCAATTTGTACCGCAAAAAGGAACTCTTGCTATGATAAACTTTTACCGGACGTGCTATCCCATAGGGCCTAACAAAAATAAATTGTTGTTTCCGGTAACCCGACCGACCCTCTTAAAACCTGCCGACCGTACAAATTTTATCAACATTTTGAAAAAATAAAATTTATTTTCTACCTACCGTTCGTATTTTTTCAGTCCAAATTTACGGAAATGTATCGAGAGAATAAAAATTTTACATTCCCATCCATTTAGTTTTACATTCCCATTTTGCCGAAGGTCCAATTTGAATGTACCCATTTCCATGAATTCTGCAACAATTCTGAAGTTTACTTTCCGTTCGTCCGTACGCCTAAAAGTTTATTGCCATTCATCAACAACAGCGCAGTATTTGCGGTTATCGCAATAATTACGTTTTTATTGGTACCACCAACAAACCAACCAACCACATGAAATGATGTAGCGTAACATGGTAAAAATAACACACTGGGAACCATGTGGAACAGAAAAGAAATATCATATTATTAACCTCAGTTCAGGCATACAAAAGTCTCTCGCGCACGTGTTGAGAAGTAAAGCGCATCATCACGTTGTTCAAAGCAGATTGCTAAAAGGTTAATAATGCTTGTTTACATCGATAAAGTAATTCCCAAGTTTAGCAAAGTACGATCGAATGAATAACATTTATTTTTTAATGAGAAAATGCAGTGTATTTACATTTAATGAATTATAATAAAATAATGAATGAAATTTGCCTCGAAAGTTGGTGTTCACTGTTCAGACCGGGCGTTGAGATTGCGATGACGTTCAAAATTCGGAAGCTTTGCAATTAATTTACATGGTGAATCTAAAATAATATTTTTTTGTAAAATAAAAAAAAATCCCGACCGACCGACCCTCTTTTTTGTCAGCATGTTACCGGAAACAAACATTTATTTTTGTTAGGCCTAGTGCATTGGTGGTGTATACCCTTCAGTATTATGAATTGCTCCGACAGTTGCTGTAGCAGATACTGGTTTTCATGCGATGTAATGAAATCGTGTCATAGCCTGAACATCAGAGAAATTGCACATGGAGCCGTACTGATAACATTATTATGAGCACATACTTTGGGACCAGCAAATGCTTGCGTTGCTCAGACTCAGAGTATGCAAGACCTTCGCAAGTACCAGTGCCTACCTGACGAGTAGAACGGGGCATGGGCGGATCCACTACTTCGTATGTTCACATAATGCCATGCCCATGGTTATATATTGATTTATTCGGGGTATTGGCTAGTCCGAGGTGGCTCAGACTCGTTCCGATACAATCAGTCATCTACTCTGTGAGGAATGACAACACGTACGCTACGACACGTGAACGAGCTAGGTATTGGCATGATTGGGTAGGCACGATACCAGTCACTAATCAGTGCTAGTCCGTGACCATGGTGACTCCATGGACTCCGTGGGCTTTCAATTAAAAAAATCTTTATAACAATATCCCAATTTGATTTATCAAATCCATGGCACACTGGATTTAGAGCGATTTAAATTGACTGTACATAGTGTGTAAGGTCAATGGGGAATTAATTAGTGTTGTGCTTCCTTCAAATCGAGGCTGATGACTGAGGTGAATGGCATGGTAAAGATCTTGGTGCCAAATTCGGAAGCAAAACAACGAAAGATTTCTGCGAGTGACACCGCCGATGAAACTACATATCCTTGTTTGTCTTAAATACTGGCCAGAACTCATTAAGTTGGAGATAAAATGATAAGAAATCTTACAAAGATATAACGAAATTATTTTATATGCAATTTTCATTTTAGTAACGTCAATATTCGTTGAAAGTAGTAACGCAATTCTCACCACGTTCTCACCTGTTCAGTCCACAAGACGAAAAGGCCTGTGGACCGCTTCACCGCCAACAAAAAAAATGCTGTAGCTTGAAATGGGCACCAAAGCCCAAATTCATTATTTAATTAATACAATATTTCACACACAAGATGTTGTTAAACTTTTCAACAATACACCGATAATTATGAGAGGATTAAAAACAAAGTTTTTCGGTGCTATTTTGGTTGGAAAGTGCGGATGAATATTGATCAACATTTTACCAAAGTTGGGTAGTGTTGGGCGATATTTCAGATGAGCTATACCAAGGAGAGTTAAAGAAGAAGGACTGTTAGTCCCTGTCCGTCCGCATTCGTAGCAGAGGATCGACGCGCCCTCGCATGATAAACATATCAAATCGTTTGGGGCCATTCAAATAAACTACTAAACGCAAAATTTCTATTGTAGAATTTCTTTTGAAAACCCACGAAAAATCCTCCTAAAATGCTGGCCGTTTACACTTAAATTGTCATAAATAAAAATATATAATTCGGAACACCCAGTAATCGACCTCCATGTGAAGCTAATAATATTCTCTCTCAAAATATTTTTTTTTCAAGCGCATATATATTACAGTCGAACCGAAAATAATTTGTATCTGTGTCAAATTTCAGGAAAAACATGCGCCGTTCTGTGCTTGAAAGCTCGCGTTACACAGAGTTTTTAGAAATTCGAGTCCTATTATGGACGCCTTAAAGGTCCCAAGAGGGCGGCCTAATGCCTGGTAATGGGTCTGAGATGAAGCTAAATAAATTTCCTGGTTCCTCGTGCAAAAATTAATCTGATTGAATAATCTGATTAATTTTTGGCATATCTGAAATTCTTGATATTTTTGATATAAATGATATAAAAGATACAAACAATAGTTTGACGATATAAAAGATATAGATTTTTTGACTGAATTGTACTTTTGCGACGATATATCTGATATTCTTGATATTTTTGATATAAATGATATAAAAGATACAAACGATTGTTTTTACGATATAATTATAGAAGATAGAGATTTTTTTGACTGAGATGTAATTTTGCAACGATATATCTGATATTCTTGATATTTTTGATATAAAAGATACAAACGATAGTTTTGACGATATAAAAGATAGAGATGAGATGAAATGTATACATTTGCGACAATATATCGGGTCATTGTACCTGCCCCCGTCTTTGTTGAGTGATGGTTGGTTGGCTCTGATGTAAATTGCCTCCTTAACACCTCTCTCAAACCAACGAGGATCCCTATCCAAGATGGTGACTCAATATGGATGTGTTGGGATAGCTCGGACGAGGTGGAACTAGCTAGGACGCCTGTGCTCTAGAAACCGTGTCTTTAACAGTCTCTGCCTGTAAGAGTGTACCATTTTGGGGGGTGTTGCGATTCATGGGTCCTCAGATCAACTTTATAAAAAAAGCAGTGATACATTACCATACCATTATACCATAGCCAAATTTTAAAATTCCTAACATTTTTTGTTCGGTCGTTAAAAATCACTGACATTTCAGGGAAAATAACCAGTAAAACGATTACTACGTTCCCTATAAGTTTATCTATGCGCGCTACGTACATCCCAACGAATGGAAAACATATTTTAAAACCTCCAGTTAGGTACATAGCAAAAGTGAAACAAAATCGTTGGGATCTCGTTGGCGTGGCATATTACGCTGACCTTGAACCATTGACAAACAGCGCTCTTACCATGCTTATGCAGTTTCAAGACCTTATAATTCGATGCGCCAACAAGATCCCATTCAATAAACAAGTGCATATGAAAGAACTTGGAGCCTTTAACAAATTCAAAAGGAAACATGGTTGGGATCTCGTTGGCGCATGGAGATAATCAAGGTCAAAGGTCAAATGTTACTATTTTGAGCCATTTTTGGGTTTTTGCACCTCCGTACATCTGTGCGCCATCTTTAAAACACCTTGGAAATGATTTCCAGTTGCAAAGATGGGTTACCTTAAATCAAAAATGAAGATTCCAGCTTGGGATCTTTAAGATTTTTTTTAAAACGATTTTTAAAAATTTGCTTATGGTCAACTTACAGTGCATGCGAGTCAATAATAGCCCCACATACATTGTTCAAGCACTAATAAATCAGTGCGCCAACTAGATCCCATTATTTTTTTGAATTATTTGCTTAGTTTGGCCACCATTCAATAGATACCACTAGAAAAAACTTTGGGATTTTGATGGCGCTTAATTCTAAATGAGCGCAAAATTGAGGTGTCATCAGCTTTATTCTCAAGCCTTTTTGAGTCATTTCAGACCAAGTCCCAGGATATCAGATTACTTTGGTGAATTTTGACATGTCATATAGGACATTGTTTTCTATGCATTTCAGACTATCCTTGATAGTCTGAAATGCTATCTGAAATGCTATCTATCTAACACATCTATGTTAGTCTGTAATGTCGATTTCAAAATGTGTAAGTCATGTCTTCCGAATTCGACGGGGTTGTTGAATTCTGAAGACATAATATGCAATTTATGAAACATCATGCAACAGATTAATGTTGATGGGTTGAGAATGGTTTAAAATGCATGAAAATCATTGTCCTATATGACATGTCAAAATTCACCAAAGGAATCTGATATTCTGATAATCTGATAAATGGCCCAAAAAGGCTCGAGAATAAAGCTGATGACACCTCAACTTTGCGATCATGTAGGAATAACCGCCATCAAAATCCCAAAGTTTTTTCTAGTGGTATCTATTAAATGGTGGCCAAACTAAGCAAATAAATCAAAAAGTTGATGGGATCTTGTTGGCGCACTGATTTACAAGAACTTGGACAATGCACAAAGGGCTATTACTGACTCGCATGCAGTGCAAGTTGCTCTTAAGCAAATTTGTAAAAAATCATTAAAAAAAAAATCTCTGAGATCCCAAACCAGATTCTTCATTTTTTATTCAAGGTAAACCATCTTTGCAAGTAGATGTCATTTCCAAGGTGTTTTAAAGATGGCGCACGGATTTACGGAGGTGCGAAAATGGCTCAAAATGGTAAAACTTGACCTTTGACCTGGATTTTCTCCGTGCGCCAACGAGATCCCAACAATTTTTACTTTTGATTATGTTAAAGGCTCTGAGTTCTTCCATATGAACTTGTTTATGTAATGGGATCTCGTTGGCGCTGGCGCGTCAAACTATAAGGGCTTGAAAACTGCTACGGAGGCTGTTCGTCACGGTTTCAAGGTCAGCGTAATGTGACGCGCCAACGAGATCCCAATGATTTTGTTTCACTTTTGTTGTGTGTACCCAACTGGAGGTTTCAAAATATGTTTTCCTTTCGTTGGGATGTGCATGGTGCCCATAGTTATACTTATAGGGAACGTAGTAATCATTTTACTGGGATTTGTTCCTAAAATTTCGGTGATTTTTTTTACGACCGAATCAAAAAAAAGTTGATCTGAGGACCCATGAATCACCACATGGTACGCCCTTAGAGGCAGAGACTGTTAATGAGCGTTTACTTTTGCGACGATATATCTGATATTCTTGATATTTTTGATATAAATGATATAAAAGATACAAACGATAGTTTTGACGATATAAAAGATACTGATTTTTTGATGTGGAGTTGTACTTTTGCGACGATATATCTGATATTCTTGATATTTTTGATATAAATGATATAAAAGATACGATAGTTTTGACGATATAAAAGATACTGATTTTTTGATGGAGTTGTACTTTTGCGACGATCAGTGATATTCTTGATATTTCCGATATAAATGATATAAAAGATACAAACGATAGTTTTGACGATATAAAAGATAGAGATGATTTAAGTGAGTTGTAAATTTGCGACGATATATCTGATATTCTTGATATTTCCGATATAAATGCTATAAAAGATACAAACGATAGTCTTGACGATATGAAAGATAGCGATGATTTGAATAAGATGTACTTTTGCGACGATCTGAAATTCTTGATATTTTTGATATAAATGATATGAACATGATGAAAGATACAAACGATAGTTTGACGATATAAAAGATAGAGATTTTTTGACTGAATTGTACTTTTGCGACGATATATCTGATATTCTTGATATTTTTAATATAAAAGATATAAAAGATACAAACGATTGTTTTTACGATATAAAAGATAGAGATTTTTTTGAATGAGATGTACTTTTGCGACGATATATCTGATATTCTTGATATAAAAGATATAAAAGATATAAAAGATATAAAAGATATAAAAGATACAAACGATAGTTTTGACGATCATATAAAACTAAAATATAGAGATGATTTGAATAAGATGTACTTTTGCGACGATATATCTGATATTCTTGATATTTTTGATATAAAAGATACAAACGATAGTTTTGACGATATAAAAGATAGAGATGAGATGAAATGTATACATTTGCGACAATATATCTGATATTCTTGATATTTTTGATATAAAAGATATAAAAGATACAAACGATAGTTTTGACGATATAAAAGATAGAGATTTTTTGCTAAACCTTAACAATTTGCGGGAAAATTTGTCGGAACGGGGCTTTTAAAGAACGACCCATCATCTATTTAAGCTTTCGGTCCCACAATGCAAGAGGCAACTTAGCTAAAGATACCGTCCACGCGGCCTCAGTTACTACAAATGTAGCGAGGTAGCGCTAATTCTCCAGCTACTCGCCATTAGTGCACTCGGCCGTAAATATATATTTTAGCTATCGGTCCCACATTACAATATTAAGGGGCAGGGCTTTGTCAATATAGATGGGTTAGCTCCCGGGTTATCGGTCCCACATTACAATATTAAGGGCAGGGCTTTGTCAATAGATGGGGCTTTAAAAGAACCAATCATTTAGGCTATAACGAAGTTATATAGATGGGGCTTTTAAAGAACGACCAATCATTTATATAACGAAGTAATTTGTCCCGATGTACAGTCCCGTTGTCATGATAAACCTTAACAATTTGAGGGCTTTTAAAGAACGACCTATAATCTGTTTCAGCTATCGGTCCCACAATGCAATATTAAGAGGCAACTTAGCTAAAGATACCTCCACGCCTCAGTTACTAGCGAGATACTAGCGCTATTCTTCAGCTACTCGCCATTGCCAGGTGCACTCGGCCGAAAATATATATTAGCTATCGGTCCCAAATTTAATATTAAGGGGCAGGGCTTTGTCAATCATGTCAATATAGATGGCCGGCTTTTAAAGGTATGTGATCTTTTCCAGGGGACGCCCTCAATCCTCGAGAAGAAAAAAATGGAAGCAGATTTTCTTGCAGAGTTACTTTTCTGATCATAAATCATGAATATATTCCAAGTTAGAGAGCGATACGATTCCTAATTACCTCAACATCACGGTTTTAGAGTGAATTTAGAGTAAAATTTTGAAAACTAGATTGTACCGCTCGGTACAATCTATTTTCAAACCATGCTATTGAAGTAATTAGGAATCGTATCGATCTGTAACTTGGAAGATCTTTATATTTATGATCAAAAAGGCAAATCTGCAAGAAAATCTGCTTTCATAGTATAAATCAATGATAGAGGGCGCTACTTGGAAAAGATCACATAATATGCCTTTAAAGAACGACCAATCATTTATAATGAAGTAATTTGTCCCCGATGTTCAGTCCCGTTGTCATTGCTAAACCTTAACAATTTGTCGGAACGGGCCTTTCAAAGAACGACCCATCAACTGTTTTAGCTTTCGGTCCCACAATGCTAGAGGCAACTTAGCTAAAGATACCTCCACGCGGCCTCAGTTTAGCGAGGTAGCGCTATTCTTCAGCTACTCGCCATTAGTGCACTCGGCCGAAAATATATATTTTAGCTATCGGTCCCACATTACAATATTCTAAGAGGCAAGGCTTTGTCAATAGATGGGGCTTTTAAAGAACGACCAATCATTTTTAACGAAGTAATATATTTTAGCTGCGGTCCCACATTACAATATTAAGGGGCAGAGCTTTGTCAATCCCGTTGCAAAACCATAACAATTTGTCGGAACGGGGCTTTTAAAGAACGACCCATCATCTGTTTTAGCTTTCGGTCCCACAATGCAAGAGGCAACTTATAGCTAAAGATACCTCCACGCGGCCTCAGACTAGCGAGGTAGCGCTATTCTTCAGCTACTCGCCATTAGTGCACTCGGCCGAAAATATATATTTTAGCTATCGGTCCCACATTACAATATTAAGGGGCAGGGCTTTGTTAATAGATGGAGAACGACCAATCATTTATAATGAAGTAATATATTTTAGCTATGTCCCACATTACAATATTAAGGGGCAGGGCTTTGTCAATATAGATGGGTTAGCTATCGGTCCCACATTACAATATTAAGGGGCAGGGCTTTGTCAATATAGATGGGGCTTAAAGAACGACCAATCATTTATAACGAAGTAATTTGTCCCGATATTCAGTCCCGTTGCTAAACCTTAACAATTTGTCGGAACGGGGCTTTTAAAGAACGACCCATAATCTGTTTTAGCTTTCGGTCACACAATGCAAGAGGCAACTTAGCTAAAGATACCTCCACGCGGCCTCAGTTGCTAGCGAGGTAGCGCCATTTTTCAGCTACTCGCCATTAGCATGATTAGTGCACTACGGCCGAAAATATATATTTTAGCTATCGGTCCCACATTACAATATTAACATGATTAAGGGGCAGGGCTTTGTCAATTTATATATATGGGGCTTTTAAAGAACAGTGACCAATCATGTATAACAAAGCAATATATTTTAGATAGCGGTCACAATATTAAAGGGCATTTATAACGAAGTAATTTATTTTAGACAGCGGTCACACATTACAATATTAAGGGGCAGGGCTTTGTCAATAGATGGGGCTTTTAAAGAACGACCAATCATTTATAACGAAGTAATATATTTTAGCTAGCGGTCCCACATTACAATATTAACATGATTAAGGGGCAGGGCTTTGTCAATTTATATATGGGGCTTTTAAAGAACAGTGACCAATCATGTATAACAAAGCAATATATTTTAGATAGCGGTCCCACATTACAATATTAAGGGGCAGGGCTTTGTCAATAGATGGATCTTTTAAAGAACGACCAATCATTTATAACGAAGTAATATATTTTAGCTAGCGGTCCCACATTACAATATTAAGGGACAGAGCTTTGTCAATTTATATAGATGGGGCTTTTAAAGAACGACCAATCATTTATAACGAAGTAATTTCTCCCGATGTACAGTCCCGTTGTCATGCTAAACCTTAACAATTTGAACGGGGCTTTTAAAGAACGACCCATAATCTGTTTCAGCTATCGGTCCGATCCCACCATGCAATATTAAGAGGCAACTTAGCTAAATATACCTCCACGCCTCATTTACTAGCGAGGTAGCGCTATTCTTCAGCTACTCGAATTTAGAGTAAAATTGAATTGCACATGTGATATTTTACCCTTAATGATTTTGTCGTGACCGCCACACTCTGATTTCAATAAATGGCGATGCTATTACATATTTAAACATCGTTTTAATCAAGTTTTGCATTTATTTTGGTTGTAAAAACAACAATATAATACGGGTCAAAATGATTGACATTAATACATTTTGTAAAAAAACTTAAACATCTATTAGTACACCTTAAAATGCAGCTTCGCGAAAGATGCCTCAACCATTTCGACGAGGCTTTTAAAGAACGACCTTTCCTCTCTATCTTTTATTTCGTCAAAACTATCGTTTGTATCTTTTATATCATTTATATCGGAAATATCAAAAATATCAGATATATCGTCGCAAATACTCGTTTCTATCTCTTATATCATTTATATCGGAAATATCAAAAATATCAGATATGTCGTCACAAAATCATCTCTATCTTTTATATCGACATCGTCAAAACTATCGTTTGTATCTTTATCATTTATATCGGAAATATCAAAAATATCACATATATCGTCGCAAATACACAACTCACTTAAATCATCTCTATCTTTTATATCATTTATATCGGAAATATCAAAAATATCAGATATATTGTCGCAAATTTACAATGCACTCAAATCCTCTCTACCTTTTATATTTGATATATCGTCAGAAAATCATCTCTACGTTTTATATCAGATATATCGTCAGACTAATCATCTCTATCTTTTATATCGTCAAAACTATCGTTTGTATCTTTGATATCATTTGTATCAGATATATCGTCAGAAAATCATCTCTATCTTTTATATCGTCAAAAATACCGTTTGCATCTCTATTATCATTTATATCGAAAATATCAAAAATATCAAATATATCGTCGCAAATTTATAACTCACTTAAATCATCTCTATCTTTTATATCGTCAAACTATCGTTTGTATCGTCAATATCAGATATATCTTTTATATCAGTTAGGTACGATATATAATGATATTTCCAAAATGACCAATTGTGCACCTTACTGAACATATGGTGAGTCGGAGAGGTGATGAAGGTGAGGGGGTAAAAGCCCGGGGTAAAAGAAGGGGGAAGATCTGGTCGACGTTTCGACTGGATATACCAGTCTTTATCAAGTATACAACCTCCCTATGAGAAAATAATTTGTGTGTGTAAAGATATTATGATTTCATGTTCATGCCAAGAGGGGCAGATGTTTTGAGCTTGCGGATCCAGGACGTGTCAAGGGCTAATCGAAGAAAGTAGTCATGTCGTCTTGGGTCTGTCAATGGCCATGATGGTGATGTCATCAGCACTGTGCCCGTCTTTGTTGAAGTGCCTTCCCACTGGTTTAAATTGTCCCGATTGTGGATAGTATCCCCGCAGTGTTCAAGCAGACGAGTTTTGAGGGCTCGTTTTGTTTCACCAACGTACTGTTGTTGACACTGTCTACAAGTAATGAGGTATATCACATTGGTAGAGAGACATGGGTGGTTGATAGGATAACTCTCGCCTGAACAGTGCTAGAGAAAGAGGATCCACAAGATGTGTGCCGTGTGTAGTACGTGATTTGAGACATGGTTGCATGCTGCACACTTCCCACAGGGGTTGAATCCTGTATCAGCAGTAGTGCTTGGAATGGTATGAAGTGTGGAACTCACAAGCATGTCCTTCAGGTTTGTGGTACTATGGAAGGCTGACATTGGGGGTCGGGAATGGCTGGATGAATGTAGTATGGGCAAATGCTTCTGAAGTGTGTGTGTGACAGTTGAGTGTGATGGGCTGAATGAGAACAAGAGGAACTCTTGATGTAGATTTGACAGTGGTACGAGGGCGAAGTGCATCTGACCTGGGCATGTTTGTGACCTTTTGTGTTTGGTTGTCTATGTGACCCTGGCAGGATAACCTCTGGACTGGAGTTGGTGTTTCAGCTCGCTAAGTCTTGTATTGAATGTTTCGGGAGAGGAACAAATGCGTTTCAGGCGAAACGCAAGACTGTAGGGAAGGCTCTTCTTGGTATGGCCAGGATGACAAGATGTCCATGACAGATATTGGTGGGTGTCTGTTGGTTTCGTAGAATGCCATTTCATTCCCTTTTTAAAGCATTTCTTATTTGCTTTTATAATTCAGCCTGCTATTTTGACCTCCAACCACTTTACTTCAGGTCATTTCCTCAGTGCTATTGTTAATCAGTCAAGCAGTGGCATCTAAAGTATATTAAAATCGTTTGAGGATCCACTTGAAGTGATCTGTTGATAGTTTTCTTATAATAACCTGCTTACTTTCTTTATTTCATATACTTATTTCTTTATCATGCATAATTTGTAATCCTCTTGTCCTTCTTCTTACTTATTGCCACTATTTTATTCTTCGCAGTATGTCTCTCTATCTCAAGGGAACAACAGGCTGCCCTAGTGTGTTTTACATAGCTGTATGCACACTGACTTTTATGAGCTTGCCTTGTATTTTGCTTATGAGCAAATACTGTCTTGCTCTACCTATACTTGATAAAGACTGGTATATCCAGTCGAAACGTCGACCAGATCTTTCTCCCCCTTCTTTACCCCCTCACCATCATCACCTCTCCCACTCACCATATGTTGAGACTTGCAGTTTTGCCTTTATTTAAATATTTATACCTAACAACCTCTTTAATGACGTCATACCCTAATTTCTATACTTTATTTTTGTTGATTTGTTTACCAACAATTAGGACATTAGATTTTGTGTGCCTCTTTGAAAACTCGGTAGCAATGTTAAGCATACGGTTTAAATCAATTTCATTCTCAGCAATTAAAACGACATCATCGGCCCAAAAAGGCAACTAATATTAACATTACAAATATTTACACCAACATTTGAGAATCTAACATTTTTGCAAATTCGTTTAAGTAAATGCAGAATAAAACGGGAGACAAAACACAACCTTGCTTCAGTTCTTCATCAATTTCAAAAGAATCAGTAATAATATCCCTCAAATCTAACATTACATAAACATTATTATACAAACTATCAATAACATTCCAAACTTTACCACGAATACCAATATTCCACGCAACCGATAGAAGACCATCTCGCAGCATCAGGCCCGTAAGCAGGATTTTTTTAGGGGTGGGGGGCGTATTTTTTGGAAAAGGTACATTGGTACCAAACAAATCGTAAAAGGTTGCCCCCAATTTTTTTTAGTCATCTAAGACAATTTTGAGAGCGGGGGGGGGGGGGGGGGGGGGGGGGGGGGGGGGGGGGGGGGGGGTTAGGACATGTTTTAGTCCAAAACGGCCCGAAAAAATGCTTTACATAATTGGAAATGGGCCGTTTTTCGGAAAATTGGGGTGGGTGGGGGCGTTTTCACAAAAAAAAGGTACATTGGTACAAAAAAAAGGACTTTTTCAGATTTTTCAGATTTGGCCCCCCCCCCCCTAGTTACGGCCTGGGCTCGCCATACTGTATCGAAAGCTATACGAAAATCAAAGAAAGCAAGATGGGTAGACTTTTCTCTGCTAGTCTAGTGGCCATAATGCTTTTAAGCGTGAAAACATTGTCTTCGCATCTATGATCTTTTCTGAACCCCCTTGGATCTCAGATAAATTATTATTATCCTCAATTAAAGAATTTACGCAATTACAGATTAAACGGTTGAAGATTTTAAAGATACATGATGTTAAAGTTATACCCCTATAATTATTTAAATCATTCTTAGCGCCTTTTTTATAAATTGGGACAATAATACCCTTATTCCAATCAACAGGTGTATTCTCAAGGACTAGTAATCTATTAAAAAGTTTAGTTAAGGCATTGCATACACTATCTTCACCATTCTTAAAGAGTTCATTTGTTATTGAGTCCTGGAGGTCCTGGAGATTTTTATTATTTTGTAGTTTGGAAACAACCTCCTTTATAATATCAATTGAATTTATTTGAAGATCACTTAACAGTTCTGTAGGTTCTAAACTTGACACTGTTTTACCTTGTCTGATATTGGAAATACAATTTTTAACATTTACATAATTACAATCATTAAGTGACATGTCCATCTTACCCAAAGTGTTCCAATATTGCATAATGGTTTGGTTCATTATACTTCTATCAGTAAGGCCAAAGGAGTATAGATCGCAAAAAGGGTACCTGGCTGCTGAAAATTAGTAACTCCCATAATACAGCACGGTCGATATCTCAAAAATATAAATAGATATGACACCTTGGAAATCATATTTAGATATATATGGTATGCCAAAACACTCAGGGGGTTGGTGGTCGGGGAGGTAAAAATAAGGATGGCACAAGCCAAAACTATAAATTGGATATCCTACAATCTTAAACTAGTAGTTAATGCGATTTATTCCGTTGAGCGCCCTCAAACGGAATAAATCGCAATAACTACTAGTTTAAGATTGTAGGATATCCACTTTAGGATGCGTGGTTTTTTTCAGCAAGCTAGATGGTTCGCCGCCAAAAATATGCGATTTCTACCACCATCGCATCAGTAAGTGACATGATCTGAATTGGGTAATTTGATGTTTGTGGGATTATCTTTCTTTTTATTACCTAAGTTAAGTTATTCCAAAAGTCCCTACTTGAAGGACCCCCTGCCTTAAAAATAGATATACTCCTATCAAATCTCATTTGCATTATTTTCTGATGAATGAGATTTTTAGCACTTGACTTCTTAGACTGTATAATCCTCCCACAGGGAATCATGCACTATGAATACCTCTAGTGTGAAGGGTATAACATAATTACTCCGAAATTTCTTTACACCCGACTAATATTGCCGACGGGTTGAAACTGGATTGCGGATTGTTTATTTTAATTGTATAAATCGCAGTGGCGTATCTGGGGTATTTTTCAGGGGGGGGTGGGGGGGGGGGGGGGGTGGGGAGGGTATTTTTTCCCGGTGAAAACCAGTTCGACCCTATTAAGTAAAAAAATTGCGCAGCTGGGTTGTTTATTCCTGCGAATGACGTTGCATCCTAAAGTAGATGCGCGCGCAGCGCGCGAAAATTTAACCACATATCTACACGAATCTGGCCATTATTAAGGTACATTTTTCTTTCAAACGGGCTTTTATAATGATATACCTGGACAAATTCGCGCGTGGCGCGAGAAAATTTGCCATTTTTATACTGAATTGCCCATCATCTTACCGGGCAAGGGGCAAAGTTGTCATTTAGAAGGGAATTAAGTAAATCCCGTAGATTTTCTCTTTCCTTTTCCCTTTTATCTTCCTCTTCTCCGTTTCCTTTCTCTTCCTTTCCCTTTTCCTTCTCTCTTTCTCTTCATCTCTGGCCCTCTCTTCTTCCCTTCTCTTCGATTTTTTTAGCCCGGTAGTGTGAGCTGGCCTTCCCGATCAAAGTCTGGGGGGGGGGGGGGCACTCTGCCCCCTGCACCCCCCCCCCCCCCCCCCCCCCCCCCCCCCGGGAGATACGCTACTGATAAATCGTATTCAAAATGGGAAACAGGACAATGCAGGGGGTAATTCTGCCGAAAGTCAATGGTGTCTCTATGTTGTTCTCGGCATTTAGCCGGTCCCGTCTGTGTTAAGAATTGTTTCTATCAGATTTGCACGTTGTATCGGAGTCACAGCCGCCGAGAATCTCAATAGCAGGGGCCTGTCACTATCAGTGCATTTCGACCCTCACTCAAAAGAAGTTCTGTGTTCCTCTCATCTTCTCTGGTATGTACACAATTTTGATATTTCTTATATTGTTTTAAATGTATTTAATTGCATGAATCTATGACATACTATGACTTGTTGTTTGGTTTAGACATGGTTTAGATTTTGGTTAGAAGTTGGATAATACGAGTTTTGTCATGACATAAATCTAGTCATCAATCTTCGGATATTTGCCTATAGAAATCATGCAATAAACCCATAGAAGAAAACGAGCACATAGGCAGCTCAGTATATCGCGGCATTTTGGTATAGTCATGGTTGAATGAGCAACGGTTGGACTGATCAGGGAGGTGTTAAATTTAACACCTCCCTGGACTGATACACTGCCGTCCAAAATATTTCCCCCTGGAAGCTTGCAAGTTATCACTGTGTTGTCGACAAAGTATTAAACCATCAGACCCAATTACCATTTCATTGTGTTCATTGTACATTTTATACCAATAAATTCATGTTTCATCTTTATTTAAGGCACATCTAAAATTATTTTCAATACAATCGGGCTGAAATAACATGGAGAACCAGCAAATTACAAAGTGTGCATGCCCGTAGTTCATTGAACTATTTGCTCCAGTGACCTAACTTAACAAACCACGTTCGTTATCAATAGAATGATTCAAAGCAGTAGAGTTTCCCACTATTTCATCTTCACAAAGGACCGCTCAATAAACAACATACCAAGACATAATAAATCCTTTTTCCTACTAAAGCCACCGTCTCTTCTCAATCCCAAACAATAGGGAGCTAGACTATCTTTTTTCAAAGAGTTTATTACGGAGATTTATTGTGGAAAAATCTGATACTCTCCTCCGTCAACTATGCCTCAGCAATTTGGGTTCCTGGAAGCGCTAATGATACCAAACGGATACAATCATTACAATACCAAATGGCAAGATCAATACTGAAAGCCCCCAGGAATACGGTAGCGGTATGGTGTAGAAGTCCCAAGTATGCAAATGAGCTCACTGAATACAATGTCATGCTCTACCACACATCTACCCAAAATTCCCATAGCGTTACACTGCCGATAATGAGCTAATTGATATTCATGAGGTGATTTACTACAGCGTTTTTACATTGGAATTTTAACTTGCTCAATAAAATCATGAATTGCAATGCTTTTAAATCATGAATCTGAATAGGAAACATGAATTTATTGGTATAAAATGTACAATTAACACAATGAAATGGTTATTGGGTCTGATGGTTTAATAGATGAGGTGACCGTTGTTTACATCAGTAGTGTTTACATATTGATTAGCGCCTGGTCTAAAGACATGCTAGGGGTACTAGTCCATGACTACTGCATACATCATACTATGAAAGCAAAACACACATCACTGAGCGCCAATTTTAAAAGCACATGCCCTTATGGTGCGCACGCAAACCGCCGGGCAACCAGATTTAGTACCTGGTCTCTCATTGTGCTTAGGGATGCATACCATGACTTCTGCACCATTACACCGTAAGCATGGTAAGTAATGATCAATCAAGTGTGAATTAAAGCACCGTTCCCTGTAGGTGCGCACGCAAACCGCCGGGCACTACGTCACCGGTCACACCATCTATACTTTGTCTACAACACAGTGATAACTTGCAAGCTTCCAGGGGGAGAAATACTTTTGGGCCGCAGTGTATTTACTTAAAATGGCAAGTGCAATCTTCTTCATCTTCATCTTCATCCAGTATAGTGCCAACTTCAGATTTGAAGACTCTTGCACTGATTGTCTAAGGCTAGTCTAACTGGAGAACTCCTTTAAACGACTCTACAGTAGGGAGCTGGACAGTAGATTGGGGGAGGGTGTTCCAATCGCGTACGGTGCGGGGGAAAATGTAGACAAATGATAGTCTCTAGCCGAATATGGAATGTTGTAGGCACTTGCGTTTTCTACGCGAGTGCTTTTGTAGCTGTTTGGAGACCAGATAGTTGCTTGGGTCAATGGCAACATGTTGATTGTGAATTTTGTAAAACATTGACTATGACTTTAAATAATAGGACAATATAGTTAATTCATTCAGTGTACTGGTATTTGTCTGGGCTGCACTTGTTCTGCTCATGTAGCATGAAATCATTTTTTTTGCACTTCACTTACACTTCTTACACAATTACACGTATTTTAAGTTTCGCATGGCCTATTTTTATGATCTAATATGTTTCAGAAAGTTGAATGTATGGTGCGCATAGCTGGTGAACGAGTTTATGCAATATTTTGTTATTTTAATGGTAAAGAAAATATTGAATTGTGTGATTTTTAGGTTCAACATTTTCTGGGTCACCCTGTTCTTACAAGAGCTACCCTGTACAAGTAGGCCTATGCATGCATACGAGTACATATAGCTTTCCACGGTAGGTGTGTTAGGTACGCCCATTTCCTTCAAATCGGTGATCTGGCTTTGGGATGATATAATGCACGCCCTATGGGCTTTAATGTGCGACAGACTGATTCACTTAAAGGGGCATTAAGAGATGTGGTGGAGGCAGCGCCCTCAATTACAAAAATATATGATAACAACTGGGATTTGTATATTTTAACAATTGTATTACACGTATGAATTTACACCTATAAGGAATAAGAAAAAATCAGCCCTTTTTGTACACCAAAACGTCGAATCAAAAATCTGGTAGAGCCGCAACCAGCATTTTACATGGTTCCGCCAAACAACATCGTAGCGCAAAAAAAGAGCCCGGGCAAAAGAGGTGTCAAAATGCGCAGAAGATAACTGTGAATCGAATTTAAAAAAACGTTTGCATACTATTTCAGGTTCCGATAAATCTGACCATTTGTAAGTGTTTAGATACTTTATTGGCGCAGTTAAGGTGTGGGCACACCAGGTACAGGTAGAGCTGTTTGCTAGAAGAATATGCTTATCCTTACTGCTAATATTTAATGTGTTTTGTAAGTCATTTGAAACGTGCATGGGCTGCACGTACAGCCATTATTGGCTCTGTATGATTTTTATTACCATTTATTATCTAAATACTATTTGTGGCGAGTCTGTCTGTCCGTCCAATGACTTCGGGTGCAGATCCCTGCCCACTGTAATCGCTATGCACAGGGATCTTCGCCCCACGTAGACAACAAACTGTTGCTACGCGATCGCGTATAAACAAAACAAAACATGGCGCACGCGATTGTCGGCGCACGCGTAATGGCGCAGACCGTTAGGTGCGTACGCGTCGTGGCGCAAACTGGGTATTTTCATGGGGCTGGTAAACAGTGTAAAAGGAAGCCGTCCGGTGGCTAACAAGGATAGGAAAAGGACTCCAATTAACTTTAACTCCCGAGCGTGTTTTTGTATGAGTTACACTATATGCATATGATCAGGAGGTAAAAAAGGATCAGATGGCGGGTTAGGTTAATAATAAAGGAACTGGGAGCGTAAACCGTAGAAACCGTAGGCCTTCATCCAGGAACACGTTATGTATTAAACATGTTATTGTTAAAGTGATTGCGAATTACTGTGGTATGATGTCAGTGCCTCAACATCGCGGACCCATCTACATATATGCGGGCAGGCCACAACGGGCCCTCATCATGCCTATCATGGGGTGTCTTTTATATAAATGGGAATGTTACAGGGACATGTATAAAATATAAAGGGACGGTGTGAGCAAACATTTAACTCCAAATAGCTTTAACTCTCGGACGTGTCTTTCCCGGTTTTTCCCGAGTTAAACTATGCATGCATGATCGGGATGAAAAGAGTCAAATCTCTCTGAATCTGAATCTGAATCTGAATGGTAATCTCAACGCCTCCTTCAGAAGCCAAACGAGATGATATGGTGTGCGCATATGTTGTTCTTTTAGTCTTGCGTTGGTGCTTCGTTGCGTCTGATGAAATCAGCAACGTTTGTCTTGAAAGTTTCGGGATTGTTGATGTTGACTAAGTTTTCAGGGGTGGGGGGGGGGGGGGGGGGGGGGGCTTCAGTCTGCATGCGCCATGAATCAAACCCAGACCTTGAGCGTACAAGTATGTACAGTGTTGTTAAAGTTTAACACTACATGTATAGCGATTCGGATAGGCCCTAGGCCAATCATGGGATGTCTGTTAACTGGGAATGTTACATGGATATCGGTGTGCGAAAACATGTGTGATTTCAATACATATGATGTTTAGGCATGCCTGCGGAGGAATAATCAATGTCGACACACAGTTCTCGATACTGGGCACAGACAGATCATGACGATCGACCCCTCCTCCCGCTAACTCTAAAACTAAAAGACCTCAGAACTTAGACCCCAATATAAAACCCTAACCCTAGGCCTAATAACATGTACTGAATACGTGGATGCACATGGGGTAGCCTACCTGGATTTAAGGGCACATGAGGTTTCTGTATTATGGGGATTTGGAATATTAATAGCACCTGTGATACTGAATTTTAAGAGTATACACATCCCATAAACCCCAGAACCGCCCAACCCACGAACCGCGAAATCTAGTATTTTATACTTCTGTAAATTGTTTGTACAGGGTGAGTCAAAAAACATTGTACACGATTTGAAACGGCCATTGGACCTTGATATGTGCATTGAACCATGAATTTTTTGATGTCAGTGTAAAGCGGTGTTAATCTAGTTTATCCTCCCAAAAAATCAAAGCAATCGACTGAAGAATACGCAAACTGTGGCAAGTTTTGTAAACTGACTGTGTTTTTCGCCACATTTATGGGATTTACACACAGGAAAATTGGTTTTGCTAAATGGTCATTATCACTCACATTAATTGTGAGATAGGCTTTTACGACGGGTATTCATAATATAAGTTAAAAGTTTTAACGGGTTCGCCGTCGGACGAGTTTTAATCTGTCAAGCTTTCGTCAGGATTAGCTCTGACTTCTTCAGGACCAAATTATTATAATATTAAACAAAACATAGAGATTGCCACTTCTCTTGTTATCATCATTTGGGCTGCCCCTTGCCCGATGATTTGAGATAGGTGCCCTTTCCTACTTGTGAAAGAATTGGTGGCTCTGAAAAGAGCCGTTCAGATGGATTGCCGCTTCCACTGAACACGTAGGTTGCCACTGGCCTACTATACATAAATTTGATTCTAATAGAACCTCCAAAGGACTGCCCTTGACCAATGGAAATAACGTTGAGACAGCCCCTTGTCTACTACGGACTACAAAAGTCTAACGCACAGTAGTGCGGTCACTGATCTGTAAAGATCGTTTGACGCTGTAACGAACTTCAGCAGGATATATAATGGTTCATTGCGGACCTGGCTGAAAAAATTACAAGACTGTTATCGATTGGCGGGATTGATTGATACTGTAGGAAATAGAGAGCGCCACATGCGGCTGATATCTTTGCCGTCATTTCTATTGATTGTTGATGATTTATTGATTCTGATCTTTAGAGCTTCACGAACAAGCCGCATACCAAGATTGGAAACCTGTGCAATGCTTTTTGATTGGTTCAGCTAGTGCCGAGCTATCTTTCTTGCCTTGTAATGTAGCTCTTTTGTGTTCAGACAATCTGACCTTTAAAGGCCTTTTGGTTTGACCAATATATTGTTCACCACAACTACATGGTATGCTATACACGCAAGGTGAACGACCCTTCCAATCTTGGTATGCGGCTTAGTATATCAGTTTATTCTTTTGGATATACTATTAGTGTTGAAATCAGCAATTAGATAAATACTCTGATTTATATAATTGAATGATGATAACAGCTTCATTGAAACACTATTCAATATTAACCTCTATTAGAGATACTGTATGTGATTGTATAATATAAAAATCTGGACTTATTGCTAGATTTAACTTATGTTATAACTTGACGACTATTGTGACTTAGCACTAGATTTGATTTATGATCAAAGCGTATACATTAGTTAAATGGTTATAACACTGATTAATTTTAAAAATGCATAAGACTTGATTCCAGTATCTAAAGGGTTCTTTGCTAAATATCTTAATCATTCATCGGAATTCATTTTTCAATCAATTCTATCCATACGGTTGTGCTTCAGAATAAGTAGGGTTAGCAAAGATTTCTGTGTACTAACATTGGAATTTTGAATACTTCATTTTAATAGATATGTATGATAGGATTGAGTGCATTTCGACCCTCCTCACTCAAAAGAATTTCTGTGTTCCTCTCATCTTCTCAGGTCCTGCGTCCTCTGCCGTAAAAGGTGTTACACTTTGCTTCCGAATCCGATCCCTTTAGTTATTATCGGGTCTCAGCTAAAAATTGAGGCATAGAAATACTGTAGGAATTCCATGATGGAGGCGAGAAAAGTCTCCGGATTAAACATTGTGCTAGCCGCAACTTCATCGACCTTCTTCTGGACGACTGTATACTTCACCTCATATTTGTGTTTTCATCGGAAGAGAGCATTGTGGCATAGTCGCTTAGCTGTACTCATCCATAGTTGTGTGGCTTCTGTTCTTTCATACTATTACCAAATTCGTATAGATCCATGGCCTTTAAGTAGCTATCCAAGTAAGTGTCGGCAATGTATTGCTAGATGTCACGTAAATGATGTGCGCATGCTCATACCAATTAAAATGTGTTGTCGTACACGGTTTAATCCGTACTGGACGTCTAGCAAGATATAGCCTAAGTGTCTAAGATTGCTCAATCACATACTGAATGATGATTGTAATAACGGAGTTCACGGCACAGGAAATGTGGCCAAAGCTGAATTTGAGATGATTTGCCATATTAAAACTTGATAACGAAAGCTCCATAAGGGATAGAAAAATAGCTTATGACACATGAAAGATTGCTGAACATGATTATTAGTTCTTCGCGTCCAATTTCTATATTTTTCAAAAGTCTGGCACAAAGTCGAACGGTTTACCGAAATCATAATTTGGGTACTGTAAGGACTAGACAAAACCAAATCAGATGAAATAAACGGCATCTGAAAGCCAAGCGTTTAGGCTCTCAATATGTATAAAAATGTTACACCAACTTATAGAACTTCATGGTCAATAAGTTGGGTCAATTATACGTACGTGCACGTTTTTTGGGGGACACCCCGTAGAGTGAAATTCACTTTCTAGAAAGAATGGTAAAATTCACTCTTACACACAGAGCAAAGTGATGTGCGATAAGTAAAAATTATATATGTAAAATGAAATATGTAAATTATTACATAACTTATGAAAAAATCAATCAACAAATATTACAAAATTCGCGTGTAAATTACTGAAATGTATGCCCAGTTGACAAAAAAAGTTTGATTGACTTCGGCAAGGATTGAAATTAATTACTGGTGCGGAATCTGTAGGTGCCTACATTTGTAGCTGCAGCGTAAATTACGAGCGATGAGCAACGGAATAGTAGCTAAAGTATTCTTGATAAAGTTCATCACGACTGTTATAATAAGATGATTGATGAAATTCAGTATATCTAGTCAAAACATATGGCAGCTGTTGTTTTAAACAGCTTGGGCAAGGTAATCAGACTGATGGTCAACCGTGTAGTTCGTACTCTCTGTTTTAAATTACAGCCGACTAAGCGATGATATAAACAAATATTATTCTGTAATATTTAACCCTAAAAACCTTATTCGAATGTCTTTATCTTTTATTTTAAATAAACAAATAATAATTTAGAGAATAACTTTGGAGAAAATACATTTAATTATTTACTATTGTTTTGTCATTATTTTGCCTTTAATGATTGAAGAATTGACAATGTTTGAGTTGTCTTTATTATTAGTTAGCTATTGTGTACCATACACGAGTCCACTTGTTCAATAATATCAAGCATTATTGAATAAACTATTCAATAATGTGTTCGGTTTCAAAATGCAGTAACTTTACCAAAATCTGGTAAACGGTACCATGAAATGTCATTATTCTTTTTGCTGATGATAGTGAATAAATGCATCTATTGCTGCATACATTGGTTTTCTTCATATGTTGATAAAAAATATTTTAAATAATTATTTTACTTTGAGTACACTTTGTTTTGACTCACCCTGTAAAGCTACTCATGACATGGTTGTTGATTTCACGGATTCTCTCTGATATGGTAAACATTTGGTGTGTGCAACAATATTTATTCAGAGGGACGAATGGGTGTTTCCACAGTAATGAGACCCCTAGGTTCAATTTTTTGTATGAGTCCATAAAAGTTGTTTTAAATTGATTTTCTACTTAATATTTGGCCAGCACTCCTATTTAGTGGCAGACTAACCCTCTTACCGTATGGGAAATTGTGTGTCAATGTTAAAACCGATAAATGTTACAACCGTTATATTTATTGATGCGCGAAAAGAATATTCAAATGGCTGAATCTTTAAAAGTCGACCATGTAGGCCTATGTAGTTTGGACTTATATAATAAGTTGAAAGAAATCAATTACTTGAAAGCAAATCAATAAATTGGG
>CM069448.1:41936664-42033380 GCA_035610835.1 Ophiura sarsii
ATCAGTGTTGCTTTCTCCTGACAAAACAATAAAACAATAAAACAATCTTATTTGTATGAGAGTTGGTAGGCCTACATTTTTGGCACTTTTTGGTCAATAATTCAAACAAATAAATCAGATATTCAACAACAACAAATCCCTCCTAGACAATTTTATTAAGATTATAATCAATCTAGAACCACAAAATTTGACAAAATATATTGTTAGTTTTCTTGACAAAGCCTAAAATGAGTTACAGCAGTTTGGCCACCCTCAAGTGCCAAAAATTTAAATTTGGGTCGGTCGGTCGGTAATCTTTTTTTTTTCATTTTTTTTTCTTCTTTCAATTTTTTTCTTCTTTTTTCCCCTGAAATATATAGGGTTTATGTCAAGACAAAATTGGTATATGCCCATATGTCAATTTAACTAATGTTTCTAGTGTGTCAATAGTCTAAAAAACATTTATTTAGGCTTATTCATTTCAAGCAAGAAATAGTAACATTTAGACACTTTTAATCAAATTTAAATCTAAAAAAAAAAAGAAGAAAAATGCGACCCTAGTTTTTACGATTTTAGGGTCGGTCGCTGAGGGCAACACAACTATTTTTTTGCCTTATACGGAGGCTATGCCTGAGAGTTCACAATACGTGTAATTCTGAGAGCAAAACTAAAGTATTGGGATGACTAGCGCGGTGAATACCCATATGGGTGTTTCCACAGTAATGAGCCCCCGTAGAACCATTACTGTATATGCCCTTCTTAAAGCTGGTTTCAAATTGATTTTCGGGCTCATATTTTGGCCAGCACTACTGTTTTTGTAAGTAGCAAAGCGATAGCGAGCAAAATTTCAGATTTTTGTTATACACAATGGGAAACTGTGTGTCAATGTAACAACCGTTATATGTTACAACCGTTATGTTAATAATGATGTGCGCCAAAAATATTCAAACGGTTGAATCTTAACAAGTTGACCATGTATGTGTTTTGGGCCGTTTATTTAGTAAGTTGAATGACATCAATTACTTGAAACCAAACCAATTGGATAATTTTGATTTATACCAGAGGCTGGAAATCATCCGAACTGGTAGCGGTTCGTAACGGGTAACATTGACGCACTTTTACAAACCGTTATAAAGAAAAGCCATATAAAATGTCATGAAACTATAACAAATGACAGCATTTGAAAGTCCTTTTACAATATTCAGGTAAATTTCTATCTACTGAAGATTTAAGAATTAAGAATATTCCTGACAGTGTCAGGCGCGGATACAGGGGGGGGGGGGGGGGGGGGGGGGGGGGGGCTCGACGGGCCCGCCCGCGTATTTTCTTTATGCAACTATAATGGGATGCATAGACGACAGATTGCTACACGGAATAAAGCGTAGTAACACAATGGGATGCATCCCGTTATAGTTGCAGAAAGAAATAAAGCGGCCCGCCCGCACCCCCACCCCCCTCCATGAGATGAATTGCACAATCAAAGGAAAGCCCACTTTGCGATTTTTTTATGTGCTTAGGAGGTCATTTTTAATGTTGAAGCAAAGAAATGTGTGCGTCAAACATTAAAAATAACCTCCTGAAGCACATAATTAATTGTAAAGCGGCCATCACTTGAGTCATGTATATTCATCACATTAAGACTACCTGAATATTGTGAAAGGACTTTTATTGTTTCAGTTTTTAGAGTTTCATGACATTTTTTGACTTTTTTGATAACGGTTTTAATAGTGCGTCAATGTTACAACCGTTACGAACTGCTACTAGTTCGGACGGTTCCTAGACTCTGGTATGAATAAAAAGTACCCCAATTTATTTGTTTACTGTCAAGTAATTGATTTCTTTCAACTTATTATATAAGTCCAAACCACATAGGCCTACATGGTCGACTTTTAAAGATTCAGCCATTTGAATATTCTTTTCGCACAACAATAAATATAACGGTTGTAAAATTTATCGGTTTTAACATTGACACACAATTTCCCATACGGTAAGAGGGTTAGTCTGCCACTAAATAGGAGTGCTGGCCAAATATTAAGTAGAAAATCAATTTAAAACAACTTTTATGGACACATACAAAAATTGAACCTAGGGGTCTCATTACTGTGGAAACATCCATTCGTCCCTCTGAACATGCTGAATAAATATTGTTGCACACACCAAATGTTTACCATATCAGAGAGAATCCGTGAAATCAACAACCATGTCATGAGTAGCTTTACAGGGTGAGTCAAAACAAAGTGTACTCAAAGTAAAATAATTATTTAAAATATTTTTTATCAACATATGAAGAAAACCAATGTATGCAGCAATAGATGCATTTATTCACTATCATCAGCAAAAAGAATAATGACATTTCATGGTACCGTTTACCAGATTTTGGTAAAGTTACTGCATTTTGAAACCGAACACATTATTGAATAGTTTATTCAATAATGCTTGATATTATTGAACAAGTGGACTCATGTATGGTACACAATAGCTAACTAATAATAAAGACAACTCAAACATTCTCAATTTTTCAATCATTAGGCCTAAAGGCAAAATAATGACAAAACAATGTCATTATTACACGAATTTAGCAACAACAACAAAACATTGGCTTTTATGATAGTCGGACTCATTTCGGACTAGAGCGTGGACCATTTTCAATAGTGAAATTCAATAAATCTATAAGAGAAAATATCGCAAATTTCTTTCGGTTTATAAAATGATCACTTTTACGCAAGTGAGCATAAAATATGTTTACAACAACCAATTTCAACCAACTAAAATTCTTTAGAAAGCTAATGAGATAACCCGTCTGTCTCTATAAAAAGATATAAGATCCCAGAGTTGAGTACACATTTCTTGACTCGCCCTGTACATTACTCCAGTGGTCAGACGTTTTAAACGTAGCTGGTCAGTAAATAATTAAATGTATTTTCTCCAAAGTTATTCTCTAAATTATTATTTGTTTATTTAAAATAAAAGATAAAGACATTCTAATAAGGTTTTTAGGGTTAAATACTACAGAATAATATTTATTTATATCATCGCTTAGTCGGCTGTAATTTAAAACAGAGAGTACGAACTACACGGTTGACCATCAGTTTGATTACCTTGCCCAAGCTGTTTAAAACAACAGCTGCCATATGTTTTGTCTAAAAACTTACATTTACTGAATTTTAACTTCAAATTTACATGTTTAACAAGTGGTGTGTATCTGAAGAGCAAGCACCGAGGGGCTTTCTTGGATGTTACTACAACTCCTAGCTGCTGCTTATCAAAACTGGCGTATAGACTACTGCCAATTTACTATCCTATCCTAATATTGTCTGCCCCTTGCACAATGATTTGAGAGTAGGTGTCCCTTTCCTTGCAAAATTTGTGGCTCCAAAAAGAGCTCTTCAAATGGTCTGCCTCTTGTCCACTGAATAAGAGTTGGTGTTTGGTGGTTCTGAAAAGAGCTATTTAAAATAAGTTGATGATTTGTAAGTGGGTGACCCTTTGCTACTTGAGAAATAGAGACAACAATTTTTGAGCTCTTGTCAGAGTCACCAACTCTGTTCAGTAGATATGGGGCAGTCCAAGTCATCAGAACGGCTCTTTAGAGCTACTAATTTCTGGGGAACATGTTGGAAAAATACTTAACAGCTCTTTTCAGAGCCGCTATTCTTCAATGGACAACGGGCAGTCCACTTGACCAGATCTTATCATCAAAGCCACCAATAAGAAGTAAAGGGTGCACTTATGCCTATATATACAGGGTGACCCAATAAAAAGTTTACCCAAAATTAAAGTGATATTTTTCCACTTCCTGTAATTTGATATCTGTGTTTTGTTATTTTATTATAAAGAATGGGTAATGGAGCATCTACCCTGAACAAATTATTTATTTTGGTTGAGTGGTTTTCAAGATATGGTCCATTGAACATTACTTCAGCAAAACAGACTTGTCCACGGAGCATCATTTTTCTTAGGCATGGTTAAACACAACTGCAACATCAAAAGTAAAATTGTGAGATAGGCTTTTAACTTATATCAAAAGTAAAGGTAAGACTTAAGATAAATATCTTGTTTTATATGAAATTAAGAGGACAGGACGACATCAATAACCCATCATTGATCACAGGACAAAGGACGCTGCTTTGCACAATTGGAAATTGATTTATTGCTCTTTTATTCATGGCACGTCATTGTTGGAGTTATTCCATAAACAAAGACTGGTGTGTGATTTTTCGCTCCGTGTGGACGTCCTTTGTCCTGTGTAGATATCAATGATGGGTTATTGATATCGTCCTTTCCTCTTAATTTCATATAAAAACAAGATATTTATCTTAACAGTCTTACCTTTACTTTTGATGTTGCAGTTGTGTTTAACCATGCCTAGAAAAATGATGCTCCGTGGACAAGTCTGTTTTGCTGAAGTAATGTTCAATGGACCATATCTTGAAAACCACCCAACCAAAATAAATAATTTGTTAAGGGTAGATGCTCCATTACCCATTCTTTGTAATAAAATAAAAAAACACAGATATCAAATTACAGGGAGTGGAAAAATATCACTTTCATTTTGGGTAAACTTTTACACGGTAAAGGGTGATCAAAATGTGTCAATTTTCACATAAAAAACTATATATTCTGTGTGGAGGGTATGACAAAAATGTATATAAATGTTTTTTTGAAAAGAAACACTTTTTAGTGTTTAGGATTAACATATCCATCTCCGTCACCCTACTAGTATATCATTTTCAAATTGTTCAATATCCAATGCTGATTTCTATAGATGAACCGTTTTAACTATGTATGTTAGCAAGATGTCAGTGCAATTAATGCCAGACATAACATTGCAATCGATTCATAACACAGAAATGAGGTTGTAAGTAATCAGTCGAATTTATTTTCTTCATTTTTGGACACCCTGTATAATCAAATTTGAATGAATTGTACCTTTCTACTAGAAAGGTATATTCATAAACTTCATTTAAGTGTTTCTTTTGAACAAAAACATTTATATACATTTTTGTCATACCGTCCACACAGAATATATAGGTTTTTTTTGATCACCCTTTATTTTCGTTTGACAGTTAACTAACCCCTACAAATAATATATGACCGGAAGGGCCTTGCCTTTGGCTTCTCAAATCTGGGGTTCAATATTCATTTCAATGCACTATGTTTAAATTAGGAAGCATACAGTAAATTACATTTCATAGTAATATTTCTTTTGTTACACCCTATATATTTCCTAAGTCACCCTGTATACTGGAACAAACACTAAATATTCACAATCCTAGATATCTCAGCTTTCTAACAATGTATACTTTTGCACACTTTGGATGTATACTTTTTGAGTTACTAGGCTTAGAGCATTATCACATGTATTTTTTTGTCAAATGTTTGCATGTGACGCAATATAGGGTCCCAACTTAATAAATGTGACCATGTGTCATAAGCTATTTTTCTATCCTTTATGGAGCTTTCGTTATCAAGTTTTAATATGGCAAATCATCTCAAATTCAGCTTTGGCCACATTTCCTGTGTAGTGAACTCCGTTATTACAATCATCATTCAGTATGTGATTGAGCAATCTTACTTCAATACTCGTATTAATAGTAATAAGACACTTGGCTATATCTTGCTAGACGTCCAGTACGGATTAAACCGTGTACGACAACACATTTTAATTGGTATGAGCATGCGCACATTATTTACGTGACATCTAGCAAGACATTGCCTACACTTACTTGGATAGCTACTTAAAGGCCATGGATCTATACGAATTTGGTAATAGTATGAAAGAACAGAAGCCACACTACTATGGATGAGTACAGTTAAGCGACTATGCCACAATGCTCTCTTCCGATGAAAACACAAATATGAGGTGAAGTATACAGTCGTCCAGAAGAAGGTCGATAAAGTTGCGGCTAGCACAATGTTTAATCCGGAGACTTTTCTCGCCTCCATCATGGAATTCCTACAGTATTTCTATGCCTCAATTTTTAGCTGAGACCCGATAATAACTAAAGGGATCGGATTCGGAAGCAAAGTGTAACACCTTTTACTGCAAAGGACGCAGGACCTGAGAAGATGAGAGGAACACAGAAATTCTTTTGAGTGAGGAGGGTCGAAATGCACTCAATACTATCATACATATCTATTAAAATGAAGTATTCAAAATTCCAATGTTAGTACACAGAAATCTTTGCTAACCCTACCTTTTCTGAAGCACAACCGTATGGATAGAATTGATTGAAAATGAATTCCGATGAATGATTAAGATATTAAGCAAATAACCCTTTAGATACTGGAATCAAGTCTTATGCATTTAAAAAAAATTAATCAGTGTTATAACCGTTTAACTAATGTATACGCTTTGATCATTAATCAAATCTAGTGCTAAGTCACAATAGTCGTCAAGTTATAACAAAAGTTCAATCTAGCACTAAGTCCAGATTTTTATATTATACAATCACATACAGTATCTCTAATAAACTTCTGAGGTTAATATTGAATAGTGTTTCAATGAATCTGTTATCATCATTCAATTATATAAATCAGAGTATTTATCTAATTGCTGATTTCAACACTAATAGTATATCCAAAAGAATAAACTGATATTCTAAATTTACACTTAGTATTATTATTTACTGTTACTTCCTTTATTATTAGAAAATAGAAGGTCACGCGTTATGAACTCGCCTCCCAATAGGGTGGTGCTGTTACACTTTTTAGTTTCATGCTGTCATATTCCTTAAATATTTTTAAAACCACAAACGCTATCTCAACAAATCTGGTATCATTTTAAAGCCCTAATAACAAGCTATCTGCCTGCCGGTATAGCTAATACAGAAGGGGAGCTACAGCTGTTTGAAGTTTAGGGACCAGGGGTGGTGCCGGAAGGGGTGCCGCCGGAAGGGGTGCTGCCTGTACAAACTCGATGGGGATAATCCCATGCTTTGTTCTTTTTACCATAACTAGTCATCCCCGAATGTTACAAAAACCATTCTGGTCCCATTTTAAAGGATATTTAGTACTAGTAGTCTTTAAGTATGTCACAAGCTATAGTCATCAATAAAGAAAAACCGATTTATATGCGAAACCTACTGACACTCATCAGTATCTTCATGGAAATCTTGCCATCCCATCCACACTAAGAAGAGCCTACCCAGGGGATATCTGCCCATTGTTGATATTTGGTTCAGTATAGCGCACTCTATCAGTTCTTCACCCGGAAGTTACAGCGTAAACTGTCAATCATTGGTTGTGAATGAATATTCAGTCATGACTATTCATGACCTCACACGATGTGATCGTCGCGAACCGGTGTCCTTCCCAACTGATCTGATTACAATATTCATAAAATGCAAATAACGCCACGCCCCTCCTCTGTCACTGCCAGACGAAGCCATCCCGGACTATTTAAAATCCGTATTTTGTTCTACATAAATTAATTTCAAATAACCAATTCTGAATGTTTTGTGTCATATAAGAACTAAATTCTGCCATCATCAAAGCAAATCAGTTCTACTCTAAATTACAATCAGCTTTTTTTTACCATTGATGTACTATTTCTGTGCCACAAATCATGTTTAGAGCCGATAAAAACCACCACGCCTCATGTCATCTGGTTTGCTACGACCATGATAGTGCGCCCCCTATAAAACCTTCACCCGTGAATTTGGTTTTAGTAGGCGAATTTTTGTCTGATGAGTGACCTATCCCATAATTATATAATCCCTGGCCTACCTTACAGCCTTGTCAATAAAGAAATCGAAAGAGCTATCTGTGTTTCCAGAACTGAGGCACTGCAACCCACAACCAACAAAAATACAGGCTCAAAGAGGACGCCTTTGGTTGTCAAATTTCACCTATCCTTCACTCTTCAGCTCGCTGCAAGTCAGCAATCCCAGAAACAACTATTGCTTCTTTTCGCAGACCAAAAAACATTAAGGATATTCTGGTGAGATCTACTGTCCCACCCATCACAGGTCCCCCTAGCATAGGATTTCATCCCTGTGGTAAATGTTCTGCTACCTGCGTTGGGCGTACACATAGTGAGCGGGATATTTGATTCCGAACATAAGGGCATTATGTGCTTGTTAACATTTGGTGTTTTCTTCCGCGTAGTGTATTGAAAATGTGACTTTTGAAAAGTGACCAAGTTTCTATAAATGGTGCTAATTATGGTTTATCTTTGTTGTTAGGTGTTATGTTTGGTATCAAAATGTGCCTAAGAGATTCATCCAAATGTCTATCAAGCCTTTTTGGTAAAAAAATAATCGAATCCCCTTTCTTAAAAATTGGAATAATTACACCCTCGTTCCACTGCGATGGGGCTGCTTGCATTTCAAGGAGTTTCTGGAATAAACATAAAATTTATTGATTTAGACACGCACCCCCATTTTTCAAAAGTTCATTAGAAATATCATCGAGTATGGGGATTTATTATTCTTACATTTCATTATAGCATCATTAATAATATTCAAGTCGAGATCAATATCACTTATACAATTATTATCAATAGTATTATGAGTACGTATATGCTCTAATATTTATATCAACCACTGCTCTCTTTACATCTATTGAATTAAAATCCCCTTTTCATTTAGGGTTCATAATTATTTTACCAAGAGTACTTCAATATCGTGAGACAGATTGATTCATTCTTTGTCTATCAAATATCATCTTATTTGAGCCAGGATCTTTGAGACAATGCACATCCTGTTTTCACTCTTTGCCTTTTAAATTTTGCCAGAAATTACGGCATTGTGGACCACCCTCTTGCCTCTTCAACTATTTGAATAGACCTCTTAACACGTTTATCCATAATCTTTTCCTTATAAGGGATCTAACTCTGTGTCAATTTATTTGATATTCACTCCAGAGATTATCCCCTTATACTTGATTCCTCTTGTCCATTGTCTATGTCATTTAAAAGCTGTTTTACGTTTTTGAATGCTTTCATCAATATCTTTATCCCACCAGTTACGATGTCTTGAGTTAATTTCCTTGGTACCAATAGTTTTAGTAGCAGCATCCAGAATTTCAGATTTCCAGGAATAGGAATCCGAAAGTGAATAAGCAGTATCAAATTTACTTATATCTAATAAGAAAATTGAGTTGATAATTCATTTTTATATTCTGATCAGTCTTGATGAGGTTTGATATCCCATCCCATCCCGTATAGTATACGTAGCCAACTAGACAATAATAAGCCATTATATACCTTTTGTAACCTTTGGGTGCATATTTATTTATCTATTTATTTATTTATTTATTTTATTTATTTATTCGGACATACACTTTCAGAACAGTGGCATCCGCCAACTTGGAGAATGCGTCCATATATGCAAAACAGAAGTAAAATAATACGAGGGTCATTCAATAAGTTCTACCTCCTCACTCATAACATCGCTAATAGGAATGTCAGCCTCATGACATTTGTCATATTTATAGCTCTAAATCATAGCTACACATTTATGGGAAATCATAATTGATACCTGTTTCACTTTTGTTACGATGCGGTCAAAGCCAGAGAGAGATTTTGGACAACGGAAACGGAAAATTACCTTTAAAAAAAATACATGTTTTTCGGGGGGTTTTCCGTAGTGTATGGTTAGATATAAAAGCATGATTTAAATATTTTAAATGGAAATCAATAACACATATCTGAATATATTACAGTATTGTCATGTATACATGAGATTGTAAGCAATATTAACGCCTGTATGCTTTCAATAGTGTAATATCAACTCGAATGTATTGATATGCCTTTAGTCCAGTCAATCTATCGCAAATGATAGCATGACCCACCACAAATTGCAACACAAGGTTTTTCTTCAGTTTCTTCACCAGAAAGGTCTCTGGAACAACATATTAAAAGTCTAATAAAATCTAAGCAGGCGAAAGTCATTTTTTCCGTAAATCCAAGATGGCCGCCAAAAAACCCTATTTTTGACAATATCTTCGACTTCTTATTATTAATTTACAAATATTTTAACTGCAAGAGTATGGTTTTTGATATCAATGAATCCATTGAAACTCATTTCAATATAATTGGCCTGTAACTTGCTTTGTTAACACACCTAAATCCAAGATGGCCGCCAAAATGGCCGGCAAAAATGGTAAAAACTCCATATATTGGCATATATAAACCAACATATATGATCAGAGTATAGTTTTAACAATGAGATGTATGGGTCAGACCGCTACAAATTCATATCTAGTATTTTTGCTTTGTTACCATACTTTAAAACCAAAATGGCCGCCAAATTAATGGCCAAAAATGGTCAAAAGTGGTCAAAATTCCATAAAATAGCATAATATCAACCGAAATGTATAATAAAAACATAATTTTAACGATGGTATGTATGTGTTAGACCACAAGTAACTCATATCCAGTATTTGTGCTCCGTAAACATAGTTCAAAAGCCAAAATGGCCCCCAAAATAATTCCCGAAGTGGCTGCAAAAAATAGCAAATTCCATAAAATGAGATATTATCAACCTAAATGTAGATGATATTATAGTTTTAATAATGGGATATATGTATTAGACCCCTAGTAACTTATATCTAGTATTTGTGCTTTGTTAACATACTTAGGAATCAAAAATGGGTCCAAAATGGCCCCCAAAATGGGTCCAAAATGACTGAACAATTTGTTGAAATTCCATAAAATGGTATAATATCAACCAAAATGTATGATGAAAGTATAGTTTTAACATTGGGATGTATGTATTAGACCACTAGTAACTCATATCCAGTATATTTGCATTGTAATAATATACTTTAAATCCAAGATGGCCACCAAAATGGCTGTTGTAAATGTTAAAATTATCTACATGAGTGTATGTTAATCCACAATAGATATTTTAAGAGTGTATATTACAACACATTCACCAAATACTATGTTTGAAACTGCTTAGCTATTGCTTTTAAGGCTCATCTCTGTGACAAATTTGATTCAGGATCACTTTCCAAAATGGCTTCCAGAGAGTGGTTTAAGTTGATGTTAAATGACCTAAAACAATTGTTTTGTATTGTAAATGACCATACCAATACCCTCCCCCCAAAAAAATATAATAAGACAGCATTCAATATAGGTCTATGATGAAGCCTAGGTGCTGTTGATCTAGTTTGAGTATTTTAGAATATTCAAGATGGCTGCAAAAGGTTAAAATAACTGAAAAACAGTATTAGTTTTATTGTTAGATTAGATAAGAACAAAAGATAATCTATTGATTTTAATCCACCCAGTAAATATCTGTATGTGACAAGGTATAATTGAATGGTGACTCCATATTTTGATAAATTGGTGGTCACCTGTGGTAATTATTTTGACCATTTGGAGGTAATTTTATTGACCATTAGGGGTAATTTTAATGAAATGGTCATTATGATGCCCATCTTAATAACATCACATTGTCAAAATGGAGTATATACCATTTAATTATACCTTGTCACATATACAAATACGTTTACCGGATGGATTAAAAGCTGTAGATAATTTGGTCATATCTAATGTAACACTAACATCTTGGATATTTTAAAATATTCAAAACTATAATTACCACAGGTGGCCATTCAAAACTATATAGATCTACAGCCCCTAGGCTTTATCAATCATAGATATAGTGAATGCTGTCCCATATATATGGGGGTATTGGTATTACATACATGTAGTATAGTCATTTACAATACAAAACAATTGTTTTAGGTCATTTAACATCAACTTATCCATTCTGGCAGCCATTTTGGAAAGTGATAATGAATCAAAACTGTCACAGAGGTGGGCCTTATATCTAAAAGCAATAGCTTAGCAGTTTAGAATAATGCTATTTGGTGAATTTGATGTTATATACACTCTTACAATATCTATTTTGGATTATCATACACTCATGTAGACTATTTTTACATTTACAGTGGCCATTTTGGTGGTCATCTTGGTTTTAAAGTATGGTATTACAATGCAAATATACTGGATATGAGTTACTAGTGGTCCAATACATATACTCCAATGTTAAAACTATACTTTCATCATACATTTTGATTGATAATTATTATCCCATTTTTATGGAATTCCAACAATTTGTTCAGTCAACAATTTGTTTTGGGACCCATTTTGGATTTCTAAGTATGTTAACAAAGCACAAATACTAGATATGAGTTACTAGTGGTCTAATACATACATCCCATCATTAAAACTATATTTTCGTCATACATTTATGTTGATATTATTCCATTTTATGGAATTTGACAATTTTTGCAGTCACTTCTGGAATCATTTTGGGGGCCATTTTAGCAGCCATTTTGGATTTTGAACTATTTTAACGGAGCAAAAATACTGGATATGAGTTACTAGTGGTCCAACACATACATCCCATCGTTAAAACTATATTTTTATCATACACATCGGTTGATATGATGCTATTTTATGGAATTTTGACAACTTTTTATCATTTTTGGCCATTAATTTGGTGGCCATTTTGGTTTTAAAGTATGTCAACAAAGCAAAATTACTAGATATGAGTTTCTAGTGGTCTAATCCATACATCCTATTGTTAAAACTATACTCTGATCATACATGGTTGGTTTATATATGCCAATATATGGATTTTTTACCATTTTTGGCGGCCATTTTGGCGGCCATCTTGGATTTAGGTGTTTTAATAAAGCAAGTCACAGGCCATATATATTAAAATGTGTTTTAATGGATTCATTGATATCAAAAACCGTACTTTTGCAGTTAAAATATTTGTATAATAATAATGAGAAGTCAAGATATTGTCAAAAATAGGGTTTTTTGGCGGCCATCTTGGATTTACGGAAAAAATGATTTTATTAGACTTTTAATATGTTGTTCCAGAGACCTTTCTAATAATGAAACTGAAGAAAAACCTTGTGTTGCAATTTGTGGTGGGTCATTCATTAGATTGACTGGACTACTTTGGCATACTGGAATACTGCTAATCGGTCGAATTTTCATTGTTACAAGTTAGTCCACCGTGATGCCTCGTATGTGAAATCTTTAACATAATAGTCACTTTTTGAGTTTTCCTTATGTACAACCTTCAGAGTTGATAATCAGGTAGGAAATGATAGAAAATGATCTCTTCGAGAGACTTGCAATCCCTCCTTGAAGGACTATATTGAAGATCTCTTAGTTCTTATGAAAATCAAATATGACTTTTGCAGGGTTCTCTATAAGGGAGGGGTAAAATTAATGGTTGTCCTGATCTGGTTCTGGCTAATCAAAGGGCATATTCTTTTCTAAGAAATCAGTCACCTTTAATATTGATAGTCTGTTCAAGAGATATCTGACATTTAGAACTGTTATAATTGGCCGATAGCTACGTTTGATCTCTTAACATTGGCCAAATTAATAGGACTTCGGCGATTTTTTGGTGTTTTTCATCCGTTTCCGTCACACTAAATGGAGGTTTGGCTTTCACTGCATCTACAGAAAAATACGACCATTACTCAGATCAATTTACTATGAATTTATAGCTGAGATTCCACGCTACAATTGTGTAATATTTCATAAGGCTGGCGTATATAATAACAAAGTTAGGAGGTAGGAGGTAGAACTTATTGAATGACCCTCGTACAAACAATTTACAGAAGTATAAAATATAATAAATGGCAATAAAAATCATACAGAGCTAATAATGGCTGTACGTTTCAAATGACTTACAAAACACATTAAGTTTTGGCAGTAAGGATAAGCATATTCTTCTAGCAAAACTGCTCTACCTGTACCTGGTGTGCCACACCTAAACTGCGCCAATAAAGTATCTAAACACTTACAAATGGTCAGATTTATCGGAACCTGAAATAGTATGCAAACAATTTTTTTAAATTCGATTCACAGTTATCTTCTGCGCTTTTTGACACCTCTTTTGCCCGGGCTTTTTTGTTGCGCTACGATGTTGTTTGGCGGATAATATTTTGTTTACCATTAAAATAACAAAATATTGCATAACTCGTTCACCAGCTATGCGCACCATACATTCAACTTTCTGAAACATATTAGATCATAAAAATATTAGATCATAAAAATATTAGATCATAAAAATAGACTTAAAATAAGTGTAATTGTGTAAGAAGTGTAAGTGAAGTGCAAAAAAAAAAAAGATTTCATGCTTCATGAGCAGAACAAGTGCCTGTTTGAAACCATTTTTTTCCGTACAGTATCGCATCAATATTCATTTATTATGTAAATCAATATTATTATTATATAAGACACTTTGAAAACAAAAACTGAAGTCCCCTTGACTTCATTTGAAAATGTTAATTTGATAAATACAGATCAAAAGAAAAGATTACTTAACTCACCGTACTTAGAACAGAATTAAGTGGGTTTGCACGAGAAAACCATGCAGTTTCTTGAAATATGGGAAGAAGGGGGTCGGAAATTTTCGACCATACTGATTGTCTACATCCCTTAGTATAAGCTATACTTCATTATGTGTATGAAAAATTCACAGTGTTTCTAGATATAATTATATGGGGAGGGGAAAAATGAGACTTTTACTTAAAAAACGTCTATTTTCAAAACAGTCAATCTGGCATCAAATGGGTTGGAATAGAGCATACCTACAGATACCAACTTAATTCTTGGTGACAATATTTATGACACATTACCTCATAATGTGACATTAACCAAACGTCTGGAAGTGTTTTGGTTTTCTGTAAAAAAAATCTTAATTCTGGTAATTTTACTCATTTTTGGTCAAAATAATGATATTTTTTGAGAAACCATTACTCATTTGGACAGCCACTTTGACTTTTTTTGTTAATATGCAGAGGAAGGTCAGATATGAGCCCTTCTTATGAAAATATAAAATCATTGTAGTTGGGCCTCTGCAATCTCTTTTTACAATGTTATCTTTTATCATTATTTTTTTCAAATTCCTAGCAATATGATTTGATGCAGCTCGTTTTATCTCATTAAATGACATATAGCAATCAAAATGTATGGGAAAAGTATAGTTGTAATAGTGGGATGTATGAATTAGACCACTAGACACTCATATCCCGAACTTTTGCTTTGTAGAACACACCTAAATCCAAGATGGCCGCCAAAATGGCGGCCTTAAATGGTAAAATTCCATAAATTGGCATATATGAACCATCATGTATGATCAGAGTATAGGTTTAACAATGGGCTGTATATGTTAGACCACTAGAAACTCATATCTAGTATTTTTGCTTTGTTAACATACTTTAAAACCAAAATGGCCGCCAAATTAAATGCCAAAATCCCATAAAACAGCATATATCAACCGAAATGTATGGTGAAAATATAATTTTAATAGATGGAATGTATATGTTTAGACTACTAGTTTCTCATATTCAGTAGTTTTTGCTTTGTTAACATAGTTACAAATCCAAGATGGCTGCCAAAATTGCCCCAAAATTGGTCCCAAAATGGCTGCAAAAATTGTCAAATTGCATAAAATGAGATAATATCAACCAAAATGTATGATGAAAGTATAGGCCTTATCATAGGCATATATTGAATGCAACAGTTATATGCCTAGGGGCTGTAGATAATTTGGTCATATCTACTGTAACACTAACAATAAACTAATACTGTTTTTCAGTTATTTTAATCTTTTGCAGCTATCTTGGAATGGATATTTTAACATACTCAAACTAGATCTACAGCCCCTAGGCTTTACCATAGAAATATATTGAATGCTGTCCTGTTATATTTGGGGGTATTGGTATTACATAGTATCATTTGTTTGTTTGTGTTTGTTTACACGGTCAGTCCGTACGGACACACGCTTGGTTCCTGAAGGGACCAAACTTGAGCAAAATGCTTGTGCCAGAAAAGATGGAAGAAAAGAATAAAGTTCAAAGAGCCACTACCAACACATAAAGTTAACAATTTTGCTGTCAGCCTTCGGACATGAGAAAAGAATAGTCTTGATCCAATCTCATTACAAAACAATTGTTTTAGGTCATTTAACATCAACTTAACCATTCTGGCAGCTATTTTGGAAAGTAATACAGAATCAAAATTGTCCCAGAGGTGGGCCTTATATCTAGCAGCAGTAGCTTAGCAGTTTAGAACATACTATTTGGTGAATGTGATGTAATATACACTCTTACAATATCTATTTTGGATTATCATACACTCATGTGGACTATTTTTACATTTACAGTGGTCATTTTGGTGGCCATCTTGGATTTAAAGTATGTAATTACAAAGCAAATATACTGGATATGAGTTACTAGTGGTCTAATACATATACGGTATCCCAATGTTAAACTATACTTCCATCATACATTTAGGTTGATATTATCCCATTTTATTCAATTTTGCAGCCATTTTGGGATCAATGTGGGGGCCATTTTGGCAATCATTTTGGATTTGTAACTATGTTTACAAAGCAAAAAAAACTGAGGATGATAAACTAGTGGTCTAACATATACATTCCATCGTTAAAATTATATTTTCACCATACATATCGATAGATATTATGCTGTTTTATGTGATTTTGGCCATTAATTTGGCGGCCATTTTGGTTTTTAAGTATGTTAACAAAGCAATAATACTAGATATGAGTTTCTAATGGTCTAACTCTAACACATATATCCCATTGTTAAAACTATATACTCTGATCATACATGTTGGTTCATATATGCCAATTTATGGCATTTTACCATTTTAGGCGGCCATTTTGGCGGCCATTTTGGATTAAGTTGTGTTTACAAAGCAAAAGTTCTGGATATGAGTGTCTAGCGGTATAATGCATACATGCCACTATTCGAACTATATTTTCACTATTCATTTTGATTGCTATAATGTCATTTTATGAGATTTTACCAGTTTAGGCGGCCATTTTGGACGCCATCTTGAATAACCCCTTAGCATAACAAAATTATTTTTGGTAACATCCTGAATATGTTTTAGGATCATGAAAGTAAGTCAACAAAGTTGGTTTGAGGGAGTCCTGGGTGTGTGTATGCACGGTAACCCTCTGTATACACCTAACTAATTATTGTACGTCATTTCATATTGTCATAAACAGATAAGTGTTTCTAGTTTAAAGAAACTTAACTACAATGGTTTTATTATTTCTAAGGTAGGGCATAGGTGTTAGCTTCACAGTACATATGAAATTAATCAGTGGATCTGCTGTCCAACAAGAAACAATGAAGTCGTTCAAACCCATTTTTTGACCAGTTTACCGCCTTTTTAGAGACAATTTGATGTGTTTTTTTCCTAAAGTAGGAACACTATACTGGTACTTTTTTCCATGCATTCTAAAGGGAATGTTGCTAGTAGTTCCTGAAACGAAAACTAGTTTAAAATCCTCAAGCTTTGCTATTTTACATGTATGCAAACAAATACTCATGTAAATCAATCTTGGAGTATTTGTGGTAAAAAGGTGTGATTTCAAAGTAATGATAATTTAGCATCTAGAAACACTGTGATTTTTTTACCGAAAAATAAAAGTTGTTACACTATATACATGCCCTGGCCACAATATGAACAAAAATGGCTGACCCCCTTCTTCCCGGGTCTGCATGGTTGTCTCGTGCAAACCCACTTAAGTTTCATATCTGAACCAAGTTACAATTTTTTCACTTTTACCGTCAAAAGGGCGAAAACACCCCCTGTCACACAATCAAGTGTATCTTTAGTTTGGTAAGGCCAATTTACATGATCTAAAGTTCTCCAGAAAGCTGAATAAATTGTTTATATAACTGTTGAAAACAGAATGTCATATTCATTTATTTTCATTTTTAATTATCTTTTTTAAATTTGTGATTTTGGGGTTCAAAATTTTCTGGGTCACCCTGTATACTACACATACTCGTACATGTATCTATCCAGTAAATATGACAGCAAAACAAGTCTTATACAAATACTCTTTCTTAAGCAAATACTCTTATTCACGCTTGGTGGTTTATAATCAGCCCAGACAAATACCAGTACACTGATTAAAGTATTTCTCCCCCTGGAAGCTTGCAAGTTATCACTGTGTTGTAGACAAAGTATTAAACCATCAGACCCAATAACCATTTCATTGTGTTAATTGTACATTTTATACCAATAAATTCATGTTTCCTATATTCAGATTCATGATTTAAAAGCATTGCAATTCATGATTTTATTGAGCAAGTTCAAATTCCAATGTAAAAACGCTGTAGTAAATCACCTCATGAATATCAATTAGCTCATTATCGGCAGTGTAACGCTATGGGAATTTTCAACTGAGATCAACAGGGATGGAAACTCCATGTGCAGAAATGTATAAATGATAATTAGCATGCGCAGTTTATTGGAATACCTTTTAGAAGGAACCATTCCAGCTATATCAAGTTATTTTTCTGGCGTCGAACTATGTTTTTGGCAGAAATTCATCTTTTAAAACCAAATGATATCGGGCCATAATAACTCAAATTCGGCAAGTTAAAAAAGCACCGGGGACCCATTGACATTGACATTGACCGGGGACCTATGGGGTCACGCGTATGAACTCGCCTCCCAATAGGGTGGTGCTGTTACATTTTTTAGCTTCATGCTGTCATTTTCCTCAAATATTTTTAAAACCACAAAAGCTATCTCAACAAATTTGGTATCATTTTAAAGCCCTAATAACAAGCTATCTGCCTGCTAAATGGCAATGGTATAGCTAATACAGAAAGGGAGATACAGCTGTTTGATGTTTGGGGACCAGGGGTGGTGCTGGAAGGGGTGCCGCCTGAACAAACTCAATGGGGATAATCCCATGCTTGGTTCTTTTTACAATAACTAGTCATCCCCTAATGTTACAAACACCATTTTGGTCCCATTTCAAAGGATATTTAGTAGTCTTTAAGTATGTGGTTCAACAGACTTGTCAACTATATGTAACAACTAATTATGAGATGACTACAAGTCTCGAATACTGTGTTTGGTAGCATGATTCTGATCATCTCCATTTGTAGCCATTTTTTAGGGGTTTTTGTCCGTATGTGTTGTGTTATCACGGACCAGTTACTGCCTTTTATCGTGGCTTTTTATCGTATTTTTTGTGGCACAAGAATCTTGAAAAGTAAGGACGTTGGTTGAAGGAAATTTTGATAAGTTGTGTATTATATTGATACCTACTGCATGAGCATATTTTTGAGGTCCAGAATTAGGCGTTACTAAGATGTTTTTGGGCCGTAACCAAGGCACGTTCTCTGTTTCACATTTAGGTATATGTGTTAGGATGTACAGTGATGCGCCCCTACGATAGTTTCTACGCATAAAGAAGTAGACCCCGAATTACATGGAATTAAAATGTGGTTTGTGTTTGTATTTATTGTATTTCATCAATCATTTTCCTCTCATTCTTCTCACTGGCATAATATGTTGGTGTTTGATGTCATTTATACGCTATTTATAAGGTTATTTGCCTACGTTAATGAATGCGGATAGTCATAGTCAATTATATTTCAAGCAAATCGGCTGGCGTGAGTTCATTGATGATACCATGAGCTCACGTAGTCCTTTTCAGTACTTCTTCAGGCAAATGAATAAGGGGGAACCATACCAAAAAGACAAGGCTATCATGTGACTAATTTTAACATAATAATTAATGTCTAAATTCGGTTTTTCACGGACATATCGGACAGGTTTAACTTAAAAAATGAGTGCTCACCTGTTTCTTGACCCATATGCATCTATTATTCGGATGAAATTCAATCCGGTAGCCTTACATGCTTACACAGAAAAACAAAATTACCAATGTGATTATTGTTTTTTAAGATGGCCGACGAAGATTTTGTCTGAGACTAGTACGTATATACCACTCTCAGGATTTTGTATTAATACCACAGTTGTTTACTTGCTAGTCATAAATAAAAAGATCCAATGCGACTTTTCTGAACCACTTTTGCTAGCTCTTAGTTTCATAGCAATGTCATGAATTCCAAAGAGAACATAAAAGGACAAGTTTGAGTCTCCAAAAATGTGAGTGAGTCCATGGACGGTGGGACCAAGTGGGCCATAAAAATGATTCCCTTCCAACATTGTACTTTTACCCGATACCCAAATTATAGATTTGGTACCAATCTATCGAAACTAGAGCTTACATCAGTTACGAAAATGAAAATACCCGGCGAAGAATCACATTTTAGCGAAAGAGTAAAAATAATGCACAGATTAAATACAAAATGAATCAATTTCAAATGAATCTCCACATTAAATGTGCATTAAATAATCGTGATTTAGCCGACAATTTTTTTTTAAATAAACTTATTATTATTTTTTATTATTTTTATTTTGATGAATGAAATGATGGATAATTCCAGAATCAAATGTTTAGAGACATTTTGGGAATCTCGGGTCCCAAAATGGGCCCCGGGATATCGACTTAGTCTAAAAAATGATGGATACCATGATAAAATGTGTCCCGATGTGATTTTTTGGATGATTTCACATTTTGAGCTACTTATAAAGTCTGTGTACTGTATTCCCTTTACGAAAATGCAATCACCAAAATGTGATTGCAGCAAGGTGGTACCAGGTTGCACAAGGTTGTCGCACGGTTGCGTAAGGTTGCACAAGTTTGTCACAGGTTGTCGCACGGTTGCACAAGTTTGTCGCAAGGTTGCACCAGGGAGGTGTTGACATCTCCCTGGTTGCACAAAGGTTGTGGATGATTGCTTCAAGGTTGCGCAACCTTCTCAGAACAACCAAACTGGTTGCGCAAGGTTGTATTTTTCCAAATTTAACCTTGCGCAAGGTTGCAGAATTGATTGCGATTTTCATAAGGGACGGGTCAAACTGCAACACATTTGACGCAGAAAAAAAATGTCCAGCAATTTAGCCTAAAGAAATGAATGGACACCATAAAATGTGTACCGATTTGAATTTTTGGGATTTTTTTCACATTTTGAGCTACGTATGAAGTCTGTGTAGCTAACCGGTCAAACCGCAACATATTTGACGGAGAAGAAAAAAATCTGACAATTTAGCCTAAAAAATGACATACACCATAAAATGTGTCCTGATTTGATTTTTTGGATATGATTTCACATTTTGAGCTATGTATAAAGTCTGTGTAGCTAGCCGGTCATACTGCAACACATTTGACGGAGAAAAAAAAATCATACAATTTAGCCTAAAAAATGACAGACACCATAAAATGTATCCTGATTTGATTTTTTGGACATGATTTCACATTTTGAGCTGCGTATCAAGTCTGTGTAGCTAACGGGTCAAACCGCAACACATTTGACGGAGAAAAAAACATTCCGGCAATTTAGCCTAAAAAATGGCGGACACCATGAAATGTGTCCCGATTTGATGTTTTGGATATGATTTCACATTTTGAGTTACGCATATAGTCTGTGTAGCTAGCCGGTCATACTGCAACACATTTGACGGAGAAAAAAAAATCAGACAATTTAGCCTAAAAAATGACAGACACCATAAAATGTGTCCTGATTTGATTTTTTGGACATGATTTCACATTTTGAGCTGCGTATAAAGTCTGTGTAGCTAACGGGTCAAACCGCAACACATTTGACGGAGAAAAAAACATTCCGGCAATTTAGCCTAAAAAATGGCGGACACCTTGAAATGTGTCCCAATTTGATTTTTTGGATATGATTTCACATTTTGAGCTACGTATGAAGTCTGTGTAGCTAGCCGGTCATACTGCAACACATTTGACGGAGAGAAAAAAAATCCGACAATTTAGCCTAAAAAATGACAAACACCATAAAATGTGTCCTGATTTGATTTTTTGGACATGATTTCACATTTTGAGCTGCGTGTCAAGTCTGTGTAGCTAACGGGTCAAACCGCAACACATTTGACGGAGAAAAAAACATTCCGGCAATTTAGCCTAAAAAATGGCGGACACCATGAAATGTGTCCCGATTTGATTTTTTGGATATGATTTCACATTTTGAGCTACGTATAAAGTCTGTGTAGCTAGCCGGTCATACTGCAACACATTTGACGGAGAAAAAAAAATCTGGCAATTTAGCCTAAAAAATGACGGACACCATAAAAAGTGTCCCGATTTGATTTTTTGGATATGATTTCACTTTTTGAGCTACATATAAAGTCTGTGTAGCTAACGGGTCAAACCGCAACACATTTGACTGGGAGAAAAAGAAATCTGGCAATTTAGCCTAAAAAATGACGGACACCATAATAATGTGTCCCGATTTGATTTTTTGGATTTGATTTCACATTTTGAGTTACGTATAAAGTCTGTGTAGCTAACGGGTCAAACTGCAACACATTTGACGGAGAAAAAATAATTCCGGCAATTTAGCCTAAAAAATGACAGACCCCATAAAATGTGTCCCGATTTGATTGTTTGGATATGATTTCATTTTTTGAGCTGCGTATGTAGCTAACGGGTCAAACCGCAACACATTTGACGGAGAAAAAACATTCCGGCAATTTAGCCTAAAAAATGGTGGACACCATGAAATGTGTCCCGATTTCATATTTTGGATATGAAAATCATACAATTTAGCCTAAAAAATGACAGACACCATAAAATGTATCCTGATTTGATTTTTTGGACATGATTTCACATTTTGAGCTGCGTATCAAGTCTGTGTAGCTAACGGGTCAAACCGCAACACATTTGACGGAGAAAAAAACATTCCGGCAATTTAGCCTAAAAAATGGCGGACACCATGAAATGTGTCCCGATTTGATTTTTTGGATATGATTTCACATTTTGAGTTACGTATAAAGTCTGTGTAGCTAATCAGTCATACTGCAACACATTTGACGGAGAAAAAAAAATCAGACAATTTAGCCTAAAAAATGACAGACACCATAAAATGTGTCCTGATTTGATTTTTTGGACATGATTTCACATTTTGAGCTGCGTATAAAGTCTGTGTAGCTAACGGGTCAAACCGCAACACATTTGACGGAGAAAAAAACATTCCGGCAATTTAGCCTAAAAAATGGCGGACACCTTGAAATGTGTCCCAATTTGATTTTTTGGATATGATTTCACATTTTGAGCTACGTATGAAGTCTGTGTAGCTAGCCGGTCATACTGCAACACATTTGACGGAGAGAAAAAAAATCCGACAATTTAGCCTAAAAAATAACAAACACCATAAAATGTGTCCTGATTTGATTTTTTGGACATGATTTCACATTTTGAGCTGCGTATCAAGTCTGTGTAGCTAACGGGTCAAACCGCAACACATTTGACGGAGAAAAAAACATTCCGGCAATTTAGCCTAAAAAATGGCGGACACCATGAAATGTGTCCCGATTTGATTTTTTGGATATGATTTCACATTTTGAGCTACGTATAAAGTCTGTGTAGCTAGCCGGTCATACTGCAACACATTTGACGGAGAAAAAAAAATCTGGCAATTTAGCCTAAAAAATGACGGACACCATAAAAAGTGTACCGATTTGATTTTTTGGATATGATTTCACTTTTTGAGCTACATATAAAGTCTGTGTAGCTAACGGGTCAAACCGCAACACATTTGACTGGGAGAAAAAGAAATCTGGCAATTTAGCCTAAAAAATGACGGACACCATAATAATGTGTCCCGATTTGATTTTTTGGATTTGATTTCACATTTTGAGTTACGTATAAAGTCTGTGTAGCTAACGGGTCAAACTGCAACACATTTGACGGAGAAAAAATAATTCCGGCAATTTAGCCTAAAAAATGACAGACCCCATAAAATGTGTCCCGATTTGATTGTTTGGATATGATTTCATTTTTTGAGCTGCGTATGTAGCTAACGGGTCAAACCGCAACACATTTGACGGAGAAAAAACATTCCGGCAATTTAGCCTAAAAAATGGTGGACACCATGAAATGTGTCCCGATTTCATATTTTGGATATGATTTCACATTTTGAGCTACATATAAAGTCTGTGTAGCTAGCCGGTCATACTGCAACACATTTGACGGAGAAAACAAATCCGACAATGTAGCCTAAAAATGACAGACACCATAAAATGTGTCCTGATTTGACTTTTTGGACATGATTTCACATTTTGAGCTACGTATAAAGTCTGTGTAGCTAACCGGTCAAACCGCAACATATTTGACGGAGAAAACAAATCCGGCAATTTAGCCTAAAAAATGAGTGACACCATAAAATGTCTCCCGATTTGATTTTTTAGATATGATTTCACTTTATGAGCTACGTATAAAGTCTGTGTAGCTAACTGGTCAAACCGCAACAAATTTGATGGAGAAAAAAATTCCGGCAATTTAGCCTAAAAAATGACGGACACCATAAAATGTGTCCCGATTTGATTTTTTTGATATGATTTCACTTTTTGAGCTACGTGTAAAGTATGTGTATAATGAACTGATCAAACCGCAACACATTTGACGTTTCAAATGATGTTCGCATTTCAAATTTTATCTCTAATATAAGTTTACATTAAATAATCGTGATTTAGCCGAAAAGGTGTTTTTAAGTAAGCTTATTTTTATTATTTTTGTTTATTATTTTGATGAATGAAATGATGGATAATTTTCAAATCAAATGTTTAGAGACATTTCGAGAATCAAACTATCCATTATAACAACACATCGCTAACAATGTGAGTGTGACAGTCATCGAATCTGGTTCCGCTGGGATCCTAAAGTACCAACCACATTAAACATGTCTACCGAAACCGCTCAACCAAAAACCATGCAACCCGATAACCGCAAAACCCGATAACCGCAAAACCCGCGAACCGCGAAGCCCGAGAACCGCTCTAGTTAATTATGGATAAGACAATGATCATCAGCTTTCTCCCTATTCGCTACGCAGTCAACATGAATAATCAGCCTCAATTTACCGGATTTATAAAAATGACTATAACAGAAAAAAGTGTTCAACCTATGATAGCAAAAGTATACATTTTTGGAAAGCTTGTAACTAGAGGAATTCAGAAATGCAGTTTATATCAGGGAAGGGTTCATCCTTAAACAAATATTTCTGAAAATGCTAAAAATATATAAAATAGAAATTGGAGATATTCACTAGCCGGTATAATTACCATACCGACGTAGTAACTTTGACGATTATATATCATCTAAAGGGTAATTTCATGAGGAATTCAAATATGTAAACAAAATAATGATAGGGGTAGGTATAAAACTATATGGATCTCAAATTAAAAATTAAAAATTTCTGATATTTTCCCGTACATTTCCGATCATACCATTTTAGTTATTGGTCGTACTATAGTTTTAATGGCATATTTAGTTTCCTCATGCAATTTCCCTTCAGAAAATGTATACTTTTACTACCTCAGGGGGGTATTACAAGCAAATATAAGTGTGTAAAGTTAAAATCATGTCGCGAAAGCCAAAATCCGTGTGTAACGCGAAAAAGGAGGCGAGCTTAAAACACACGACCCTGGACACAATAAGTATCCTATTCATCTGATTTGAATCCCTGAATAGGATAGTCTAACTCCCTATTGTTTGGGATTGAGAAGAGACGGTGGCTTAGTAGGAAAAAGGATTCATTATGTCTTGGTATGTTGTTTATTGAGCGGTCCTTTGTGAAGATGAAATAGTGAAACTCTAATAACTGCTTTGAATCGTTCTAATTGGAATCATTCTATTGATAACGTGGTTTGTTAAGTTAGGTCACTGGAGCAAATAGGTCAATGAACTATGGGCATGCACACTTTGTAATGTGCTGGTTCTCCATGTTATTTCAGCCCGATTGTATTGAAAATAATTTTAGATGTGCCTTAAATAAAGATGAATATCTGCCAAAAACATATAAACCGTCGTCACAAATATAACTTTTTTTAAGCTGGAATGGTTCCTTCTGAAGGTATTCTAATAAACTGCGCATGCCAATTATCATTTTATAAAATTGTGCACATGGAGTTTTCCATCACCAGTTGATCTCAGTTGAAAATGCCCATAGCGTTACACTGCCGATAATGAGCTAATTGATATTCATGAGGTGATTTACTACGGCGATTTTACATTGGCATTTTGACTTGCCCGATAAAATCATGAATTGCAATGCTTTTAGATCATGAATCTGAATAGGAAACATGAATTTATTGGTATAAAATGTACAATGAACACAATGAAATGGTAATTGGGTCTGATGGTATACTTTGTCGACAACACAGTGATAACTTGCAAGCTTCCAGGGGGAAATATTTTGGACGGCAGTGTACCCAACCGTTGCTCATTCAACCATGACTATGCCAAAATGCCGCGATATACTGAGCTGCCTATGTTCTCGTTTTCTTCTATGGGTTTATTGCATGATTTCTATAGGCAAATATCCGAAGATTGATGACTAGATTTATGTCATGACAAAACTCGTATTATCCAACTTCTAACCAAAATCTAAACCATGTCTAAACCAAACAACAAGTCATAGTATGTCATAGATTCATGCAATTAAATACATTTAAAACAATATAAGAAATATCAAAATTGTGTACATACCAGAGAAGATGAGAGGAACACAGAACTTCTTTTGAGTGAAGGTCGAAATGCACTGAGCGTGACGCCAAAAGGGTTTTAGATCGCGAGCGATCTGAAAAAGGGTACCTGGCTGCTGAAAATTAGTAACTCCCACAATACAGCACGGTCGATACCTCAAAAATACACTACAACAACAAGTACCGTATACACTATACGAAAAATATTATTTGTAAATAAATCTTCACTTGATTCTGTTCCGTGCTCACAGTGTCAAGCGGGGCCGAAGGCACCGTACGCGGATAGCCCGCCGCTAGGCGCTAGTAAGAAAAGGAGCCGCAGGCCGCCTGCGGCCGGGCGACTAAACCCGGCTTGTTACGAACCGATTTAAGTTAGGTCCAATTTAGATGAGCCCGCCGCAGGCGCGATACGGTCTACCAACCGACCCGTGTAGAATTTGCGAACTCAACCCCTATTTTGCGCGAACTCTACCCCTATCGTAGAGGGCGCTGTTGTACCTAGGATGCGTGTTTTTTTCAGCAAGCTAGATGGTTCGCCGCCAAAAATATGCGATCTCTACCACCACCGCCTTAATAATGGCCAGATTCGTGTAGATATGTTGTTAAATTTTCGCGCATCTACTTTAGGATGCAACGTCATTCGCAGGAATAAACAACCCAGCTGCGCAATTTTTTTACTTAATAGGGTCGAACTGGTTTTCACCGGGAACAAATACCCCCCCTGAAAAAGACCCCAGATACGCCACTGCAATTTATACAATTAAAATAAACAATCCGCAATCCGGTTTCAACCCGTCGGCAATATTAGTCGGGTGTAAAGAAATTTCGGAGTAATTCTGTTATACCCTTCACACTAGAGCTATTCATAGTGCATGATTCCCTGTGGGAGGATTATAAGTCTAAGAAGTCAAGTGCTAAAAATCTCATTCATCAGAAAATAATGCAAATGAGATTTGATAGGAGTATATCTATTTTTAAGGCAGGGGGTCCTTCCAGGAGGGACTTTTGGAATAACTTAACTTAGGTAATAAAAAGAAAGATAATCCCACAAACATCAAATTACCCAATTCAGATCATGTCACTTACTGATACACTCTCAGAACAGGTATTAAAAACATGGGTTAAAAGAATGTTGGTTAAAAAGTATACTACATTGGTTAAAAATGAAGCGTTGGTTAAAAATTACTTTTAATACTGCGTTGGTTAAAGAGTAAAATTATAATTCATTTTTAGTTTATTCAACGTTGGTTAAGGCATCATAATTTTAACCAACAATAGGTCATAACAAGATTCCCGCCAAAGAATTTCAATGGCGTGAAAATATTTTGCGCACATTATTTAGACCACGTAAGAATTTGTATATGCAATCAATCGTGTTAGGCCGCCCCTTATACATTATGTCCGATATTAGCCTTGGTTCAAGGCGACTCTATCCTCCCCAACCTCTATCCTACCACCCTCCCTACCCCACCCCGCAAAATTGTCCGCGAAACGCCGTCAAGTATTTCAAGATCCTGGAACGATCATGTGTTTACCCTCTGAAGACGAAGAGAGAACACCGGGTACGTATAATGGTACAGTGTAAAACCCGAGAAAAGTGCTTCCCGTAAGACATTCCGTTACCCCTATCGTGTTGGAGCATGCGATTGGTATAGACATGTGGGGTATTGTCTCCTCGATTAGAATATCGCTGTTGGTAAATTAAAATCGTGTGCTAATTAGCTTTAATTAACCAAAATAAAGAACTAATCCCTAAATTTAATGCAGTATATACTATTTTTAGCAACACTACTCTATTGAATTTACGGCGAACTCACTAATGTGTGTCTTTGTGCTGCTATTGAATGGAGTTGCCACCTCCAGTCCGAATCCCATTGATCATGAATATTTTTAAGGAAACAAACGCGAGTTCCTTTTAGGAATATTTACTGGTATTGTTCTCAGGTATGCAGCTATCGCTCGTAAATCCGACGTCATTCGTCTTAGCATGCTGTATTCAGCTCTGTGTACTAAAGTGTGACACGGAGGGACTGGATTCTCTGAATCGTCAGATAGCTACGGACGAGTTCGGGACTGACATGGTTATTTTATTGAATAATTTTAGAAGCATAATCAAAGCTAGCTACTTGGCAATAAGGTCGTCGATTTAAAATTATTATAAGTTAACAGTTTCATGTTTGGAAAAGGGACGAGATATCTATCTTTTATTCCTTTATATTGAAACAAGTGATCGCAACCAATATCGAGGTCCGTATTTAATTATGTTATAACTACATAATTAATTTCATAAAATCCTAAATAAAAATCAAATAATTAAATATTTGGCATTCTTATTTTTGGATGCGGGCGGGAAACAGTACGCCTAAACACAGAAGAGTCAATTTTAATTGGACTAGAACACCTCGAGTCATTAAAAAAATTATTGATCTTAACTTCGGGATTATTTAATTTGAAATAGGCTAATTTGTGCTTTTATAAGATATACGACGTCGTTTTGGTATATCATTTGTTTCCCGTAAAGCCACAGTTTTAGCAATCTCGTTAGCGGCATTTAATTTGTTTGTGGTTTCGTGATGTTATCTCAGTTGAGGATCCTGAGTAAAACCCATGCTTAATGCTGTGAAATATATGCCAAGATCTAGATGGCCTTTTTAAATGAGGTTAACTTGTCTTTAAGATACTTTAGAAAAAATGTGTTGCAATTGATTCACCGGCAATACAATGACTCGTGGAGGCAGGTCCTACTCATTGAACTGCATATAAATCTCATGGTAGTATTCAGGTCACTTATACCAGGAAAGGTGCGAATGGGGCCCTCACATGTATCCGTGTGAGCTGGGCGGCCCTTTACCGTGTGAAAAATAGGTGCGGACGGCGGCACACACGGTGGGCCGTTTCTCGTCCGTTAAACACGTTCAGGGGACTTTGCCGGCCACCGGAGTTTTGAACATGCTCAAAACTCCTGGCGGGTGAGTAAAAGCGGCGGCAAACGATGAGAGCCCGGTATGAGGACGGTATAAGGACGGCGCACCCGTTTCGCACCCGTTTCGCGCCCGTTCGCAGGGCGGTGATGGACGGTGGTGGACGTCGACCATCTTAGCGACGGGCTGCGAACGGCCGCATGCAGCCTGGTAACCGTTCGCGGAACGGACTCTCAGCAGGCATGTTGTATTATAGATGTTGGTCGTGCGAATTCCGGAATGCAAATGAAGCGGCGAGCTTGAGCGCTCAGCTTAAAAAGGGCGGTTTGATGATGTAATCAATACATTTCGGCCGGTACCCAGGCGTTCCAACCGGTTATGAACCGGTATGGAGGTGGTATGCACACGGTGAGGACACGGTGAGAACGGTAAGCTAGACCTGTATGAGGCCGGTGAGCCCGGTACCAGGTCGGTGAGAACCCGGTACAGACCCGGTGTAGAGCGGTATGGACCGAGGACCCGATGAGGAGGTGTTATGCACCCGGTGAGAACGGTAAGCTAGCAACATATGAGGACGGTGAGCCCGGTACCAGGCCGGTGAGGACCCCGCATAGACCCGGTATATATCGGTATGGACCCGGTGACCACCAACAAAAAAACAATGCGCCTGTTGACATTTTTAACTGATTGTTTGGACTCTGTTGTTTTTCTATTAGATGGTAAGGTGGCCGCGTACCTCCACCGCCCTGCGAACGAGCGCGAAACGGGTCCGCCGTCTTTTTACCGTCCTCAATCCGGGCTCTCACCGTCCGCCGCCGCTTTTACTCACCCGGCAGGAGTTTTGAACATGCTCAAACTTCCTGCCGGGCGCGGATGGCCGGCAATGTCCCCGGCAACGTGTTCAACGGACGGGAAACGGCCCACCGTGTGACATCACCGTGTGTCACCGTCTGCACCAATTTGTCACACGGTAATGGGCCGGCCAGCTCACACGGATACATGTGAGTACAAATGTATTTTACAGAGATTCCCGGAATGTGAGCGAAGCGCGAGCTTGAGCGCTCAGCTTATACAGGGCAGTTTGATGACGTTATCAAGGCGGTTCGGTCGGTACCCAAGCGTTTCGGCCGGTGAGGACCTGGTGATGAGGTGGTATGAGCCCGGTTCCAGGCCGATAAGGACCCGGTATAGAACAGTATGAATAATAATAATAATAATAATAATAAATTTAAAAAAAATAAAAATCAATGCGGCCGTTGACATTTTTTGCTGATTGTTCACCGTGTTGGACTCTGTTGTTTTTCTATAAGACGGTACACTGCAAAAAGGTTGCTTAAATATTTACTCAACATTTTACACAACGTTGTTGAAGTGTGCAACCGCTTAACAGTTGCGTAAAATTTACCCAACACCGTTGGATAACATGTTTTCACCAACAGTTGAACAATTCCAGTTACTCAACAGTTACACAATTTTAATTACACAACAGTTGGGTATTATTAATTAACCATTTGTTGGGCATTTTGTGACTGTTGCTTAATTTGTGAATTTTTTTCATTATAATATTGAGCATTTTTGTATAGCAACTGTTGCTTAATTGATCAAATATAGCCATATATATGTTGGGTATTTTATTTGTGTCAAGTTTTTATTATATATTGAGCATTTTTGTATTAAAAAAAATAATGTGAATTCTGGGCGATGCAGCAGAGCTACATACATCACTTCCTGCCGGTAGTGAACCGGTAACTTGTAATGGGAATTCTAGGCGATGCAGCAGAGCTACATACACTATTCCCGTTCGGTAGTGAATCTGTCATTTATTTTAACATGTTATTAAACTATAGGCTTATACATGATATCTGACATCTCTTATCAATGGTGTTATTAGTATATTACTGTGAACGTTTGCCAAACGTAGTCTTGCTATCTGGGTATGAAGGTATAAATAGTCCATATTATATAATACATAAACAACATATTTATGTGATTATTTTGGTGCAAAATAGATCACATGACATGAACTATTCAGTATATGTCCATGTAGTGTATTTTTTGGCTATAAAAATCGACTATTCAATATTCATCGCTAGCGACGTCGCTATAACACCGTTGAAATGATATTCATAAATAAATTATGTCAAACAAGGATGGCAATTTTAAACTATTTGTTAGTGTATTCCGTTTTGGATGCCAAGACAGAATAAATCTTATTGTGGTCCTGCGCTGCAAAAAGGTTGCTTTTTTTTTTTACTCAACATTTTACACAACGTTGTTCAAGTATGCAACCGCTCAACTGTTTAAGTAAAATTTGCCCAACACCGTTGGATAACATGTTTTCACCAATAGTTGAACAATTCTAGTTACTCAAAAGTTAGGCAATTATATTCACTCAACAGTTGTTCAAGTATGCAACAGCTCACGAAATTGGCTTTTTTGGACAACACTTGCCTAAAATTCACATGTGCGTAACTTGCATCAACTGTTGCGTGATTGTCCTCAATGCTCATGCAACAGTTGCCAAAGTGGAATATTTTTATGCAACATATTTTAGCAACAGAAACTTTTTTTACTTTTATACAACGCCTAACTTTCTACATATATTGAATCAATTTTAATCAACACGTCAACCAACGGATGATAAAAGTACTTTTAGCAACGTATTTTAAGCAACCTTTTTGCAGTGTAAGGGGCCGCCCAGCTCACACGGATACATGTGAGGGCCCCATTATACTTAACAACCTATGATCCCCCCTACAACAAGCCATGATAGGCCTATGCCTTAAATTTCCATTTCAATTGCCACTGCACCATGCACTTAAAACAATATTGGTCTAGGATCGATACACTTTGTGTGTATAATTATCATCAATCGATCACTCTTCATTTGAATAAAATAAACAAATAAAAACGTAAGAAAGCCCCTTCTTAGGGTCAAGTACACCAACTGAAAAGGGGATTATTTAAAAAAAATATTTTCTAGTAATTTGTTTACGTGTTTTGTGTCACTTTCGTGGTAATTTGATACAAAAATGGGTGACTAAAAACAAGAAATGTAACTTTATTTAAATTGTAGTTGGTGTATAGTTGGCTCTCATGGAAAGGGGTTTTTACGAGTGCATAAGGCAGTTTTCCTACACATGGTGCACATGATAGACGAATTACTCTAGCTCCAGTTCGAGACCCGCCCATGCAAGGACGATCACCATGATAACTAGGGGTCAAACGGGTTGGTCCATATCTTTGGAAAGGCATACATTAGGAATGTTCCTAAATAATCATTAATTATTTTTTATTTTTTGTAAATATGTCGTTTACTCTCCTATCCCGACTGGTCCTAATTAAGTTTAGAAACTGTTGCACACCAATTACACTAAAAATAGGTGTAAATTCACGCACGATGCTGTTTATATAGATATTATGCTAAGGTGAAGATATCAATGTAATATATAATTCATGAATGCTATCTACTGAAGATAGCAATATATCATATGTTATCTGAAGATAGCAATATAATATATTAGTATACTATCTACTGAAGATAGTAATGCAATATATGGGTACTATCTACTGAAGATATAAATGTAACGCCGGGTGTTTATCTACTGAAGAAAGCAATAAAATTGGGTTTTATCTAAGTGATGAATGCAATAATATATGGATGCTAACTACTGTAGATGGCAGACGTCCGAGTTGTAATGGTTTGTGTGTTTATTTGTTTGTTTGTTTATTCCGGGGTTTATTCGCAAATTGCACTACACCTTAACCAGCTTTAAACTAAGGCCTCCTATGCAACAACAAAACATTCAGAGATTTTTGTTATTCTTCAAAAGAACTATAATATGGATTAAAACAGCAACACCCCTATTCAATTTCCTTTGGGTACCATGATGTTGACACATTAGGTGTCATTGTAATGATTGCAGGTATTAAATCGATTTCACTAAAAGCGAGTTCCGCTAATACCCGTGATTCCAAAGCTATAAAAGGGCAACCCATCCGTCCATTTCAATAGCGTCTTTCCACTCAATAGACGAGAGATAAAGCAATCGATTCACAAATGACGGTCATTTGAATGGAAAGTGATGGCACATTGGTATACGCTATAACTAATTTTAGGGACTGCAGTTTTGTTTTGCTTAATTAGGGTACTTAGCACATGTTTTTAATTTACCAACAGCGGTATTCATATCGGGGAGAACATATACTACACGACTACATGAATCGCATGCTCCAACACGATAGGGGTAACGGAAATGATGTTAATGAGCTACCTTTTCCTCTACCATAATGAAAATAAATTGTATTCACTGACAACTCAAACAAGAGAACAGATCTGTTAATATTGGGTCAGTCAACATTTCTTAACGAGTCCTTTTATTATTTTTCAATTTAATTATCGATTAAGAATTCCGGAAAATGAATTATTTATTTAAACTAATTTCATATATTCAACTTGTTGGTTTATATTGGAAACTGTCTTACGGATACCTTTTAATGAAATGATATATCATTTGCAGGAATTTTGTCTTTGCTGCTGTCTTTTAAGAAGTCTAAAAAAGAGGCGATATTTTGTCTATAATTTCAACAAAGTTCAACTGCCATTTTGATTATTTGGACATTGTTAAAGATGTTCATTGAACATGTTGAATGCAAATTACGTGCAAGGATAAGTTCTGTTTGTACGACATTTCAGAGAAATACACTTCCTTTTCATTTTGGTGCTAGGTGTACTATTTTAAAGAAACGCAAATACTCATGTTGATGTTATTGTAAACGTTGATGTGTGAAACCTATTTTAGTTTTGTAATCAGGCAGAGAAATGAAATATATCAATATCAACCTGCTTTAAAGCAAATAACGTGCAATTATTATGCCAATTAAAATCTGACAACTTGCAATACAGTATTTTAATTTTACAAAATCACGATATGCTATATTTTGCGTTGGGCTTACATTCCGACACATTCAAGTAATCATAAAGTATCACGACGCATATAGAAGACATTTGCAGAACATGTGAATCCTATTTGATATCCTTTGATCAATGATGATGCAGCGTTGCCGAGGTAAAGGTTTGATTTTATGGTGTTTAAGTAATGTCATACTTAGCATTTTTCATAATTTTCATTAGATTTTTACCTTCGACATTTTCATATTTATTCTAAAATAGAGTGCGATAATGGTTTGTCGATTGAAAAATGTATTAGGTCCTATGTCAAATGAGAACAGAAAATAACCTAACTTTACCATTTCTCAACAACGGATTTAACCTCAACTATTTTATTGACATGACATATATAACTAATTTTGTTAACATGTTTGGTTGCTATTATATGTGTGTGATAAATTCCCATGAAGTGCTCAGACAATAAGTGTTGAATAGATGACAGATATATACTAAACTCTAGTTTTTAATACGTTCTCTTATGCACAAAACACACACCTAATTAATATCAAATCAAATCAAATCAAATTTATTTGTATGTACATGTTATCAACACTGTAAAGATTTGCAGTTGCTTCCAAAAAATAAAATCGCCTCATCAACATGAAAATGTATTTTAAATTATACACTATACTTGAACAATGTTGTATTATGAAACATTTATTTATTGTTGTTAAAAGGATAAACACAAAATAAAACAACACTGTGAACTAATAATAACTGTTTGTTTTAATATACCATATTGCCTTTAGCGAAGATAAAGCCTATACATTATTATTATTTATTATTCATGGTATAGTTTATTGTCATTGCAGCCATGCGGCTGAATTGTCACAATATTACAAAAATACATTATAAATGCAAGATATACAATAACAGATTTTAAAAACAATAATATCATAAAAGCAAACACCCACCCCTGCATACAACATACATTCCATAATTAAAGAGCACAATACCCCCCCCCCCCCGAACACACCCCCCACATCATATATACACACAACCCCTCCCTCCCCCAAAAGATATTGCACATAAAACATGGTACATTTACGTGACCATCTGACTGACGCCATACATACCCACCCGCACCCCACACCACACGCCCCACACACACCACATACGCACCCCCTCCCTCCCCAAAAGATATTGCACATACACAAATGGTACATTTACGTGACCACCTGACTGACACCATACATACCAGAAACACACATGGAAACAACCCACTCTCACGGTTTAAAAATACGATAATAATAATAATATTGCACTTAGTTAAACACCAAAATGATGGACAGATGGATGATAACATTTTTAAACATGATTAATTAGTGGTCATTGTTGGTCAAGTTATTATTCCACAGCTTGACAAGATATGGGATTGGACTGTTGGCATGTCTTTTGGTATTTACTTTAGGAATAGTGAGGTGATTGCCATTGCGCAACACACGCCCAGTTACGACCTCTCTTTGGCTTGGTAACCACATATTAAAAGTACTTGAACGTATAATAGACTTGGCAAAAATATAACAAATATGATCCCGTCTGGGTCTGAGTTCTTGAATATTACATGATAAAAGAGCATTTTGGTACGAATCATATTTATAGCCTAAAATAATTTTACACGCTCTTTTTTGGATACGTTCAAGCATTACATGTTGCCGCTCAGTGAGTCCAGGATGCCAAGCTGGCACGGCATATTCAAGGAGGGGACGTACATAACCAATGTAGATGGTGATAAGATCCTCGGTGGACAGCCCGAAACGCTTAAGAGAGTAGTGAGCATAAACAATCGGCCACTAGCACGCTTGATCATATCGTTGACCTGGATATCCCATTTTAAGTCACTAGATATTTTGATACCAAGGATCTTAACCACATCGGTACATTGCAAATCCAGGCCACATAATTGAATTGGGACAGGCTCCTTGGGGTTCTTGGTAAAGTTGATGTCCATAGACATGCATTTAGATGGATTTAACAACATATTGCTATCAGCAGCCCATTGACTGAACTTGTCTATGTCGCTTTGAATTGTGCTGCATTTATTTACATATGTATTCTCAATAATAGTAAGATCATCCACATACTTTAAGGAAAGTTTGTCAATATCAATGTTGATGGCAGCATCATTTACCACTGCTAAAAAAGAAGCTGGCCCTGTGAGTGTGCCTTGTGGAACGCCACCTATTAATTGCTCCCAATCGGACAGCTTATCGCGATATCTGACACATTGCAATCTTTGAGACAGAAAGTTGCAAATCCATGGTATTATAGAAGGCCTAGCACCCATGTTCAACAATTTGGGGATCGCAACATTGTGGTCAACTCGATCGAAAGCTTTGCTGAAGTCAGTAATGACTAGGCGTGTGAGACTTTTTGACTTATCAGCGTGCTTATATATTTTGTCAAGCAGCTTGACCAGATAGTGAGTGGTTGAACGGCCTTTCCGATTACCGAATTGGTTGTCATCAATGTTGGGATCGATATCCTTCATAAGCCATCCGATCGCAAAGGACTCAGCAACTTTTGCAAAATGATCAGTTAGAGACACAGGCCGGAGCTTATTCCAAACAGCAGGGGAAGATTTAGGAATAGGCACTACTATTGCACGTTTCCACTGAGGGGCACAATACCCTTAGCAAAAGAGATGTTTAGAATATCCGTCAGCGGATAGGGCTATTTATTTCCATTTGAAACACACTGTATAATATCATTACCTGCCATGATAATACCCAGTCTATCAGAACTAACTGGCCAGGCCTAATCCGTATTGAATTGTATGTGCTCTATTGAGGTAGTATTATCTCTATGAATAGCAAGGCTTGAATATAATTTGATGGTTGATGAACTATCGAGTGTCCCAGCAGAAAAAAGGTCTGACTGAAACTTTCAAATATCGTATTTTGGGATTTTTCCCCTCACGGTTCCAACTTTAACCTCGTATAAAAAGAGTTCCCCAATAATACATTTTTGTACATTTTTTTGGTGATTATTGAATACTTCCTTAGTATTTAAAAAAAACAAAAAAACAGCTTATTACTTCCGTGTCCGGGTATCACAAAATCGACTGTAATCCCAACTGATCTACTAGTGTAATTTGAGCAGTTTGTGTTTGGTCTGGTCACTGGTGCCAATGATTGGCTATGGCTGTACGTATGTAGTCTGTATGATCAGTGACAGTTAATGGTATAATGTGCATTGCATCACTTTCATGATATACATGTATATCAGCATGGGCGTAGCCAGGAGCCTTGTTATCCGGGGGAACGAAATCAGCGTGGGGTCCAAGGGCAAAGCCCTGGCACTGGCAGGGGTTAAGGGGGAAGCACCCCTTAGAGCTGTATGTTCTCTGCCGTTTTAGGGAAAGTTGTTCAATAAATTGGCATTAGGCATACACACATTTTTTTGACAATGAACAATACAGACCGCTTTAAGAGACAAACAAACCCAATTACATTTATATTTGTTTGTCTACTGAGGTAGTAGTAAAAGTATACATTTTCTGAAGGGAAATCGCATGAGGAATCCAAATAATATGCCATTGAAATTATAGTACGACTAAGGACTAAAATGGTATGATTCACAATGTTCGGGAAAATATCAGAATTTTAATTTTTAATTTGAGATCCATACATTATTTGTTTATACCTACTCCTATCATTATTTCTTTACATATTTGAATTTCTCATGAAATTACCCATCAGATGATATATAATATCAAAGGTTACTACGTCGGTAAGGTAATTATACCGGCTAGTGAATATCTCCAATTTGTATCTTTTATATTTTTAGAATTTTCAGAAATATTTTTTAAAGATGTACCCTTCGCTGATCTCAACTGCATTTCTGAATTCCTCTAGTTAGAAGCTTTCCAAAAATGTATACTTTTGCTATCATACCGGGTTGAAAACTTTTTCTGTTATAGTCATTTTTATAAATCCGGTAAACTTTGAGGCTGAGTATTCATGTTGACTGTGTATAGAAAGAATGATCATGGTCTTATCCATAAGTAATTACTTGTTACAAATAGTTGACAAGTCTGTTGAACCACATACTTTAAGACTACTAAGACTACTAAATATCCTTTAAAATGGGACCAGAATGGTACGGTGTTTGTAACATTAGGGGATGACAAGTGTAAAAAGAACAAAGCATCGGATGATCCCCATTGCGTTTGTACAGGCGGCACCCCTTCCGGCACCACCACTTCAAACAGCTGTATCTCCCTTTCTGTATTAGGCTCATTAGCTATACCATGCCATTTTGCAGGCAGATATAGCTCGTTATTAGGGCTTTAAAATGATACCAAATTTGTTGAGATAGCTTTTGTGGTTTTAAAGATATTCAGGGATATGATCATGATGATAGCATAAAACTAAAATGTGTAACAGCACCACCATATGCAGATATGTGGAGGCGAGTTCATGACGCGTGACCATCGAGAAGTGGCAGTCTCTATTGCAATTCCGAATTTATTAAATCAGAATTGTGCATTCACTAAAACGTGGCATGTCTGTTTCCGTAATACAGATTATTTAATAATGATCCGTTTTATAAGTACCGCATAGGATAGGCTTTAATATTAACATAATAATTATAGTATGTGTATGAGTCTTTGTAATAGGCCTAGTAATCATGCTAATATTGCCGATTTGTGTAATCTCGGTTTAACCATTTATATATATTATAGCAAAGTATTTTGAATAGGATGGGCATGGTGCTCAGTACATGGCCACACTCAAATACATTAAACCAACATGTCGTATGCTATCATCTTAAATAGCAATCTTTATGTTCGATTGTTCAAATGAAAAGTAACTTTGTTCGCAACATAGACCTAATGTATCAAATTTTATGAACAAGATAAATAACTTTAAAGCAGGTCTTGTTATTGCATATCTTATTTATCTTCTCCTTAGTCTCAATAGAAGCACAGATAATGAAGTTAATGAAGTATTAAAGATCTATGATAGAAGGGAAGGTTTCTAAATGCCCTTTGCATTTTCACATTATGCTGCGGGGAGCGAGGGACATGCCTTCGTCTCTTAACATTTCATGGGGGATGTCCGCCCCTATAAAAATTACAAGTGACGTGTTTTAATTTCATACTGGTCCATTTTAGTATTATAGTTGCACATTTGTGTCCGCTCCCCACTTTCAATTGAAGCTTGAATTTTTCCTGCAATACTAACTGCGTTTGTTTGCATAACTATATACACACAATTGAACGTTTTGAGAGATTGAAACACTTATTAAACGCAAAAACACTTGGTTACCCATAAAAGGTTTCACGTAAATTATGTTTTTAAAAAAAGTGGCACTTTCAAGATTCTATACCCAGTGATACCAGTCTGTGTGCATAAATCCACACACAATTAGGTGTTTTGAGAGATTGAAACATTTCCGAAAAGGGGAAAACCCATGGCTACCAACACATTTTCTCCTTTTCAATACCATATGTTTACTTTTCCCAAAACAGTAACATTTCCCAAAAATGATGTTTTCCGAAATGTGGCACTTTTCAACGATACAGGGAAGTTATTGACCTTGTTGACGTGCATGGTGAACACTATCATGACTATATTGCAGTAAGGTGCACAATTGGTCATTTTAAAAAGATCATTATATATCGTACCTAACTGATATAAAAGATATATCTGATATTAACGATACAAACGATAGTTTGACGATATAAAAGATAGAGATGATTAAAACGAGTTTGCGACGATATATTTGATATTTTTGATATTTCCGATATAAATTATAAAAAAGAAACAAACGATATAAATTTGCGACGATATATTTGATATTTTTAATATTTCCGATATAAATGATATAAAAGATACAAACGATAGTTTTGACGATATAAAAGATATAAATGATTTTCTGACGATATATCTGATATTTTTGATATTTCCGATATAAATAATATAAAATATACAAACGATAGTTTTTACGATATAAAAGAAAGAGATGTTTTACTGACGATATATCTGATATATCTGATATTTTTGATATTTTCGATGATACAAACGATAGTTTTGACGATATAAAACATAGAACTCGGATTTTCTTACGATCTGATATTTTTGATACTTCCGATATAGATGATATCAACGATAGTTTTGACGATATAAAAGTAGGGATGATTTTCTGACAATATTTTTGATATTTCCAAAATAAATGATATAAAAGAAAAAAACGGTAGTTTTGACGATATAAAAGATAGAGATAATTTTGTGACGATATATCTAATATTTTTGATATTTCCGATATAAATGATATAAAAGATACAAACGATAGTATTGACGATATAAAAGATAGAGATGATTTTCTGACGATATATCTGATATTTTTGATATTTCCGATATAAATGATTTTATAAAAGATACAAACGATTGTTTTATCGATATAAAAGATAGAGATGATTTTCTGACGATATATCTGATATTTTTTATATTTCCGATATAAATGATTTTATAAAAGATACAAACGATTGTTTTGACGATATAAAAGATAGAGATGATTAGTCTGACGATATATCTGATATTTTTGATATTTCCGATATAAATGATATAAAAGATACCGTAAACGATAGTGACGATATAAAATATAGAGATGATTTTCTGACGATATATCTGATATAGAATTATAGAGATGATTTTCTGACGATATATCTGATATTTTAGATATTTCCGATATAAATGATATAAAAGATACAAACGATAGTTTTTACGATATAAAAGATAGAGATGATTTTCTGACGATATTTTTGATATTTTCGATGATACAAACGATAGTTTTGACGATATAAAAGATAGAGATAATTTTGTGACGATATATCTAATATTTTTGATATTTCCGATATAAATGATATAAAAGATACAAACGATAGTATTGACGATATAAAAGATAGAGATGATTTTCTGACGATATATCTGATATTTTTGATATTTCCGATATAAATGATTTTATAAAAGATACAAGCGATTGTTTTGACGATATAAAAGATAGAGATGATTAGTCTGACGATATATCTGATATTTTTGATATTTCCGATATAAATGATATAAAAGATACCTTAAACGATAGTGACGATATAAAATATAGAGATGATTTTCTGACGATATATCTGATATAGAATTATAGAGATGATTTTCTGACGATATATCTGATATTTTAGACATTTCCGATATAAATGATATAAAAGATACAAACGATAGTTTTTACGATATAAAAGATAGAGATGATTTTCTGACGATATATCTGATGTTTTTGATATTTCCAATATTTTCGATATAAATGATATAAAAGATACAAACGATAGTTTTGACGATATAAAAGATAAGAGAGGATTTGAGTGCATTGTGAGTTTGCGACGATATATCTGATATTTTTGATATTTCCGATATAAATGATATAAAAGATGCAAACAATAGTTTTGACGATACAAAAGATAGAGATGATGTTCTGACGATATATCTGATATTTTTGATATTTCCGATATTTTTTATATTTCCGATATAAATGATATAAAAGATGCAAACGATAGTTTTAACGATATAAAAGATAGAGATGGTTTTTTGACGATATTATCTGATATTTCCGATATAAATGATATAACAGATACAGATGATTTTTGACGATATATCTGATATTACCGATATTTCCGATATAAATGAAAAAAATGATGGGTCGTTGGGCAATTGCACGGTAACAGCGTGACATTCACAAGGCTTTTATGTAGGCCTAACTTTAATGTGGAATAAAAATTTATTTGTAAATGATAGGCACTTTATTTCTTCTTACCTTGATTTTTTCAGAGGAAATGACTCATGACCTTCATAAATGAGCAAAAGATTCCTTGGGTCCATGCTCATATAGGGTCTTCAGCGATTAAAAGTGACATGTCATATGGGGTCACTAGGGTTCATTGAACTTTACAGGGGTAAAAGTTAACACATGCTCCGATTTGAACCGGGTTTGTTGTATCTTGTTTGGATTGATGAGCCATGAAAATAAGTCAATAATATTGACCAGGTCAAAGGTCAAGAAGGGGTCACTAGGGGTCATTGAAATTTACAGGGGTAAAAGTTAACACATGCTCCGATTTGGACCGGGTTTCATGCATCTTGTTTGGATTGATGAGCCAAGAAAATATTGACCAGGTCAAAGGTCAAATAGGGGTCACTAGGGGTCAACTCAAGACATGCTCCGAATTAGATCAGACCTGTTTTATCTTGTTTGGTTCGATCAGGCAAGAATAAAAGTAAATCATCATAACCAGGTCAAAGGTCAAGAAGAGGTCACTACGGATAATTTTCTCATAAAAATCAAGGTGCCCTGGTCTTAGACCAGAACTAGATCTAGTTCTTCTTCCTATAAAGTGCTGCCTTCAAATGGTTGAAGATAAACGCACTGTAGTTGTATGCATGTGTTGCCTCGGCAACAGGAAAGTTAAAAACAGGTGTAATATATACAATATTTACAGGTGTGAGTAAAAAGCTGGTGATGAAACTACTTCAGATGACGATCCTTCAGCGCAGATTTGAAGGCGTCAAGGGTTGAGTATGCAGCAGGATCAACTTTGAGGTTGTTCCAGTCCCGAATGGTACGTGGGAAGTATGAGTTGGCATACGCTGAAGAGCTGGTGTGTGGTTTGGTGAAACGGGAACTGTGACCCCTGGTAGATGATCCTTTGTCAAATGAGTAGTACTAATAAACCAAACTTTATTTTGGTAAAAATACATTTGCGTTAGTGAAATATGAATATTAATTAGGTCGGTAACAGCGTGACGCTAAAAAGGACATGACTTTTTACCCCAAAATTAAACAATGCATACCTAAAAAACAAATAATCACTTGTAAAACATGTTTTACTATAGGATGTGTTCTAAGGACACAAACTACATTTCCATAGTAATTAAAGTAAAATATAAAGATTTCTTTCGATTAATATGGTACAAAAAGAAATGTACGCATGGTAACAGCGTTAACAGCGTGACCTCTGACTGCTTTAAATTCAAGGGATAATAAAATACATAAGACAAAATAAAAATATGTTATACATATTGTTTAATTACGCCATTTAAAGAAAAAATAATGTAAATGAAACAATAAGAAGGGGTTGTACAATAAAGCTGAGAATGATAGTTTTTCTGATAAAAATCACAAAATTTGACCCAAAATCAGGTTTTTTCATGAAATTTCATAGTAAATATCTATCAATGTAAATAAAAAATAGCCCATTTGATAGAGCTTGTTAATATCTTTCATTTGACACCAAATATACAATGGTGGTACTTTTGTTGTTGTCATGTCCTTGTTTGCGTGGAATTGCCTTGAAATCCCCGTCCAAATTGTTAAGGTTTGGCCAGGGAGCTTATATAATGGGAGAGGAAATTCGAATCGCAAAACTGAAGCCTCCTATACATGGGCATGTGGGCGTGAGTACGCGCGATGTAACGCTTGGAATGAAGCGTTATCTTGACAACGCGTTGATTGACAGCACGGAAGTCCTTATAAGGGACTTTGAGACGCGCGATGTACCTCTTGCATAATGAGGGCGCGCAATGTACCTCTTAGAAAGGCTTCAATCTCGGCAATGGGAGTCTGTGTACAGTGGCACCGACCTGGTTTGGCTCATAAATGCCACTAGAATTGAACAACATTGTGCGTTGCGAGTACTACAGCGTAATCTTACCGTGGTAACGCGTCGCGTGCATGTTTGCGCAAGGTATCACTGCCGCGGGACACGCACTCCTACACATGGCGCAGAAGCCACACGGGAAATGGTTGTAGGTCTGTTATTTACAGTGTTGGTAGGGTATTTGGTGTCATGTTGGGGGAGGGGGGGGGGGGGCGCGGCCGGTGTAAAACTACGGGAAATGGTTTAGGATAGGCCTAGAGTTATAATGGTACAAGTAGCGTTTTGCGGGGGTTTAATGAAGCAACCTGAGGTTGGGGGTGGGGGGTAAACCACGGGAAATGTTTTAGGATAGGGTTAAGAGTTAATGAAGTAGCCGCGGGAAATGGTTAGGAGGGTTATGATTATAAATCCACCTGGTTGGTGTAGTTGCAGTGTGGGGGTGGGGGGCGGTTGTAGCGGGTTTATGTGGTTTTAAAAGAGTTAAAAAAAAGAGTTAATAAAGTAGCCACGGTAAATGGTTTAGGAGGGACATGGTGTTACATCAACCTGATTGGGGTGAGGGGGGGGGGGGGGGGGGGTTGTAGGGGGTTTATAATGCCTTTAGAAGGGATATGGTTATAAATCAACCTGGTTTGGGGGTGTTGTATATTGCACGCGTACCGATTCTTTAAAAGCCCCATCCAAATTGTTATAAAGGTTTAGCATGACAACGGGACTAAATTTCGGTTCAAATAGATTATGGGTCGTTCTTTAAGTGCCCCGTCCAAATTGTTAAGCTTTAGCATTCATTATAATTGGCCCGTGTTGTTGTTTCTACAACAAAACAAAAAACCCAGCAAAACTTGATTAAAACGATGTTTGTATGTAATAGCATCGCTATGTATTAAAACCAGAGTGTCAACACAATCTTATATATCATTTATATCGGAAATATCAAAAATATCAGATATATCGTCTCAAATTTACAACTCGCGGTTACTCTCTATCTTTTATATCGTCAAAACTATCGTTTGTATCTTTTTTATCATTTATATCGGAAATATCAAAAATATCAGATATATCGTCGCAAATTTATATCTCACTATAGTTGGTTAAATGTGTTTCTAAAATGAAATTCCTGGACATATGATGCGCGAAAATTTGCTATTTTGTATACGAAGTCTCTCTACTGACACCTTGAAGTTGGATAAAATGAAGTAAAACCTGCCCCGAATGGGTGCAATCCCCGAATGATAGTCAAGGGTGGGGAGGATGCGTGCTCCCCTCCTTTTGGACATGCCACTGCACTGAGCATGCAATGTCTATCTCTGTAGGTTCCAAAAGGTGTCTCCTCAAGGGTGTTCCCTCAAGGGTGTCCCATACGAACTTTTGGATTATATCTCGGGGGGTCTTTGGATTTCTCTAGTTGGGGGGGGGGGGGGGGGGGGGGTGACCCCATACCAACATAACCAGACCATCAAACCTTATGACCTTTTCAGCTGAATAAACGCTCCGAGCTCCGGCCTAAATTGGTATATTAGTCTCAGCTGTGAATGAGGACTTTTTTATTGACTAAAAATCCCTAAATCACGAGAAAAAAGTATATGTCAGAAAAAGGTGTGTCTGGGGTGTCAGAAAAAAGGTGGTCACCTTATGGAAACTCCCCTTTATACTCATTCTTTTTCTGTGCACGTGCCTCTTAGGCCCCCTCCTGGCTACGCCAATGATCAGTGTATGCTTGGTGTAGGCAAGGCATTCCCAATGCCTTGGTGTAGGGAGGGGGTGGGGTTGATGAAGGGGTGGGACCTAGAGTGGCTCTGTAGCAGAGCTAGTTTATGTGGGAAGCTTGTAACATAATAGTGTATATATTGTGTGTTCGCCAAATTCAACCACTGGTCGGAAAGATGATAATCACGTGGTGGGCGAACCTGCCCATAGGGCGTACACTCCCTGCTCTCCCCTTACTTCACGTCATTGTGTAACTTGTCAGTGGAAATTATTTTTTATATATTTTATGTGTGGCTGATCTATGCGATTTCTTGTATGTAAATTGTAAATGTAGCTTTTATTCTAATGTAACTCAATTATTGGTGTGTATGTGTTGTGAGGAATAAATAAATGAATAAATAAAAATCAATTTAAGGAAAAATAGAAATAATGACAAATGTTGCCGTTCATAATCTCTTTCGGATCCATCAGTTTTTCAGTTACACATTCTTTCATGTTTATAGCCTCCTCCCAGTCTGTTACAATGAGTACGTGATTGTTTTTAGCCGCATGATCCGAGATAGCCGACGTATCCTACTCGGCTTTCCGCCACGTTTCTCTCCTCTCTTCTCACAATGAATCCAAATATGATAACATATTGTGATTAAGAATGTTAAAAAAATATCATTTTTTTCATATCTTGATTAAAGCTCAATATTATTTGTGAAGGCCTACCTATCCCAATCATAATTTAATTTTACTGTGCATATTAGTTCCTCATGTAATTACCCATCAGAACATAATGGTTGTCAATGGGTAACTTGATGACATATACTACATGTATATTGGAAAATGAATGAGCACAAATGTTTAAATTTCATATTTATTAGAGTTTATAATATATTCTTGGGGTATGCACCCTATCCTGATTTAAACGCCATTTTTGAATTCCCCTATTTGAGAGCTTTCCAAAACATTATAGCTAGTTGACACGTTTGTTGAAACAGAAACTTATCGAATATAAAACAATCTATGAAATGAGAGCAAAATCATGTTTGTACCATACAGAGATGAGGAGTTATAAATTGGACGTAGAATTGGGAGCATTTTCTATATTCCCTTTAGAGATTGTACACAGCGCTGCCGCCGCCCGCCACCACCCCTGACTTTCAAAATATAATCAATCATATCTCATTGTCCTTGACTTTTTCCCTATTCGCTACACAGTGAACTTGCTCTAATTCATCGGTTTTACATACATCAATATAACAAAAAAAGGACTCAACAACAAAATGATACATTTTTGAAAAGCTCTCAAATATAGGGGAATTCAAAAAATGCCGTCAGGATAGGGTGCATACCCCAAAAATATACTTGTAAGCTATAATAAATATGAAATTTAAACGTTTTTTGTGCTCATTTACTTCTCGATATAGTATACTTCAATAAGTTACCATTGACAACCATTATGTTCTGATGGGTAATTGCATACCGAACTAACATGCACAGTAAAATTATGATCGGGATAGGTATACAAATATTATTGAGCTCAAATCAAAATATGAAACAAAATCGATATTCTTTTAACATTCTTAATCACAACATGTTGCTTATTATAAGGTCCTATCTAAATTCCAATAGCATATTTGGATTCCTTGTGAGATGACCGTTCAGAAAACATACACCTAGCACATAAGTCCCTGACCAGGTGCTTTGAGGTTGGCTAATTCAAAATATATAATCGGTACCAAAAATCTGAGATATACAATTAATGAGCAAATTTCTTCTCCGCAGTTTGATACCACATTCAACAAAATCGAATGGATACTTTAAAGTTATGACGATTTCAATGACCACGCATAACAACAGCAAAGTTACACTATCCCATAAAAAGGAAGTTGAAATGCCTTATATTATTTTTTTAAATAGTTTTTGTATGTTTTTAACATAGCGTTCTCGTTCAAAAAATGATTCATGCTGTATCAGATAACTCTGGTTTCATTGAAATGAATGGAATGACTTTTCGTAACATTTCTCGACATGAATGTCGTTCGTACATTTTGCTGTTTGTATAGCCAATCTTTCGGTCACGCGATTTATCATCATTGCATCATGGTCTTTATGATATGATACGCGGAGACTCGGGTATGTAGCGAGCCATGTGACTTTTGCCCTGGGCAAACACTAGAGATCCACAACCCCTTTAAGAGTGTGTCGAGACATACATGTACATGTAGACCCTAGTACATGATTATGGAGAAGATAATTTGTTGTACTCACATTAATGAACTGATACATTTCATTACATTTCATAAAAGGTTTATTAAAAAAGGCCATAGCAGTTATGAACTGACTTGTGGCCAGTATACACTAATACAACAATATCATTATCAACAATATACACAATATACATGATATACACAATATACAAAATATAAGCAGATAGACAAAAATAAACATTAAACGCACCATACTATATGTACGAAGAAACCACGCCAAATTCAAAACCATACCATCATGGTCATGATGGTAGAGATCGAACACATGATATTATTAGTTATCCCCTGCATGTTCACACAATATTATTAGTTATCCCTGCATGTTCACACAATACGGAAAAATACCTATGGTTTGGCATGTCTGCGGCCGAATGTGATATGGCACAATTGCGCGTTTTCCCACAAAGGAGTTAAAATTTGGTTTAAATTAAACCAGTATGATATTATGGAATTTTATTGTTGGTACTCATTGTATGTACATGTAACAAAAAGGTATCGTTAAATGCAAAGATCGAAACCGGATCTTGGGTTTGTTCCTACTTCAGTGGTCGAGTAGTGAACGCCGAACGGATAGGCAAAATAATCTTTCCATCCTCGTCGTAACAAATTTACGTCCTGATTAAATCTGTTTTCGGCCTTTATGTAAACAAAATTTGTGTAATGCAATTTTAAAGGGCGACAATTGCATGTCTACCCTTTTAAACTTGATATAAATTCGCGGTTCTGCCTTATGTGCTTGCATTGTGGAAAGCGCTATATAAGAACGGTAATATTATTACCTTTAAAGGTACGTTAGGGGGAAAGAGGTTTTTGTTATTCATTCATTATTACGTTAGGTCGAAAATACTGTTTCCCCCTAACGTAATTTCTTTCATAAACAATAATGCGCTTTATTCCGTTATAAATAACAAAGTAAATTACTATTCATGAGCTAATTAATTATGCAAATTTATTCAAATATTCACAACATTTGCATAATTTGTACGACGGGCTGTCTTTAGTCACTGTTAGAGACAGCCCGTCGTACAAATTATGCAAATTTATTGAATATTTGAATAAATTTGCATAATTAATTAATTTATGTAAATGAATGTTATTGTTAGTTAATCTCATGTAATTTTTCCCCTTATGGTTATCATTAGCGTTATTATTATTATTATTATTATTATTATTATTTTATTAACAGTCTCTGCCTGTAAGAGTGTACCATTTTGGGGGGTGTTGCGATTCATGGGTCCTCAGATCAACTTTATAAAAAAATCAGTGATACATTACCATACCATTATACCATAGCCACATTTTAAAATTCCTAACATTTTTTGTTCGGTCGTTAAAAATCACTGAAATTTCAGGGAAAAAACCCAGTAAAACGATTACTACGTTCCCTATAAGTTTATCTATGCGCGCTACGTACATCCCAACGAATGGAAAACATATTTTAAAACCTCCAGTTAGGTACATAACAAAAGTGAAACAAAATCGTTGGGAACTCGTTGGCGTGGCATATTACGCTGACCTTGAACCATTGACAAACAGCGCTCTTATGCAGTTTCAAGACCTTATAATTAGATGCGCCAACAAGATCCCATTCAATAAACAAGTGCATATGAAAGAACTCGGAGCCTTTAACAAATTCAAAAGGAAACATTGTTGGGATCTCGTTGGCGCATGGAGATAATCAAGGTCAAAGGTCAAATGTTACTATTTTGAGCCATTTTTGCACCTCCGTACATCTGTGCGCCATCTTTAAAACACCTTGGAAATGATTTCCAGTTGCAAAGATTGGTTACCTTAAATCAAAAATGAAGATTCCAGCTTGGGATCTTTAAGCTTTTTTTTTAAAACGATTTTTAAAAATTTGCTTAAGGTCAACTTACAGTGCATGCGAGTCAATAATAGCCCCACATACATTGTTCAAGCACTTATAAATCAGTGCGCCAACTAGATCCCATTATTTTTTTGAATTATTTGCTTAGTTTGGCCACCATTCAATAGATACCACTAGAAAAAACTTTGGGATTTTGATGGCGCTTAATTCTAAATGAGCGCAAAATTGAGGTGTCATCAGCTTTATTCTCAAGCCTTTTTGAGCCATTTCAGACTAAGTCCCAGGATATCAGATTACTTTGGTGAATTTTGACATGTCATATAGGACATTGTTTTCTATGCATTTCAGACTATTCTGAACACATCTATGTTAGTCTGTAATGTCGATTTCAAAATATGTAAGTCATGTCTTCCGAATTCGACAGGGTTGTTGAATTCTGAAGACATAATATGCAATTTATGAAACATCATGCAACAGATTAATGTTGATGGGTTGAGAATGGTTTAAAATGCATGAAAATCATTGTCCTATATGACATGTCAAAATTCACCAAAGGAATCTGATATTCTGATGTGATAAATGGCCCAAAAAGGCTCGAGAATAAAGCTGATGACACCTCAACTTTGCGATCATGTAGAAATAACCGCCATCAAAATCCCAAAGTTTTTTCTAGTGGTATCTATTAAATGGTGGCCAAACTAAGCAAATAAATCAAAAAGTTGATGGGATCTTGTTGGCGCACTGATTTACAAGAACTTGGACAATGCACAAGGGCTATTACTGACTCGCATGCAGTGCAAGTTGCTCTTTAAGCAAATTTGTAAAAAATCATTAAAAAAAAAATCTCTGAGATCCCAAACCAGATTCTTCATTTTTTATTCAAGGTAAACCATCTTTGCAAGTAGATGTCATTTCCAAGGTGTTTTAAAGATGGCGCACGGATTTACGGAGGTGCGAAAATGGCTCAAAATGGTAAAACTTGACCTTTGACCTGGATTTTCTCCGTGCGCCAACGAGATCCCAACAATTTTTACTTTTGAATATGTTAAAGGCTCTGAGTTCTTCCATATGAACTTGTTTATGTAATGGGATCTCGTTGGCGCGTCAAACTATAAGGGCTTGAAAACTGCTACGGACGCTGTTCGTCACGGTTTCAAGGTCAGCGTAATGTGACGCGCCAACGAGATCCCAATGATTTTGTTTCACTTTTGTTGTGTACCCAACTGGAGGTTTCAAAATATGTTTTCCTTTCGTTGGGATGTACATGGTGCGCATAGTTATACTTATAGGGAACGTAGTAATCATTTTACTGGGATTTGTTCCTAAAATTTCGGTGATTTTTTACGACCGAACCAAAACTTTTAGGAATTTTAAAATTTGGCAGTACTATAATGTTATGATAATATATCACTAGTTTTTTTAAAAAGTTGATCTGAGGACCCATGAATCACCACATGGTACGCCCTTAGAGGCAGAGACTGTTAATGCTTGTTGTGACTATTTCAATTCAATTCAGGGTTGGATGGGTATAGGTTTCTTCCATCCACGTCGTATCGTATATGGAAGCATAAGTGTGTCATTTCCGCCTAAACCCCAGATAAGTGACCTGAACCCCAGATAAGGCCACTTATCTGGGGTTTAGGATCGTAAACCCCGGATAAGTCGCCGTATCTGGGGTTTAGGTCACTTATCTGGGGTTTAGGATCGTACACCCCGGATAAGGCCCGCCTTATCTGGGGTTAAGGTCACTTATCTGGGATTTCGGCGGAAATGACACACTTATGCTTCCATAATCGTATGCATTTGAATTAATTTTGACTTCAGCCCTTAGTCACGGTACACGTCGTGTTCGTGTAACGGTAGGATGGGCAAAAATATCTTTCCATCCGCGTCGTAGGTCAGAAATTCGTACTAATAGACCATTTCAAATCCGAAAATATACGACCACCCGAATGCTTCCGATTAGCCGAGTGATTTGACGCTCGGTTACATGACCTGTCAGCTCCTGACAGGTCATGGCCATGTGCCGGAGAAAAACAAACGTGTTTTCACCCGTCTGCCCGTGTGGTAGATTGCGCTGGTGTTGGTGATAGATTGTATCCCTCACAAAGTTGATGTTACGGCATTTCAGTAACAAGAACAGTGAGAATGAGATGAAAGAGATTTGGGGTAAAATAGTCTCGTTCCACGTTTTACTTCTCATGTGTGCATGCGTGTATGTAAACATAGTAAATCAACCAACTAGGATATAAAGGCTGTGAATGCGATCAACTGTTGCGAAGAACGCGCAACCCACCTACTCCACGTGACCTGTTTTTCCGAAGATTTCCGATCTCAATTTGAAATGGTCTATTATTGTAAAATTATACATTATCGTTTGAATTGTTTTGGCGTATGTAGTCAGTGCAAAATAAATAGCACTCGGACTTGCCTCTCATCATCACGGTGGTTTCCGCAAAATGTTGGTCTAGTCTGTGTTATCCTTTCTGAGCGGCAGGTGGCAAAGGAACATCGCAAATTATTTGATGATATGGATATATCATTTGCATTATTCACCCCCACCCCATAGGTAAAAAATATTAATTAAACATAAGCAATACAAACAATTTATTTAAGCGTTTCTTAACCTGAGAGAAATCCTACAGTAAAAATAGTACTTATTTTGACAAATTAACAAATTACAAGGTTAGTTTGGAAACAGTCTTACATTACAGGTATTGGTGGCGTTACATTCCTATACGTACTGCATCGACATCCATAGTACACCATTGTACTGGTTTTTCTTGCATAAAATTGTCCCAGTGAACAAATTACTGGTCTATTTAAATGTTTAAAGTAGTTTAAAGTGTCAGAATAATTGACTATTTATAATTTACCTATTTTACCACCGGTAATTGAAAAACAATTTGGGTCCCCCCCCCCCCCCACCCCTAAAAAACCCAAAAGAGTAATAGGAAAAAATTGAGAAAATACAGAGGTGCTGTGGTACTGGTTTTGTGAGGGTATATTTAACCCAAAATAGCCAAATAGAAGGCAAAATTGTACATGTAGTACATTTACTGTGCGATTTCTTTTGACTGTGCGAATTTGTTTGACCTTACCCCCCCCCCCCCCCCCCCCACACACTTACGTGAAATTCTCGAGGTGACTGACTGGAATCTTTTTTGGGGCAACCTTTTACGAAAATTGTAGAAATATTGCCCCCCCCCCCCTGAAAAAATCCTAGCTACGCCACTGCTTGAAGCTCATGACATTCAGCATTCTATTGACGACGTATTCAAATTTCACTGTTTCACTTGCTTTTCTTGTATGTCGTATAGTCGATAGCGTTGTTTCCATTAAGAACACCAAACTAATTGCATACAAAGTGAAACCTAACAACTTTGGGCTAAAAGGTATTTTAGGATGTACCAGGCCGTCATACAATAAACGAGTAATTATGTATACTCGTACGAAAGAGTAAGAGGCCAAAAATAGATACTCCATGAAGAGAAGCGAGACTGGATGCCAGTTACCACTGTCACGCATGAACCAGCGTATCATAAGCAGTGGCAATGTCACTTGTGTCCAGAACAAAATAACGCACCCTTCTGCACCAAATTGTCCGAAATACAGCGGTTCCATCAAGATTAATAACGTCACGATATGATGGGCCAAAAACGTCATATATGTGGTGCTAAGATGGGTGAGACACCACCCAAACTCGAAGAGATAAAATCCTAAGGTAACCGTTAACGATAGCATTTGTCCATCAGTGTTGCTGCCTTCTCCTGACAAAACAATAAAATAATAACACAATCTTATTTGTATGAGAGTTGGTAGGCCTACATTTTTGGCACTTTTTGGTCAATAATTCAAAAAAATAAATCAGATATTCAACAACAACAAATCCCTCCTAGACAATTTTATTAAGATTATAATCAATCTAGAACCACAAAATTTGACAAAATATATTGTTAGTTTTCTTGACAAAGCCTTAAATGAGTCAAAACCGTGTTTTATGAAGGAGTTACAGCAGTTAGGCCAAAACAAATGGGGTTTTTTCCCTGAAATATATAGGGTTTATGTCAAGACGAAATTGGTATATGCCCATATGTCAATTTAACCAGTAGCGTAGCCAGACGGGGCAAGGGGGGGGGGGGGGGGACTAAGTGCCCCAAAAATTGACCGGGAAATCGGGAAGGCAGCGGAAAATCGGGAAGGCAAAGGAAGGAAAGAAAGGGAGAAGAGGAGACAAAAGGGGAAGGAAAGTGAAAAGGTTCAAGCTTCAACCCCCCCCCCTCCCGCTTGTCATTTTCTTAGTCGACGGCAAAGCAAAAAGTTACATGAAAAACCTGGCTACGCCACCGGGTCGAACTAATGTTCACCGGGAAAAAATACTCTTTGCCCCCCCCCCCTGACAAGTGACCCTGGCTACGCTACTGAATTTAACTAATGTTTCTAGTGTGACAATAGTCTAAAAAACATTTATTTAGGCTTATATATTCATTTCAAGCAAGAAATAGTAACATTTAGACACTTTTAATCAAATTTAAATCTAAAAAAAAGAAAGAAAAAAAAAGTTTTTTTTATTTTTAGGGTCGGTCGCTGAGGGCAACACAACTATTTTTTTGTTGCCTTATACGGAGGCTATGCCTGAGAGTTCACAATACGTGTAATTCTGAGAGCAAAACTAAAGTATTGGGATGACTAGCGCGGTGAATACCCATATGGGTGTTTCCACAGTAATGAGCCCCCGTAGAACCATTACTGTATATCGTCAGCCTGTTTCGATAATTGCCTAACTCACTTTTCAGCAAAATTGAGTTTTTTGCATAAATCATGACTTCATTACATTATGCACATGCTGTTATAATACCTAAGTCATTGACCAATCAAAAGTGTTGATAAATGAAGAGATTTGTTGCAAAAGGGCCACCAGACCACTCTAACATGTTACTCATTTTGCATTATTGAATTTGCATTGACAAATCTATGGAATTAATCAAATTATTGTATGGCTGTGTTCATCCGTTTCTATATAACTTGGATTAGTGCATCCATGCACGCCAATCCTCAATTGGCGCGCATGGATGCACTAATCCACATCAACAATACAAGCATCATTCCACATAATGAATATCCATCCATCAATAATGCAAAATGAGTAACAGGTACAAAGGTAACAGGTTTCATACTTTTGTTGTTTTCTAAGAACTAGAAAAAATGAGTTAGGCAATTATCGAAGCAGGCTGACGATATGCCCTTCTGAAAGCTGGTTTCAAATTGATTTTCGGGCTCATATTTTGGCCAGCACTACTGTTTAGTAAGTAGCAAAGCGATAGCGAGCAAAATTTCAGATTTTTGTTATACACAATGGGAAACTGTTTGTCAATGTAACAACCGTTAAATGTTACAACCGTTATGTTAATAATGATGTGCGCCAAAAATATTCAAACGGTTGAATCTTAACAAGTTGACCATGTATGTGTTTTGGGCCGTTTATTTAGTAAGTTGAATGACATCAATTACTTGAAACCAAACCAATTTGATATTTTTGATTTACACCAGAGTCTAGCTACTATTCCGTTGCTCATCGCTCGTAATTTACGCTGCAGCTACAAATGTAGGCACCTACAGATTCCGCACCAGTAATTAATTTCAATCCTTGCCGAAGTCAATCAAACTTTTTTTGTCAGCTGGGCATACATTTCAGTAATTTACACGCGAATTTTGTAATATCTGTTGATTGATTTTTTCATAAGTTATGTAATAATTTACATATTTCATTTTACATATATATAATTTTTACTTATCGCACATCACTTTGCTCTGTGTGTAAGAGTGAATTTTACCATTCTTTCTCGAAAGTGAATTTCACTCTACGGGGTGTCCCCCCAAAAACGTGCACGTACGTATTGACCCAACTTATTGACCATGAAGTTCTATTTAATCATGTTCAGCAATCTTTCATGTGTCATAATTATAGTTCATGAGCCCATAGGGTCGGTCGGTACCATGTCGAGGGAGTAAGGCTAATAATGATTTTTGTATTGGTATGGATCCTTGGAACCAGAATATGGTTGATAGCAAATTCAAGGCGGTAGCTTTCTGTGTGTTATCATTTTCAAAATGGCCGCCAAAATGCAAACAAAAAGTACACTAATAAACTTATGATGAATTTTGGAAGCTCTGTTGGATGTAAATAACGCAGTCTTGTATGTATTGGACCACTAGACACTCATATCCAGAACTTTTGCTTTGTTAACACATATAAATCCAAGATGGCCGCCAAAATGGCCGCCATAAATGGTAAAATTCCATATATTGGCATATATAAACCAATGTGTATGATCAGAGTATAGTTTTAACAATGGGATGTATGTGTTAGACCCTTAGAAACTCATATCTAGTATTTTTGCTTTGATAACTTCTTTAAAACTAAAATGGCCGCCAAATTAATGGCCAAAAATGGTAAAAAGTGGTCAAAATTCCATAAAATAGCATAATATCAACCGAAATGTATGATGAAAATATATTTTTAATGATGGGATGTATGTGTTAGACCACTAGTAACTCATATCCAGTATTCATGCTTTGTTAACATAGTTCAAAATCCAAAATGGCTGCCAAAATTTCCCCCAAAATGGTTCCAGAAGTGGCTGCAAAAATTATCAAATTCCATAAATGAGATAATATCAACCTAAATGTAAGATGTAAATATAGTTTTAATGATGGGATGTATGTATTAGACCACTAGTAACTCATATCTAGTATTTCTGCTTTGTTAACATACTTAAAAATCCACAATGGCAACCAAAATGGATCCCAAAATGACTGAACAAAATGTAGACATTCCATAAAACATCGGGATGTATTTATTAGACCACTCGTAAAAAACTCATATCAAGTATATTTGCATTGTAAACCCATACTTTAAATCCAACATGGCTACCAAAATGGCCGCTGTAAATGTAAAAACAGTCTACATGAATGAATATGATAATCCACAATAGATATTGTAAGAGTGTATATTACATCACATTCACCAGATAGTATGTTCTAAAACTGCTAAGCTATTGCTTTGAGATATGAGACCCACCTCTGTGACAATTTTGATTCTGTATCACTTTAAAAAATGGCTTCCAAAATGGTTAAGCTGATGTTAAATGCCCTAAAATAATTGTTTAAATGACCATTTTATGTAATACTAATACCCTAACATCTAACAAGACAGCATTCAATATGTCTATGATAAAGCCTAGGGGCTGTATATCTAGTTTGAGTATTTTAAAGTATCCAAGATGGCAGCAAAATATTAAAATAAGTGGAAAACAGTATTAGTTTTATTGTTAGTGTTACATTAGATATGACGAAAAGATTATATCTATAGATTTTAATCCACCCAGTAAATGTATCTGTAGGTGACAAGGTATGATTGAATTGTATAGACTCCATTTGTTTCATTCTGGCCATATTTTTATCAATTGGTGGCCACCCGTGGTAATTATTTTGACCAAAATGGAGATAATTTTAATGAAATGTTCAATGCCCATCTTAATAACATGACATTGTCAAAATGGAATCTATACCATTCAATCATCCTTGTCACATATACAAATATGTTTACTGGAATAACTGGATGGATTAAAAGCTGTAGATATACAAATTTGGTCATATCTAATCTAACAATAAACTAATACTGTTTTTCAGTTTTTGTAATCTTTTACAACCATCTTGGATATTTTAGAATACTCATACTAGATCTACAGCCCCTAGGCTTTATCATAGACATGTAGTGAATGCTGTCCCCATTGCATTTGGGGGTATTGGCATTACATAGAACCGGTCATTGACAATACAAAACAATTGTTTGGACATAGTACAGGTCATTTACAATATATACAAAATATTTGTTTGTACATAATACCGGTCATTTACAATACAAAACAATTGTTTTAGGTCATTTAACAGCAACTTAACTATTCTGCTAGCCATTTTGGAAAGTGATTGGAATCCAAATTGTCACAGATTTGGGCCTTATTTATAAAAGCAATAGCTTAGTATGGTAGTTTAGAACATATTCTTTGGTGAATTTGATGTAATATACACTCTTGCAATATTTATTTTGGATTATCATACACTCATGTAGACTATTTTTACATTTACAGCGACCATTTTGGTGGCCATCTGAGCTTTAAAGTATGTTATTCCAATGCAAATATAGTGGATATGAGTGGTCTAAAACATACACCCAAATGTTAAAACTATACTTTCTTCATACATTTTGGGTGATATTCCCCCATTTTGTGTTAATAAAGCAAAAGTTCTGGATATGAGTGTCTAGTGGTCTAATACATACAAGACTGCGTTATTTACATCCAACAGAGCTTCCAAAATTCATCATAAGTGTATTAGTGTGCTTTATGTTGGCATTTTGGCGGCCATTTTGAAAATGGCTGAAAACTCATATAAAGCTACCGCTTTGCATTTGCTATCAGCCATATTCTGAAACTAGAGGTTAATACCTTTCAAAATATCCAAGTTAGCTTTACTCCCTCAACATGGTACCGATGAGAAAAAATGTGGGTGCAGGCTCATGGACTATAAGCTATTTTTCTATCCCTTATTTCGTTATCAAGTTTTAATATGGCAAATCATCTCAAATTCAGCTTTGGCCACATTTCCTGTGCAGTGAACTCCGTTATTACAATCATCATTCAGTGTGTGATTGAGCAATCTTACTTCAATACTCGTATAATAGTAATAAGACACTTAGGCTATATCTTGCTAGACGTCCAGTACGGATTAAACCGTGTACGACAACACATTTTAATTGGTATGAGCATGCGCACATCGTTTACGTGACATCTAGCAAGACATTGCCGACACTTACTTGGATAGCTACTTAAAGGCCATGGATCTATACGAAGTTGGTAATAGTATGAGAGAACAGAAGCCACACAACTATGGATGAGTACAGCTAAGCGACAATGCCACACTGCTCTCTTCCGATGAAAACACAAATATGAGGTGAAGTATACAGTCGTCCAGAAGAAGGTCGATAAAGTTGCGGCTAGCACAATGTTTAATCCGGAGACTTTTCTCGCCTCCATCATGGAATTCCTATGAGTATTTCTATGCCTCAATTTTTAGCTGAGACCCGATAATAACTAAAGGGATCGGATTCGGAAGCAAAGTGTAACACCTTTTACGACAGAGGACGCAGGACCTGAGAAGATGAGAGGAACACAGAAATTCTTTTGAGTGAGGAGGGTAGAAATGCACTCAATCCTATCATACATATCTATTAAAATGAAGTATTCAAAATTCCAATGTTAGTACACAGAAATCTTTGCTAACCCTACTTATTCTGAAGCACAACCGTATGGATAGAATTGATTGAAAAATGAATTCCGATGAATGATTAAGATATTAAGCAAAGAACCCTTTAGATACTGGAATCAAGTCTTATGTATTTTTAAAATTAATCAGTGTTATAACCATTTAACTAAGGGAGCAGTTCCATTTATACGCGATAAATTTATCGCGACTGTATCGGGGCCTGATATGTTTTGGACCCGATGTTTTTCAAGTTGATTCGCGATAAAATAGTCATCAGGCCCCGATACGAGGCCTCTGCCATACCCTGTGGTATGTTTAGCAAATAGAGCGGGACATTGTTTAGCAAATACACGAGGATAATACAATTTACGTTAAACATCCATAATCAATAACATTATCTCTAAAAACATGAAATGCTGAATTTGTACCTTACAACTAGAATAAATAGCCCGAAGCTCTATTTACATACCGACCACTTATCTTTTGTTATATTTAAACAAGCGGTAATACGTAATCCTTTGCTTCTCGCAACTGTTCGCGCAACTGTTCGCGCAACTGTTCGCGCAACTGTTCGCGATAAAAAACTCATCGGGGCCCGGAACATTCTCGCAATTTTTATCGCGTACAAATGGAACTGCTCCCTAATGTATACACTTTGATCATCAATCAAATCTAGTGCTAAGTCACAATAGTCGTCAAGTTATAACATAAGTTAAATCTAGCAATAAGTCCAGATTTTTATATTATACAATCACATACAGTATCTCTAATAGAGGTTAATATTGAATAGTGTTTCAATGAATCTGTTATCATCATTCAATTATATAAATCAGAGTATTTATCTAATTGCTGATTTCAACACTAATAGTATATCCAAAAGAATAAACTGATATTCTAAATTTACATTTAGTATTATTATTTACTGTTACTTCCTTTATTATTAGAAAATAGAAGGTCACGCGTTATGAACTCGCCTCCCAATAGCAGTCAGTAAGATCGAATTAAAATATGCGAATTTTTAAATTCGTGTCCGACTATGGGGGCCGCCATTTTGTTTTAAAAGTATATTAGTGTCCCGGATGTACACAGTTAGGTATATAGCAATTACAGTGTTTTTTTGGCTGCGGGGAAATTCTATGAATTCGGGGTATGTTTAAACTTGTGAATCCGATAGTTCAATGTATTTACTAACGTTTCACCTACGGCAAGCAAAATCTATAGAAGGAAAAAAGAGTAAAAAGTGATTTTAAACCCAAAAAAAGGAACAAATTCGTTCGTGTAAGAGGTGGTTTTGTCATTAAAAATGACGTCATTTGTTTTTCGGAGTCAATTGAACGCACAAAATATCATCTGGAGTCAAGTTTAAGTCAAATTTAGTTTATTTCATGATAAACTAGGCACTCCATTCAAGAAAAGGTCAAAAATAGGCGTTATTAGCAGCAACTATAATGACGTAATTTTAAAAATGGCGGCCTCCATGAATTCGCCGCACGAATTTAAATTTTTTCATATTTTTGTATTCGATCTTACTAACTGAATAGGGTGGTGCTGTTACCCTTTTTAGTTTCATGCTGTCATATTCCTTAAATATTTTTAAAACCACAAACGCTATCTCAACAAATTTGGTATCACTTTAAAGCCCTAATAACAAGCTATCTGCCTGCCGGTATAGCTAATACAGAAGGGGAGCTACAGCTGTTTGAAGTTTAGGGACCAGGGGTGGTGCCGGAAGGGGTGCCGCCTGTACAAACTCGATGGGGATAATCCCATGCTTTGTTCTTTTTACCATAACTAGTCATCCCCGAATGTTACAAACACCATTCTGGTCCCATTTTAAAGGATATTTAGTAGTCTTTAAGTATGTCACAAGCTATAGTCATCAATAAAGAAAAACCGATTTACATACGAAACCTACTGACACTCATCAGTATTTTTATGGAAATCTTGCCATCCCATCCACACTAAGAAGAGCCTACCCAGGGGATATTTGCCCATTGTTGATATTTGGTTCAGTATAGCGGACTCTATCAGTTCTTCACCCGGAAGTTACAGCGTAAACTGTCAATCATTCGTTGTGAATGAATATTCAGTCATGACCATTCATGACCTCACACGATGTGATCGTCGCGATCCGGTGTGCTTCCCAACTGATCTGATTACAATATTCATAAAATGCAAATAACGCCACGCCCCTCCTCTGTCACTGCCAGACGAAGCCATCCACTATTTAAAATCCGTATTTTGTTCTACGTAAATTTTATTTCAAATAACCAATTCTGAATGTTTTGTGTCATATAAGAACTAAATTCTGCCATCATCAAAGCAAATCAGTTCTACTCTAAATCACAATCAGATTTTTTTACCATTGATGTACTATTTCTGTGCCACAAATCATGTTTCGAGCCGATAAAAACCACCACGCCTCATGTCGTCTGGTTTGCTACGACCATGATAGTGCCCCTATAAAACCTTCACCCGTGAATTTGGTTTTAGTAGGCGAATTTTTGTCTGATGAGTGACCTATCCCATAATTATATAATCCCTGGCCTACCTTACAGCCTTGTCAATAAAGAAATCGAAAGAGCTATGTGTTTCCAGAACTGAGGCACTGCAACCCACAACCAACAAAAATACAGGCTCAAAGAGGACGCCTTTGGTTGTCAAATTTACCTATCCTTCACTCTTCAGCTCGCTGCAAGTCAGCAATCCTAGAAACAACTATTGCTTCTTTTCGCAGACCAAAAAACATTAAGGATATTCTGGTGAGATCTACTGTCCCACCCATCACAGGTCCCCCTAGCATATGATATCATCCCTGTGGTAAATGTTCTGCTTGTTTACACAAACTCCACAAGAATGGCCCTTTCACCCACACTATCAGAAGTAACACGTTCCAATGTTCAACCAACGGCAGTATTCACAACATTAAGTTCTCCTTAAAGGGAATAGCGCATGGTGAGGAAAAGAACCGCTGACGGCAATTGTTGGTCCAGCTAAACCTTAGCTAATAACTAATACATCACCTACATCACACGATAGAAAATGCGTTCAATCAAATGAAGGATGGTTGATTGAGCGCGCCGTTCACATTGGAAAAGAGATTGTTGTAGAGTCGCACACAATACCGCTTGCATGTAAACATACGTAGAACAATTACAGACTGCGCCAATGTCCAACTTGTTTAGATTCAAAAAGTCGCCGCGCGCTGCTCAATTTTCGTTAGAATCCTCACCATGACCGCTTCCCTTTAAGTTGTGACTCTTATAATGTTGTTTACCTTACACCTGTAATCGCTGCGATATGCAATATGTTGGAGAAACTGGGCGTGAAGCTAAAACTAGATTACTAGAAGAACACTGTGCCGACACTAGACGCAAGAGAGAGACAAACCAGTAGGCAACCATTTCAACCTTCCTAGCCATACAGAAGACAACATCAAATTCATTGTCATTGACAAGTCTCCCAGATTTGATACCAACATGAGACAGACTCTTGAACACCACTGGATTCAGACTTTACAAACTAACGCCCCTTCTGGTCTGAATGTCAAATCAGTCAGATATAGTTCCCCGTCTTCACTTATTCTCGGTTTTCTGGTTCTTGTCTCCCTCCCATCTTTTTATCCCCCTCCAGTTTGAGACAGCAGGCTGATCCTTCACTCACTACTAATTTGTACACATTTATTATTATATTCTCCAAATTTGGACCACCTATACTTTACCACTCACACCGTTTCCTTGTCTGGGGGCAGGGCGATCAAAACTACAACGGATTAATCGGTCTGTGTGGATGTCCCACCTAGATTGGGCTCGGTCTCGGTCGTGTTTGGTTGGTAGCCAATGGTCCCATTTTTGTTAGGTTATATTTTCTTGGGGGTTTCACTCAACTTTTTTTTTGGGGTAGGGGTGTGCCGCACAGGGTCTCAATAAGGGGGGCTACATAACTGAACTGAGTGGATTTTATGATGAAAAATAGGGTCTTAGGAACTGATTTTTTCAAAAAAGTAGGTCTTGAGAACTGGAGAACTGGCCTATAGTTCACTTTTGATTAGCAAGAACGCAAATTTTCGATTTTTGGGGGTTTTAGAACGCAAAATTTTAGAAGAATTGGTGCTTTGGAACGCAAAATTTCGCGATTTTTGAATTTTCAATCAAATTGGGGTCTTAAGAACTGATGCAGGCTCACAAGAGGGGTCATAAGAACTAGCAGCAGAGGGTGAAAAGGGGGGTCTTCAGCGCGGCACATACCTATACCCTTTTCCAATGTCAGTGCCCCTCCCCCTCCCTGTTATAAACTTTTCTTATTTTCTGGCTCAGCCTGCTGTCTTGACCTGCACTTAGGTCATTCAGGGTCCTCCGACCCCACTTGTCCCTGTCTGCCTGTGTTCTCCAGCTTCATATATTACATCATCCATTGTATGTGTTATTGGCCATTATCCCACTCTTCTACTTATCCTTTTGTTTGATAGCTTATCCAGCTTTACACAGGGTAGTCAATATCCAATTCATTGTATTACTACCACTATAGATATTGTACTTCAGTTTTTTGATCTCTCCCACCTTTTACTATTTGTAGGTCTTTTGTATTTGCCTATCACCATTGCAGATAGATGGTGTGACCGGTGACGTAGTGCCCGGCAGTATGTGTGCGCACCACAGGGAATGTGCTTTAATTCACACTTGATTGATCATTGCTTACCATGCTTACGGTGTAATAGTGCAGAAGTCATGGTCTGCATCCCTAAGCACAATGAGAGACCAGGTACTAAATCTGGTTGCCCGGCAGTATGCGTACGCACCATAAGGGCATGTGCTTTTAAAATTGGCGCTCAGTGATGTGTGTTTTGCTTTCGAATAGTATGTATGCAGTAGTCATGGACTAGTACCTCTAACATGTCTTTAGACCAGGCGTTAATCAATTTGTAAACACTACTGATGTAAACAACGGTCACCTCATCTATAAATCAGTCAGTATGCAGCCGCGCTCAAAGCCGTTGTTTTTCTAACCCCACTCACAGCGATCCGGAAGTACTCACCCGTAGCGATACCGCTTCGTAGTTACAGTTGACCTCATGATAGCACGATGTAAATGAGTTCTTTTCATGATTATAATCACACATTTCAAAAACATTTGCTATGAAATTGTAAAATAAAAAGGCATGTGATGCAAATAATATATCTAATACTATCTGCGAACTTCATGACATGTTGTATTTTCGGTGCAAATTATTGCCATCACACAGATCCGAATTCAAGAAAAACTTGACGAAACTAAAGCCAAATCCACGGTAAAAAAGTCACTTCTGAAGAATCAGGCACCAATTTTATCCATGGTATCATAATATTCATAGTCTTTTGTAACTAGAAACATGCTTAAAATATTATAAAATTATTTAGTCCGGTCAAGTGAATGGTTATAATATAGCTGCTCGAATCTTGTTTCGAGCTAAATTCATTTCGTAGCGTCGATGGGTTGTTGAAGAAGTGTTTAAATCTCACGGCTATAACTAGTTTCGCTTGACAGCTCAGACGGTAAAGTGTTCGCTTGGGGAACGAGAGGTCCGGGGTTCGAAATCGATCCTTCTGCTCTGCACAATGTCATATTATATTTTGTTCTCGTCAAAATCAATTTTTGTGTGATTTATTTATGAATGTTTGGTTCCCCACCATTGTAGTATAAATAATCCCAAAGCAACAAACCAGGAAAGGTGAGAGTGAAATATAGGCTGGTCGTTGAAGGGTTTGACCCGGAGAAAATTGGTAGAGAGCTGATTTTGGTGTCACAAGAAGCGGAATTCTTCCAGGAACAGCATATAAAAAGTCCCAAAAATTCCATTGTGGGGAAACTTTTTTAGAGCAAATTCAAAATGGCTGCCAAAATATATATCTGAAATTTGAAAAGGTAAGTGTAGAATTAAAATGAAGACAGCAAGTATGGTTGAAATTCATTAGGAAAATATGCTCATCTCAAAGAATTATCAACAGAAGAGTATTTTCAAAATGGCCGCCAAAATATCGTGAAGTTTGGTTCTGCGTCTAAAAGTATCACTTCTACCCACCAACATTGCACAGTTAGTTACAGTATGTGATACATAACATCAATGAAAACTTAAGTAAACTATTGTCCAGTTAAGAGCTGCTACAGGTCATGTCAACTATGCAAAAAGTGCGAGACTTTATCTTCAGTTTATGTTAGATTTACCGAGTGATCTTCACTGAGCACGGTTTCCATACTGTCCGGAGGAGTGGTAGATACTGGGCGGGACTATGAACTGATCCCATCATAGAACAGATTATGATGCGTTCAATAAAGAGCCGTGGAGGCCTGACAAAAGGACGAGGTATAACAGAATCCGTTAGACTACAGTGGATCTATAGTATGCACAAGTGTGCTGGGATCCATGATGCTAAGACATCGATAACTGGTTTAAAGCATCTGACATCAGAACAGCACATCGAGTTGCGCACTTCTAGAAAGAATCGGGACTTCAAAGATCTCAGCAACATTCAGGAGTGGTTCAATCATCACGAGCCTTTTGATGTTGACAACAATAAATTGCGCTCATTGTCTGGTTTGACTGCCTCTGATGGTGACGGATTGAATTGTCACGAAACCGAGCAGAATGGTACAAAAATCCAAAAAGAGTTGAACAATGTATCAATCCTATATGCGTCAATCAAACGCAGTGAACAAATTCGATCCTTAGAACACCTGTGCCCAGGTATTTTGGTTGAAAAGCAGAAAATCCACATCAACCCAACCCTGCTCTTCACCCGGCTTATAACTCTTGTACGAGAAGAACATATGCGTCCATTATGATTTATGAGCTTACAGCAATACCAACTTCCTTATTCAAGGAGAGTGTTATACCATGTATACGGAAACCAGCTATGGCGCAACTCGCGAAATCACTTACAAATGATGTACAGCCATCTCAGCTAAAGAACCAAGCTATGCATGTTATCGACGATGGAGCTCTTCTTCATAGATTTAAATGGCCTAAGAAAGCAAACTATAAAGATATTGCATCCCAGTATGCAATCTACGTCAGGGCAAAGTACGAGTGTTGTTGCATCGTATTTGGTGGGTATGGACATGGTCCATCAATTAAAGACCACGAGCATAAGAGGCGAGTCGGTAAGACATGTGCTGATATATCTTGATGAATTCATGGTGGCACACAGCAACAAGGAGATATTCCTCTCGAATGAAAAGGATAAGAGCCAATTCATCTCACTTCTGACCCGCTATCTGCAAGCTGATACACAAATCGTCCATAACAGCACCGGGGATTCAGACACAATGATAGCTTCATGTGCTCTGAAATTTGCTAGTGAAGGACAAGAAGTCAATGTAGTAGCCGATGATACAGATATTTTGGTTCTTGTAATGCATCACTGGAAACCATACATGGCAGATATATGTTTTCATCCAAAGGCGAAGAGGTCTCAGAACATGAAAAGCCATTAAAATTTGGAAAATAAGTGATCTCAACAACAAAGCTGGTAATGTAATAACATCACACCTTCTGTTCGTCCATGCCTGGACTGGTTGCGACACAACATCTGCAACATTTAGCCATGGGAAAACCAACATGCTAAAGAAGATCAAGGCTGCGGAAGAAATACAGCACATATCATCGGTGATGTGCGATCATGCCGTTACACAGGAAGAGATTGATAAAGTTGGCATTATATTATTTGTAATCTTGTACGGTGGCAAAGAACAAGATACACTGAATGATTTACGGTATGCAAAATTCATGGAGATGGTATCGTCCAGCAAAACATCTATTGATCTTCAAAAGCTTCCACCGACCGAGAGAGCAGCATACTTTCATTGCTTGTGGGTGCATCTACAGATAATACTTTGGAAAGAACTTTCAATCAATGAAGCCGATCTTGATCCAAAGCAATGGGGTTGGAAAATTCACGTTTCGGAGTACATGCCCATCACCACGGACTTAGATGCTGCACCAGAAAGTCTGCTGAAGTGTGTACGGTGTAGCTGCAAGCTTTCAGCACGTAATCCTTGCGGAACTAATATATGTTCTTGTCGCAAACATGGACTTAAATGTGTAACAGCATGTGGTGACTGTCGAGGAGAAAACTGTGGAAATGCTGAGGCGATCATACTTGAAGAGATGGACAATATCTAGACTATAAAGGCACATCTGAAAAACTGCTTACAAAACGTACGTGAATGCTGCAGTGGTTACAAATAAAACACTGGAATTTGTTTCGGATGTAAGGGTTTAGAAATATTTGAATGTACATGTTGATAATGTTACGTCGCTTGCTGTACATGTATGTTAGACCAATTACATTGAATACTCTACAAATGGACTAGGGATAAACCCACTACATGTAAAATAATGTGTACGTAATCATGACAATGTCTATCATATGTAAACAAGTATATTTTAACCAACCAATCATTTGGGTCAATTGAGTTGGTCCAACAAATAGCATATATGTTCATCTTTTCACTTCATAGAAGAGTATCTGTAGCATAAATACCAATATTATCACTTATTGGCGGACATTTTGGAAAGAGCCCTCTTGTGGCGTTGTCATACATGAGCAAGTAACCTTCAACGTTCACAGAGGTTGTTGTTTTTCGGAAAATAATCACACTTTCGGCGGCCATTTTTAATTCACTCTAATACATTTTCCCCAAGCGGGATTTTTGGGGACTTTTGATACGATATTCATTAAAATTATCTGCTTTTTATGACACCAAAACCAGAACTCTACCAATTTTCTCCGGGTAGCACCTATATTTTGTGTTCAACGACCAGCCTAATACTCTACTTTTAAGTTAATTGCTATATGTACTAGCCTACTAGGGCTTAGGCTCAGGGTCCATAAGCAGTTTTTTTTAGGGGGGGGGGGGGGGTGTCTTTTCTGGAATGGGGGAGGGGGGTGGGGGTATAGGACATATTTTAGTCCAAAACGGCCCGAAAAAATGCTTTACACAGAAAAGAGGGGCTTTTTCGGAAATAGGGGGGGGGGGGGGGGGGGGGGGGCGTTTTCACACAAAAAAAGTACATTAGTGAAAACAAGATACATTTGTACACAAAAAAGGTATACATTGATACAAAAAAAGGACTTTTCAGATTGCTCCCACCCCCTCCTCGGACGCCCCCTAGTTACGGGCCTGCTTAGGCTACTACGAAGAGTAAGAGGATAGACGAAGCTATTATAAAGTCATGAATGAAGCCATTGCATTATTTGATTTTGTAAGCTATAATACATATCACGGTAAGGCCTCGCCATCTTAATCTTTAGTTTCCCGTAACATTTTTATTTCAAAACAGGGGAGGCAAACATTTCATTATTCATTATTCATTATTTTTACGACTTTCATTATTATACAAAATGTGGATGTCAGACGTATTGTTATATACCGCTGTACACCATCATAGAATGAAATGGGTCAATTTAGATAAAGTGCTCAACAAAAGAAAGTCGTACACTTTGTTATGGTCAATTAAGGTAACCTTTGATTGTTTTTTTACCAAACATGCTAAATAGACATGTGGATGAATGTTTTAGGCACATTTTGATACCAAACATAACACCTAGCAACAAAGATAAACCATTTAAAAATAAACCATGATTAGCGTAAATTCGAGCTTTCGTCGGTAGATTTGCGTATTTGACAACCTATCGCTACCCCCATTTTTCAGAAGTTCATTAGAAATATCATCGAGTATGGGGATTTATTATTCTTACATTTCATTATAGCATCATTAATAATATTCAAGTCGAGATCAATATCACTTATACAATTATTATCAATAGTATTATGAGTACGTATATGCTCTAATATTTATATCAACCACTGATCTCTATACATCTATTGAATTATAATCCCCTTTTCATTTAGGGTTCATATTCATTTTACCAAGGGTACTCCAATATCGTGAGACGGATTGATTCATTCTATGTCTATCAAATATCATCTTATTTGAACCAGGATCTTTGAGACAATGCACATCCTTTTTACACTCTTTGCCTTTTAAATTTTGCCAGAAATTACGGCATTGTGGACCACCCTCTTGCCTCTTCAACTATTTGAATAGACCTCTTAACACGTTTATCCATAATCTTTTCCTTATAAGGGATCTAACTCTGTGTCAATTTATTTGATATTCACTCCAGAGATTATCCCCTTATACTTGATCCCTCTTGTCACCTTTAGTCCATTGTCTATGGGATTTAAAAGCTGTTTTACGTTTTTGAATGCTTTCATCAATATCTTTATCCCACCAATTACGATGTCTTGAGTTCATTTCCTTGGTACCAATAGTTTTAGTAGCAGCATCCAGAATTTCAGATTTCCAGGAATAGGAATCCCAAAGTGAATAAGCAGTATCAAATTTACTTATATCAGGCCCGTCAGATGGGGGGGGGGGGGGGGGGGGGGGGCGACGGTTGCGATCGCCCCCCTTTTGATTTTTTGATTTTTTTTTTAAAGGTAAAAATTGCGTATTTTTAATTCAGATTCGAAGAGAAATAGCAGATTTGGGTGGTTACCATATCTGAATTTACTTATACAAAGTTTAGCAATAGCACCAACATAGTTGATGAAATTGTTATCAAAAATCTTGTAGTTATGGACCCCAAAAATAGCCTTTTCAACATCGAATTTAAAAACAAAGCTTACTTTTGCAGATACGACATTTTCTGCGTAATCCCAAATAACTTTAACTTTTTTACAGAAGTAAAAGAAATGTTCTGTGTAGTCTATTACATTACATGTATTACACATATTGGATGGTTCTTTACTCATTTTGTGAAGCAAAATTTTTGTTGGGTAGATGTTATGAAGAATTTTCCAATTGAGTGTTATCAACCTTGCTTCATGGGTGCAGTTTGGAATTGCTTTCCAGATAGATTTCCAATTGAATATGAAATTCGGAAAACGTCTTATCCACAGGTTTTGGCATATTGGGGGAGTAGCAATAAATTTAAGAATTTCCTGTCTGAAAATCTTTGTAGAACAAATATCAATCAGTATGCCATTGAAAGAAATATCTGTGTTGACATGGACGTTTGTATTGCGCATCGATTTCCAGACTGAAGGTAGAGCATTACGGATGATATAATAGTCAAATAGGATATTACGGTTCTTCGGCATACGATCCTTGAAACTGTCAAGTGAAAGAAAATTACCCTGATTATCGAATAGCTGATGTAGTCTTATAATGTCAGCTTTGATCCACTTCTTTATGAATAGTGTTTTATTATTAAGTTGAATTGCATTGTTATTCCAGATAATCTCATTGCCCATTACATTAACCTCTGACTTATGATACACTCTTTTAGCCGTGAACCAAGTCTTAAGAACGTTGGCATAGAAATCTGACATTTTGTTTATAATAGTCATACAATCAACATTAATATTTTTACTTGAACAATTACAGTTAAAAATGGTTGTGCCAATGCCAATTTTATTGATATTGTATAGCGCAATATTTTTCCATGTTGCAACATCATTATCAACAATTTTCTTGACCCAAGATAATTTTAAGGAGTCCAGGAAACTTGAAACATGAAACATTTTTATACCACCAATATCATAATCTGATATTGCCGTTTTCCTCTTAACAGCTTCGTTCCTATTCCAAATAAATTTAATAAACATTGTGTTGATTTTCTGGACAACATTATCTGGAATATGAATAGCAGTTGCTATGAAGGTGAGTTGGGATGCCAAAAGGGTTTTAACAATTAAGTTCCTACCAATCATTGAAAGTCCTCTCATCTTCCATGCACGTATCGAGCATTCAATTTTTTGCATTTTGTTATCCCAATGACAAGGGATTTTTCCAAGCGGAGTGTCGGGGCTAAATGTGATACCGAGAACTTTGATTTTATTGTCCGGAGAAATTTTCCACTTGACATTACCATGTTTAAAGGCATTATTTTTTAGAGACCCTATCCAAATGGCATCACTTTTACCACGGTTAATGTGAAGACCAGAGATTTTGGCAAACTCTTCTAATATGAATAAAGCATGGTCTAACGAGTCTGTAGATTTTACAAAAATGGTAGTATCATCAGCAAAAGTTGAAATTTTAACTTCATTCCGGGTGTAACCTGCGAGCGGGAGTTTAATACCTTGAATTAGGTTGGATTGACGAATTTTACAAGATAGAAGTTCAACGCTTACTACAAAGAGTAGGGGAGCCAAAGGGCAGCCTTGTCTCACACCACACCCTACGTCAAAGAACTTGGAAATATGACCAATGTTTATGATACAGTTTGATGTGTTTTTGAGAACAGCAGTAACCCATTGGATAAAGGAACTTCCAAAGTTGAACTTCTTAAGAGCATAAATTATAAAATCACGTTCAATACTGTCAAATGCTTTTTTGAAGTCCACACAAAGCATTATTCCTGGGATATCATTATCATCAACATATCTTAGTATATCTTCAATTAAACGAATATTGTTATGAATACTACGACCCTTAATAAAGCCGTTTTGATCATTATTGACAAGTTTTGTGAGAACTTGTTGAAGTCTAGTAGCTAGAGACTTGGTAACAATTTTATAATCAATATTCAGTAAAGTAATCGGACGCCAATTGTCTAAGCAGTCTCTAGTAAGCCCTTTCCCTTTATGGAGCAAAGAGATAATCCCCTTATTCTGAACTCTGGTTAACGCGCTTTTATTATACGATTCATTAAAGGCGTCAATAACAAGTGGACCAACTTTGTCCCAAAACTTCATACGTGTAATACAATTGTTAAAATATACAAATCCCAGTTGTTATCATATATTTTTGTAATTGAGGGCGCTGCCTCCACCACATCTCTTAATGCCCCTTTAAGTGAATCAGTCTGTCGCACATTAAAGCCCATAGGGCGTGCATTATAATCATCCCAAAGCCAGATCACCGATTTGAAGGAAATGGGCGTACCTAACACACCTACCGTGGAAAGCTATATGTACTCGTATGCATGCATAGGCCTACTTGTACAGGGTGACCCAGAAAATGTTGAACCTAAAAATCACAAAATTCAATATTTTTTTTACCATTAAAATAACAAAATATTGCATAACTCGTTCACCAGCTATGCGCACCATACATTCAACTTTCTGAAACATATTAGATCATAAAAATAGGCCACACGAAACTTAAAATACGTGTAATTGTGTAAGAAGTGTAAGTGAAGTGCAAAAAAAAAAAAAGATTTCATGCTACATGAGCAGAACAAGTGCCTGTTTGAAACCATTTATTTCCGTACAGTATCTCATCAATATTAATTTATTATGTAAATCAATATTATTATTATATAAGACACTTTGAAAACAAAAACTGACTTCATTTGAAAATGTTAATTTGATAAATATAGATCAAAAGAAAAGATTACTTAACTCACCGTACTTAGAACAGAATTAAGTTTCATATCTGAACCAATTTACCGTCAAAAGGGCGAAAACACCTCCTGTCACACAATCAAGTGTATCTTTAGTTTGGTAAGGCCAATTTACATGATCTAAAGTTCTCCAGAAAGCTGAATAAATTGTTTACTTAATTGTTGAAGACAGAATGCCATATTCATTTATTTTCATTTTTAATCATCTTTTTTAAGTTTGTGATTTTTGGGTTCAACATTTTCTGGGTCACCCTGTATACTACACATACGAGGGGTATCATAAAGTTTTAGAAATCACCCAGAAGTGAAGGAGCCAGAAACTTTATTTTGATATGTGATCCTTCACACATCTTTACAAAGTCCGTTTGCAAAGTTACACATTTCTCCCACTATTTATCAGCTGTATACAGAGCGCCATTGTAGAGACCCTCAGATTGACCGCCATTGATTGATTCTCAGATTGCCTCAGATTGTGTTATTCCCCAAACAGCAATAGATAGTTTAAAGTTTGGAAAGAAAGGGGTTAAAGGTCATTACAAACAATCTTGGTGACAATACAGTTATGGGTAACATGGGGTGTACACAGATTGACCTCTAATGACCCCTACATGACATTTGACCCTTTCGGTCAAAACACTTTAAACTATTTATTGCTGTTTTGGGAATAACACAATCTGAGAATCAATCAATGGCGGTCAATCTGAGGATCTCTACAATGGCGGTCTGTGGACAGGTAATAAATAGTAGGAGAAATGTGTAACTTTGCACAGGGACTTTGTAAAGATGTCTAAAGGATCACATAACAAAATGACGTTTTTGCTCCTTCACTTTTGGGTGATTTCTAAAACTTTTCGTACATGTATCTATCCACAGTAAATATGACGGCAAAACAAGTCTTATACAAAATAATACTCTTTCTTAAGCAAATACTCTTATTCACGCTTGGTGGTTTTTAATCAGCCCAGACAAATACCAGTACACTGAATGAATAAACTATATTGTCCTATTATTTAAAGTCATAGTCAATGTTTTACAAAATTCACAATCAACATGTTGCCATTGACCCAAGCAACTATCTGGTCTCCGAACAGCTACAAAAGCCCACTCGCTTAGAAAACGCAAGTGCCTACAACATTCCATATTCATTGTCTACATTTTCCCCCGCACCGTACGCGATTGGAACACCCTCCCCCAATCTACTGTCCAGCTCCCTACTGTAGAGTCATTTAAAGGAGTTCTCCAGTTAGACTAGCCTTAGACAATCAGTGCAAGAGTCTTCAAATCTGAAGTTGGCACTATACTAGATGAAGATGAAGATGAAGAAGATTGCACTTGCCATTTTAAGTAAATACACTGCCGCCCAAAAGTATTTCTCCCCCTCGAAGCTTGCAAGTTATCACTGTGTTGTAGACAAAGTATTAAACCATCAGACCCAATAACCATTTCATTGTGTTAATTGTACATTTTATACCAATAAATTCATGTTTCCTATTGAGATTCATGATTTAAAATAAAAGCATTGCAATTATGATTTTATTGAGCAAGTCAAAATTCCAATGTAAAAACGCTGTAGTAAATCACCTCATGAATATCAATTAGCTCATTATCGGCAGTGTAACGCTATGGGAATTTTCAACTGAGATCAACAGGGATGGAAACTCCATGTGCAGAAATGTATAAATGATAATTGGCATGCGCAGTTTATTGGAATACCTTTTAGAAGGAACCATTCCAGCTATATCAAGTTATTATTTATTTATTTATTTATTTATTTATTTATTTATTTATTTATTTATTTATTTATTTATTTATTTATTTATTTATTTATTTATTTATTTATTTATTTATTTATTTATTTATTTATTTATTTATTTATTTATTTATTTATTTATTTATTTATTTATTTATTTATTTATTTATTTATTTATTTATTTATTTATTTATTTATTTATTTATTTATTTATTTATTTATTTATTTATTTATTTATTTATTTATTTATTTATTTATTTATTTGAACATACACTTTTACAACAGTGGCACCCGTCTACCCGACGGTGCGTTCATAATATATACATACAATAATTGACAAAACGAAAGAACATTAATAATTATTATATAGTCATGTATACAATAGTCTCTAGACTCACTTTGAGTTCATAATATTACATCTAACAGCCCACGCGCGTTTAAGGTATGATTTGCAGAATTGGTCAAGGATAACATATGCAGAGCGGGCAGCTTTAGTGTGTCTCTAAAGGCGTGGTGATATTAATTGGACAACCGAGCATTATATACAATTTTGAATCCATATTACTTTTTTTTATTATCTTTTATTGTTTATTTCTATCATAATTTTCACATTTCACATAGTTTCATCATGTTTACATTGCATTTTCGATACATGTATAACACATTTTCATATGATTTTCATCATGTTTACATTGCATATCATATACATGTTTAGCACATTTTCATGTACTTTTCAGCATTTTTATATTTTTATATGCTTTTCGGCATGTTTACATAATTTTCACATTTTATGTATAGCACATTTTCATATACATTTTCATATGCTTTTCAGCATGTTTACATTTCATATCATGTATAGCACATTTTCATATGCTTTTCAGCATGTTTACATTTCATATCATGTATAGCACATTTTCATATACTAGTACATTTTCATATGCTTTTCAGCATGTTTACACAATTACATACATAACACATAACACATTTTCATGTGCTTTTCATGTTAACATTGAATATCATTACATTTTCTTTTCAGCATTTTTATATTTTTATATGCTTTTCGGCATGTTTACACATTTGTATATGCTTTTCAGCATGTTTACATTGCATGTCATGTTTAACACATTTTCATATGCTTTTCAGCATGTTTACACATTTTCATGCTTTTCAGCACTTTTACACATTTTCATTTCAATAACACATTTTCATGTGCTTTTCGTGTTTACATTGGATATCATTAGGTAAAGGCATGTTTACATAATTTTCAACATTACATTATATACATCATGTATCCCGTTATTTGTATATAAACTCATATTTGATTTTATTATAAGTTTTACATCAAATCATGTTTATAATATTTAATTTGAACCCCATTCATACAAATATCTTTGGTATGCCGGTATACATAGACAAACAAACAATAAACAATTACATTTTTAACATCGTTTTATAAATCTCTGATTTGCAGCTCAAACAATAATAAGCTGATTAAATGTGGGTGAATCCAGATTACTGATAATAAATTCTCATTATATGGCCACAGTTATTTTTCTGACGTCGAACTATGTTTTGGCAGAAATTCATCTTTTAAAACCAAATGATATCGGGCCATAATAACTCAAATTCGGCAAGTACCGGGACCCATTGACTGTATAAATAAGTACTGTTAGAGTATGGACACAATAAGTATCCTATTCATCTGATTTGAATCCCTGAATAGGATAATCTAGCTCCCTATTGTTTGGGATTGAGAAGAGACGGTGGCTTAGTAGAAAAAAGGATTTATTATGTCTTGGTATGTTGTTTATTGAGCGGTCCTTTGTGAAGATGAAATAGTGGGAAACTCTAATGCTTTGAATCATTCCAATTGTAAGCATTCTATTGATAACGTGGTTTGTTAAGTTAGGTCACTGGAGCAAATAGTTCAATGAACTACGGGCATGCACACTTTGTAATTTGCTGGTTCTCCATGTTATTTCAGCCCGATTGTATTGAAAATAATTTTAGATGTGCCTTAAAAAGATGAATATCTGCCAAAAACATAAACCGTCGTCACAAAAATAACTTTTTTTAAGCTGGAATGGTTGCCAATTATCATTTATAAGATTTGTGCACATATGGAGTTTTCCATCACCAGTTGATCTCAGTTGAAAATGCCCATAGCGTTACACTGCCGATAATGAGCTAATTGATTGATATTCATGAGGTGATTTAGGAATTTTGACTCGCCCGATAAAATCATGAATTGTAATGCTTTTAGATCATGAATCTGAATAGGAAACATGAATTTATTGGTATAAAATGTACAATGAACACAATGAAATGGTAATTGGGTCTGATGGTTTAATAGTACTTTGTCGACAACACAGTGATAACCTGCAAGCTTCCAGGGGGAGAAATACTTTTGGACGGCAGTGTACATTAGTCCAACCGTTGCTCATTCACCCATGACTATGCCAAAATGCCGCGATATACTGAGCTGCCTATGTTCTCGTTTTCTTCTATGGGTTTATTGCATGATTTCTATAGGCAAATATCCCGAAGATTGATGACTAGATTTATGTCATGACAAAACTCGTCGGGAAACTCGTATTATCCAACTTCTAACCAATATCTAAACCATGTCTAAACCAAACAACAAGTCATAGTGTGTCATAGATTCATGCAATTAAATACATTTAAAACAATATAAGAAATATCAAAATTGTGTACATACCAGAGAAGATGAGAGGAACACAGAACTCCTTTTGAGTGAGGGTCGAAATGCACTGATACAGAGACAACCCCTGGACACTCATTGTCTATAACAATAGAAGGCAGTACGCTCATGAATATACAATGAATAATCATATCAATGAATATACGTCATTTGTGAAGTCGAAAATGAAAAGTACCAGACCATAGTGGACACGAACGGCCGTAATCTTTGAATATCCGTTGATTTCAATGTTATGTCGGAGTGTTTTACCTAATTTCATACTGACACGACCTGAGTGATAATCAAACGGTCCCCGAACGATGCCCTGGCGCTGTTGAAGTCAGAAATATCATCGTTCTCTACAGTCCGAGCGTTCCCACATCGAATTTCACCTAGAATATTCGTCACACAAACCTATGTCCGCCATCGTCTGAATATCGAAAAGGCCCTCTGGAGAGTCAAGGGGACAACATTTTTTTCTACGCATGCGTCCGATCGCTTTGGATTTGTCCACTAAAATTTTGGACAAATGCCTAATGAGTATGTGCTGCATGGCAAGTGACACAACTTCTTGTAATGCGCTAATCAACCGTAGATCTAACCCCCGGGCTCCGGCCAGTTTGGGGTGGAAAAGCCCAATCAGGAAAAGTTCACGGAAAAGATTCAGGCGTTGACGGTTCAATGGTATATCACAGATAGGCAAAGTGGGTATATCCAGTGACAGTTGTATATCCCTTGGTATATAATATTTAATTTTGACTAAAGCAGCCGACAATGCATTGATTGATGATAACATCCAGAAGTGGTTTGATGTGATAATAATGCCGCCATGAGGATCGAGCCGTGTAGCGAGGGGCCACGCCGAACTATGATCGAGAGTGACCAATAACGCGCCGCAATGCGGACCACTGGCGCGCGGCGGGCCGGCACATCCAACATGCGCGAATCAGTGGCGTAGCTTTAAACAGGGCCATAGGGAGGGGGGAGGGGGTGGACTTATCAGACAGTTAAAAGTCCGAGTTGTATACCGACGAAAGGCATGATGTACAGTCAATAAAACTATACGGTAGTGCCCACATGTTGTGGCGAATATAGGGCCTACACTTACTTGCAACAGAGTGACGGTGGAATCCGGGGGCCGACTATACGACCGTAACAGAGCGACAGTAGAATCCGGTGTTTTTTTAATTTTTAAATTGAGTGTATTGTTAATAGTCCCGGTTCTGAGGACTTAGCCCGCCCGGTCTGTGGGCCTAAATGAGACACCGTGCACTTTGCGCCGTGCATATGCTATAACCATCTAATGATTGGAAGCGTAGCAGCATAAAGTATTATGAGAAAATGTGTACATATCTCCTAAGATTCCTGAGATTCGGAGTCTACCATCGGACCGGGCTTTCAGTTGACCTACGCATAGGAGCATCGTCGAAGCGCGAATGTCCCCTGTAACCTTTTTCAAGATCTTTGGCACTGAAATTAAAATGTTGGTTCATTATAGAGGGAATCCACTTTACTCATACGTGCCCGTAATCACCCTTCAAAGGTACAAGACTTGATCGCGTCTATCAATAGTTGTCTGATTGCCTTTCCACATATATTTCGACATGAATATTGCGTCTCCCAATTCGTTTATTAAAGCTAGCTAAATTTGGTACAAGAACTAACTTTCTTGAAATGAAGTTGTACCAAAGATTTTCTAGAAATTCATCGGTTGTACAGATTTAAAAAAATGGTAATCATGGTAGATTTAACATTGGTATAAACGGTCTCCTTTCTCATTGTTGTACGATTGGCTATGGCCTGTTTTGGAAATGTGTTTGCTTTGTGTATCCAAATAGCTTACAGTTGTATATTAGCCTAGCTATAACAAGCTATAAAAATGACATCTCTGAATGTATTTTAAACGAAGTGTGCAAAGGAGAAATGGTTGAGCACACTGGTAAAATGGTTTTACAACAAGTGTTGCTATCATTATCAAAGTGAACTCAACTTCAATCACTTATTTATCGAGCAATAATATATTGTTTTACGCATTTTAATTTGTTTAGATTATAAAGTTAAATAAATCCAGAGATAAATGATAGAGAGAAAAATAGATTAAAAAAAGAATAGAAAAAAACTATAAAAGCATTGGTTTGGCGGCTTTTATAAATTATAAAAATTGACATAAAAATGATGTTACATACATCCACAATCAAGTTTAATTTTTTTTTTAAAACAAAAAAATAGAAAACAACAACGAATACACGGAGATTCGAACCCGTGATTGCCGATTGCAAACGATATGGCCAACGTATGCACGCCACAGAGATCGACGAGTGTAATTGTGTCAGTTTTATTATTTAACCATTGATTCTTTTATTTATAACGAACGGATTTTTATCGTGCCATTTTGGACATTTTAAACCATATTTATATGTTACTCTCGCACAAAATGTGTTTGTAATGTGATTATACTCCTTTTGGAAAGAATGGTAAAAACGTTGACATTTCGAACACAATAAATGGCATCTTGTATACTGTTTAAACGGTCGCTCGACTGAACGTTGTGTGACCTGTTGCATTGCATTATTCATGTTACGATCTGTTTATGTATGCTTTTGTTATACTTCTCAATCGCTCATCGCCAACTCTGTACAAGAAACTTCATGCGCTGTCCCAACGCTGTCGTTAGAGAACAATAGAAAAGTCCCCTCGACTCTTCGAGGCGACCTTTGACTGGGTTCACGGGGTTAATCATATTAATGAGCAAATATGCAAATGAGCTAAGTGTCCCCTCCTATTATATATTCTCCTTGCTATAACTATGGGACAAGTATCTCGGAGGCAAAGGCCCCCGTTTACTATGCTTAAATTGACGGATGATGAACTTAAAGGGGGCGCACTATCATGGTCGTAGCAAACCAGAGGACCTAAGACGCGGTAGATTTTATCGGTTCAAAACATGATTTGTGGCACAGAAATAGTACATCAATGGTCCAAAAAAGCTGATTGTGATTTAGAGTAAAACTTATTTGCTTTGATGATAGCAGAATTTAGTTCTTATATGACACGAAACATTCAGAATTGGTTATTTGAAATTAATTTTCACGTGGAACAAAATACGAATTTCAAATTGTGGATGGCTTCGTCTGACAGTGACAGAGGAGGGACGTGGCGTTATTTGCATTTTATGAATATTGTAATCAGATCAGTTGAGAAGGATGCTGGATCGCGACGATCACATCGTGTGAGCTAGGTCATGAATAGTCATGAATGAATATTCATTCACAACGAATGATTGACAGTTTACGCGTAACTTCCAGATATGAACTTATAGAGTGCGCTATACTGTGAAACAAAATCTCAACAATGGGCAGATAGGGTGTTACGTAGGCCTGACTGATAGTGACAGCCCTTGCTACTGAGATTCTCGGCGGCTGTGACTCCGATACAACGTGCAAATCTGATAGAAACAATTTTTTTTGAGACAATTCTTAACACAGACGGGACCGGCTAAATGCCGAGAACAACATAGAGACACCATTGACTTTCGGCAGAATTACCCCCTGCATTGTCCTGTTTCCCATTTTGAATACGATTTATCAGTAGCGTATCTCCCGGGGGTCAAGGGGGCAGAGTGCCCCCCCAGACAGCTTTGATCGGGAAGGCCAGCTCACACTACCGGGCTAAAAAAATCGAAGAGAAGGGAAGAAGAGAGGACCAGAGAGGAAGAGAAAAGGGGAAAGGAAAGGGAAAAGGGGAAGGAAAGGGAAATAAAGGAAAGAGAGGAAGAGAAAGAGAGAAGGAAAAGTGAAAGGAAGAGAAAGGAAAGGGAGAAGAGGAAGATAAAAGGGAAAAGGAAAGAGAAAATCTACGGGATTTACTTAATTCCCTTCTAAATGACAACTTCCGGTAAGATGATGGGCAATTCAGTATAAAAATGGCAAATTATCATTATAAAAGCCCGTTTGAAAGAAAAATGTACCTTAATAATGGCCAGATTCGTGTAGATATGTTGTTATATTTTCGCGCGCTCTGCGCGCATCTACTTTAGGATGCGTGACACCATTCGCAGAAATAATCAACCCAGCTGCGCAATTTTTTTACTTAATAGGGTCGAACTGGTTTTCACCGGGAAAAAATACCCTTTGCCCCCCCCCCTGAAAAAGACCCCATACACGCCACTGTGATTTATATAATTAAAATAAACAATCCGCAATCCGGTTTCAACCGGTCGTAGTCGAGCGGCGGCTCCCATAAACACTGTACTTAAGCGTGGCACCCCCTCTTGCTCACGATGTAAACGTAACCAAAACAAGTTCAATGAATTTTATAATTATTATCAGGAATAGCTAGGGGTGTGAGATTTGTTGTAGTGTCATATTTTTCAAGAAATGATCATTCTCAGCAGGTTATTTTTAAAAATAAATTCGCTGAATATAGTACATTGCTATAATATGTCATCGATCCATTGACTACGGAAAAATCAATGTATTTTCACAGTGGCGTTGCCATCCACAATCAACGTCACTAACCTTAGCTGTACACAAAATTCCTTTTTAGTTTGCGTCTAATGTATTTTGTATAGGCCAATGTTAAAATGTTGCAATAAACAACATTAAAAGTCCACAATCTAGCTGAAATAATTATGCATAATATACATATATACGCTTTATTTGAGACTATTCATATATTTTTAAGACCTTTAGATAAAAAGATATGTGGAGAGGTTCTTCCTCGTATTTTCATTTAATCACACTCCCTCCTAATTTGCCGATTAGTTATTCGTGAAAGAGAAAAGCTACAGAAAATAAGTTTACTACTGTATCAGAATACTACCTGTACCAGCTGTTATTAAATGGGTACATTTATATCACAATATATATCACAATGAATATCACAATGATACAATGATCATAATGGTACAGGGTGATCATGAGACTAACGTGCACATTTCTTAAAAGGACACGACGCATACCGTCTTCTATGGTACTACTGGCGCCGGTGTAGGCCTATAATTAATATACTCAACGGTTGATCAAGACGAACTAAAGAGGTAAATCGAATACATATATCATATCAATCTAGGATTGAGGCCAGTATAATGCAAGCAATTATTAGTAATATTGCATTGTAAGTTAAATCATACGGACTAGCAAGTCATTTTTGTTTTTTATAAAAAACACACAGATAAATCGTTTATGAGAAGAACGAGGGCATAAATAACAAGAACATTTTTATATTTTAGGGACTATATTAAGTATGCAATAATATTAATGTTTAAAAATTAGTATAGGAAAAATGCATATAACTGGGTAGAGATGTAGGTCTTTTAAGGCTTACATCTTCAAATTTATATGCATTTGAGAAACTACTTAATTTTATTATTAATTGGCCTTAACACTTTCCACGCGGCAGGCGTCTGCAGACGACATTCCAAAATGTCTCAATCTGTAAAAAATGTCAACATTGTTAAATTTCATAACCATATTTGGAATCATCATGTGAAATGCATGGAAAGTACAAACATGCCTCGTATTGGTTCAGTAATCTTTGAGATAGATTTTGAAAATTGGGAAAGGTTTCTGAAAAACCTGTTTCTTATATGGTAAAACCAATAGCCGCGTGGAAAGTGTTAAAAGGCCAATTAATAATAAAATAAAGTAGTTTACGTTTCTCGTCCCCTCGTTCATATTTTTTTATGAAATTCTTCAATATTGGTGTTTTTATATCTTCCATAAATTGTTTGTTAAAGCATTTACAAAGCCCGATATGTTGGTAATATATTTATAGTCCAATGAGCATCTTAGAGAGCAGGTTTTGTGTGACACACGCCCCTATAACCATGAAATTAAAATATTTGAAAAAGGGATCGTCCTCTTCATGTTATGTTACGCAGCCAATATCAGGCTGGTATTGGTGAATTTCCATTGTCTATTTCTTTTTAAATCCCTCATCCTCCTTTTTTCAAAAGTTAGGATAATAAACTAGTTTTTATTTTTATTTGGCCTTATATTTAAACGTTAAAAATAATAGCCATTTAGTGTTAGGATACTGATGAAATTATAGGTACATTGTTCTTCAATTTAGTCATTCATTTGATGTTTATAAAAGTAGGCCAACAATTATGTCATTCGAAATAAAATATTCCAACATGTTTTATTATTGTTTTAATTACAGACCTGATGAACTGTCATCACGACGTATTTCATAACATGTCGAGTATTAAAAGTTTTACACGTTGAAAATGATGTAGGGGTGAGTTTATATGCTATTTTTTGTTTTAAGTCTAAAACACCAACTGTATATGTAAATAAGATTGCAAGGCTGCTATCTACCGTAGATAGCACTGGACATTACCATGCCAACGGCCATTTGTTGCACTGCATGCCCTAATTTGCCCAGTGGCTTGACTTTTAAAGTAAAAAAAACTATGAAATAGCTCTAAACCAAATTAAGCTAAGTTTAGGTCATTTTGATATTAAAAGGCAAAATTGTTCGCGCCCCACCCCCTTATTTGCCCAACAATTGTTTTTTTAATGCTGGCGCCGCCATTGGATATGCCCCCAGTCAGATGGCTATGTCAAAAAATAATAATAATAAAAAAAATAAAAATAAAAAAAATAAATAAAAAAAAACCCACCTAGTTACTGTTCTGTTTACGTGTCTGCTATCTACCGTAGACCGCTTGACTATACGTTTATATTGTGTAGGGCTTGTTTGTTTTATTTAATACAGGCTTTGATGAGACATTCGCCTTCTGAACTTTTACTGAATTTAACTATTAACTTAGGTAATAATGAAAATTCCCTTTAAAAGGGAAAACCCAGTATCAAGTAATATTCCTTGCAATGAAGTGAAGACCATTTTGGTGACATGTTCGGAGTCACGGTTGTATAGTCCAACGGGTTCTATATTACGAAAAAAGGTTTTATAGAACTAAGGTTTTATAGAATTAACGTAATTAGGCCTAAGGTTCAATAATCTGAAGAATCTATCATCTGAAAAAAGTCCTTTTCAATTATTAAGAAAGGGTCTGCAATTCAAATATTAAAGCAAGTTCTGTAGTGTAAATTTGAAATGAGGTTCGTTATTCCGAATCATAAAAAAGTGCTCTTTAGTCTGAATCTTATGGGTTGTTATTTGTCGATCTGGAAAACTTATTTAAAAACGGTAAGATTTTCATCCGACAATGGATTATACAAAAACTTGTTCGTGCGTTTGAAGGATCAATTTTCATCTTCAGACTATACAAATTTGCAATATTCGATCTTTTAATTATTCATATTATTGAGCCTTATCAGATACGGATTAGTTAATTTCTTTTACACTCTATACAAATTTGGATTATGGAACTTATTTTGTTGGATTATGGAACCAGAGAGATGCACCTAAACCCATCCGACTTTTAAAATAAGGAACCCTTTGAGTGGGATTTTGCGGCCTTTAACTGACTTGGACTTGTACTATAGAATCTTCATAACATAGAGACATCGGATTGAAGACTTGATGTATTACAGTTTGGGTTTGGGGTATTCAAGTTTCAGACAGCACTTATTTTGTTTATTGGAAATAATACTACGAATACATTTTAGTGAGTTTATTTTGTTTCATAAATATATTCCTTAAGTGCAAACAATACATGAACATAAGATCTTTTATAACATGTTACATTAGAATTCTATGACTCTAAACTAAAATGTTTAGGAACTTGCATGTGGTAATTCTTTCACCGTATTAAAGTTGGGGTAATATGCTTAATTGTGTTAGAATGCAATTGAACGATATTGTAGGAATAGGATTTTGCAGTTTTGAAAGCGCTGCATACAAATTGTGCTGATGGAGGCAAACGGTACGTGCATGGTATGCTAAGCATTTTCTAAACTTTAAACACTTTGTTGCTTGTGTGTGCCATTCTATTCTTAGTTAAATTGTCACTTTCATTCAAAATTGAATTCTAGGCTTAAAAGAAGGCTTTGGTTAATGTTTTTAGCGCATTTTCATCCCCTACAATATACATCATCGTCACTCCTGAAATGCTCAAAAGATATGATTTGGATAATATCATTCTGGACTTCTGCAACGATGCCTTGAAGAACGGGAAAAAGCCAGACCAATGGTCTATTTATTCTCAACATAATACCAATACCAAAATCAGGTGATCTCAGCTTGGGAGGCAACTACCGTGGAATAAGTCTGAGCTCAATTGTTGCCAAGCTATACAACAAGATGATACTCAACAGAATCAGACCGGAGCTTGACATCCACCTGAGAGCTAATCAAAATGGCTTTCGAGTTGGACGTACCACGGTTGGCCACATTCTTGCCCTCCGAAGAATTATTGAGGGAATTAGATCAAACAACCTGCCAGCCATCATAACCTTTATTGACTTCAAGAAGGCGTTTGACACAATACATAGGGGAATGTTGCAAATTCTGAAGGCCTATGGTATACCTGAGCAGCTTACAAATGCGATTGCAGACATATACAAGGACACCAAGGCAAAGGTTATATCACCTGATGGGGAAACTGAGGAATTTGAAATACTGGCTGGAGTACTACCCCCCGTTTCAAAATCGTCACGCTCCGCCAACGACTTTTTTGAAGAAATACCGCAAAATTTCTTAAATTCTCACGGCACGCGGGTCCAAAAGTCAGAGGCGATAAGGTGACACCCTGGCTCCATATCTCTTTGTCATTGTTCTCGACTACGCCCTAAGAGAGGCCATAGATGGCAATGAAGAGGAGCTAGGATCCCGCTTAACAAAAAGAAGCTGCAGACGAATAGGACCAACCACAGTTACTGACCTTGACTTTGCAGACGACATTGCACTGTTGTCTGAAGAAGTGTCTCAAGCGCAATCAATACTTAACAGAGTGGAGACTTCAGTGGGTAAAGTCGGGCTCAAAATGAACGGTATGCGCCTTGATAATGTAGAGGATTTCAAGTACCTTGGAGCCTGGATGAGCAGTACTGAAAAGGACATTAAAACACGCAAAGCATCAGCATGGAGAGCTTGTGGCAAACTTAGTCAGTTATGGAAGGCCAAATCACTATCCAGAAAGCTCAAAGAAAGGCTGTTCATAGCTACTGTAGAAACAGTCCTCCTCTATAATGGATGTGAGTCATGGACAGTAACCCCAAAGCTTAGTAAACAGCTGGACGGATGTTACACTAGAATGCTTAGAACTGTGTTCAACATCAACTGGAGTCAGCATGTGACCAATAAGGACCTATACGCCGATATGCCCAAAGTCTCGGATAAGATCAGGGAGCGTAGATTAAGATTTGCAGGACACTGCTTCAGCATGTTCAGAGGGTCCAATGAGCTGGTCTCCAAACTCATACATTGGGTACCAAAACATGGAGTTAGAAAGCATGGTAGACCAGCCCTAAACCTACATTGACTTACTAAGTGTGACTCAGGATTACAGATAGAAGAAACCAAGACAGCTATGTTGGATAGGAAGATTTGGAGAAGCATCGTGGTTCGGGAATATCACCCGCCAAGTCAAGTAAGTAAGTCAAGTCAATAAAGATAATATATTATTAAAAATCCTGGTTTATTACTGCTGTATACATAATTGTGGTTGAAATTGCAACACTGCCCTGGTAACATTGTAGAGTGTAGGACATAAATCGCATTAATCATGAGCTTACAGTCGGTTAAAAGTCAGTATGAATTACAGTTTGACTGTCCTGTGCTATAAATTCTATGGGTACATTGAAATTTAAATTCTTTGTGAATTGTTCTTTACCTCATGCATGATTTGGATATACACTTCCGGCCGAAAGTCTGTACGCAATCCCTTGAGAGTACCTATCCGGGGTACCTATTCCCTAGAGACAGTCTGGTGTGTCTGTTTACCCCCAATCGAATGCCTGTTGTTTAGAAATACAACCTCATACCACGCACTTGAGCTACTAACAACTGTCATGTATTGGAAGTTGGACTGTTCTATCCCCACGAGCTTGAGCTCCTTTATATTAAAAACGACTATAGACATGCAAGAAGTTCTATAACAGGCTAAATCAATGATTTTGAACTACTATCGGTCTGAAGTATTAATATCCAGTATATTGATTGAGCGCACGTGGGAATTTCAGGAGGACTGTCTGTACACATCTTGAAACAACCATAACAAAACCCCACTGCTGGTCAACACACACGTTTTGGATTGAGGTGAAATGACGGGATACACCCCTCGCTAATTGCACAATACAAATAGGTCGCGGGAAAAAAACAATATTTATCTCATGTGAATGATGCGTCAACAATGTTACTAAATCCTATCACATAGATAAATATCATTCTTGTAGACCTTAAATTGTAGATTATTTCTTATTGTAAACGTTCAATATTAGCGGAATAATAGATACCAATTATTTTTAGATTCCAGCTCACCCATGCAGAAAAAATTGAGTTCTCTTAAGTTTAAATTAAAGAATATTAGATTTATCCAAATAAAATAATATGAGCTCATACCATCTCGTATCATATCTATGCACATCATAACTGTATTCCTTTTCGCCAAATGAAACTAACATTTATTTTTCAATTAAATTACTAGATTTTGGGCTTTGGTGCATGGATACAAACGTCAAAGTTCATTAATCTGCCTTATTTATGTAAATATGCTGGTTTCTGGGCAAACTTTCATGAATGAACAAATTAAATTAGCGCAAGCTACAAATTCATTAAGCGGGTCAAACATCCCTACAGATTCACTATCACCAGTGTCCAATGGAACCATAGCAAAAAAAGAAGATTTCTTGAGCAACTCCAGCTTGCTTTATTTTCATCACTTGACCACTGATTTCTGTCACCAGTGTCTACTGGTTCTCATTGACATTAATACAGTACGATGAAAGGCTTATAATGTTGTCAAACGAGGGTCTTTAAGAAAATTCTTCTTAGCTCGACCTCGACCATGCTCGACAACATGCATTCTTCTAATATCGACCTCGACCATGCTGGACAACATGCTGGACTTTGTATTAGAAGTCCAGACGACCCCCAACTGTTAATTCAGCATGGTTGGTACTGTTTGTTTAATGGCGGTACTGTAGTGGGGTTATTAGCATGCTATCTGTGGCTGGTGTTGCTCTAGTAGGAACCATTGATAGTCAACAGATAGTGAATGAAATATCCAACTTTATTATTTATTTTCGATATCTTCGGAAATACAAGAGCGATTTCCCTCGTTCGACCAAAATTCTGATGTATCATAGGCATGTTTTTGCCATTTTTGCCACTTAATTCATGTTTAGCCACACAAAAAAACGGTACATTTTTACCACCAGAGTCAACCAAAATCGGCCCCCTACCCACCTGAAAGCCAAACTATATGCCCAGATTAACTGGGCGAAAAGAAAGATAATCCCACAAACATCAAATTACCCAATTCAGATCATGTCACTTACTGATAGAAGTATAATGAACCAAACCATTATGCAATATTGGAACACTTTGGGTAAGATGGACATGTCACTTAATGATTGTAATTATGTAAATGTTAAAAATTGTATTTCCAATATCAGACAAGGATTAACAACAAAAAACAATAACACACAGGGACAAAATATAGACATCCAAGTTAACTTGGATGTCTAGTAGTCAACATCTATTATTGACATTGTGCTATAATTACAGTGGTGGACTTGTCTAGTTCATTATCTTATTTATAGTTCTTAACACTTTTGTTTTTATATTTTGTCCCTGATGAAGGGTGGTATATCCACTTGAAACGTTGGTCTTTATTGTTACCATATATCTTTGTTGCTTCATTGCACAGCAATTTTCATTGCCTGTCCCAGTGCATTTCCGTGTGTTATTGTTTTTTGTTGTTTATCTGTTTTGCGTTATTCTCCCTTGTTATTACCTGTTTCCCCACACCCTGTTGGTATATCTTGCTTTTACTCTTAGTATAAATATTTAGGCATTCATATCACTACAATGTAGGAATCTGTCAGATCACACGCACGCCAATGAAGTTATTTGTAAAGGTAACACATTGATTGGCTACATTAAATCCATTATCAATAATCATGGGGACTTTGACAGGGTGTATTATGGGGATGTGTTGTGGAGGTCACTGGCACTACCATCTATAAATTACGCATGCGCGATTACTAATTATAGTGCTAGCGACTACAAAAAACTTGAATCTCTTCAATTTCAAATGGCGAGATCAATTAAGGCACTACGTAATACACCGTCAATGTCACTCTTGGGCGATTTAGGATGGGACACCCTTGAGTCAACCCATAGGATTAAAGTTAATTATTATTCACGTCTACATAATATGGGCCTTCACAGATGGCCTAAATTATTACTAAATGCAATGTTTATTATTCATGATTATGGTATTCAATTAATATGGAAATGACTTGACTCAATCAACCCACAAACTATATATTGTTGGAAAGCTTATGATTCAAGGTTTTTCATTTTTGCAAAAAAGAATCAAATTATACAGGGTGTGTAACATTTTTACAGGGTGGAACATAAAAAAGTTGATCGTTTTTGCTCCTCACAAAATATTTTGATAGTTTGTACAATTAGGGTTTAGCTGAAGATAGTCACACTCGCCCCATATCTGTTTGTGATTGTGCTGGACTTTGCCCTGAGGATAGCCATAGAGGGGAGAGAAGAAGAGCTTGGTTTTCATCTTGACAGGCGTAGAAGTAGGCGGATCGGGTCAGAGGTGGTGACAGACTTTGACTTCGCCGATGACATTTCATTGTTGTCAGAGAAATTTTATCAAGCACAAGATCTGCTGCAAAGAGTTGAGACATCAGTAGCAAAGGTCGGTCTCAAAATGAATGCTAAGAAGACCAAGTTTATGTCATATAACCAGAGCCAGAAGGGATCCATACAGACAAATGATGGCAACAAGCTGGAGGAAGTTCAAGATTTTAAATATCTTGGTGCCTGGATGGAGAGTACGGTAAAGGACATTAAGCAACGCAAAGCAGCAGCATGGAGAGCGTGTGGCAAAATGAACAAATTATGGAAGTCAACTCTATCTCGGAAATTCAAACTTCGCCTGTTTGCCTCAACGGTGGAGTCAGTTCTGCTATATGGATGCGAGGCTTGGACCATTACTCCCAAGCTACAGAAAGAGCTAGATGGCTGCTACACCAGAATGCTGCGAGTAGTACTCAATGTCAACTGGAAACAACATATACCAAACACCCAACTGTATGGTGACCTCCCCAAAATAAGCCAGAAGATCCGGAAGAGACGAACAAGGTTTGCTGGCCACTGTTACAGAAGTGAGGAGCCAGTATCCAAACTGGTGCACTGGATCCCCAAACATGGCAAAAGAAAGCCGGGACGACCTGCTCTGACATTTATCGATCTACTCAAGCAAGATACTGGACTGGAGACGAGTAACATAAAGACAGCAATGAACGACAGAAGAGTGTGGAGAAACGTTGTAGATCGGGGACACGACCCGAATTAAGCAAGTAAGCAAGAAGATAGTCACCAAAATCAGAACAACCGCAGAAGGTGCTACCAAATTTGCTAAGAATCACCTGCCCAAAATGTACACAGGAAAAGTACAGGGTGTCTAAAATGATGATGAAATAATGCATAAAATGAAGGTTTGTATATAATATTCTATGAAATTTAGTTAGCATGGACTATTTAATTTGAAGGAAAATGGTTATCAAAATGAACTACATGAATATCATTAAAGTTCCTTTTATTTTGAATACAGGGTGGTCCAAAATAGGTCTGAATAGCAAATTTCTCATAAATCTATGAACAATTCTGTGAGGAAACACTTCTGGCTTTTTTAGTTAAATGTTTTACTACCCAGGGTAGAAAAGGACCGAAGAGTCACACAAATGAAATAGAGAGACTGCGATTTGGCCATTGTTTAATCAATAAAATGAATAAAACTGTGTATTTTTTACATTAAAACACTCCCTGAATTAAACATCATATTCTAGTAGAGAATGTCTAGATAACAATTCAATATTATTATTCATAGTAGCAGGCACATGTTATTAACACATATGAGAAGTTTGAAAACTTTTCTATGTATACTTTTAAAATGGCATCAATTTCAAAAGTTCTAGTTTTCCGCTATTTCGTGTAGAAACCTATGGGCGCCTCACCCACCGGCGCCTCACCCACCGGCTCCACCCTTGACTCACTCGACGTTTAGATTGATAACTTCACTGTTGCTAGACATGTGGCTTTAATCTTTTTTTTATTCGGTAGCTGGATAAATTGTCTTTAATATGATACCAAAAATGTTATGATTTTTTGACAACTTCTATTTAAAATAGAGACACGTATCACGATTTTAAGGATTTTTTGAAACGGCTCCACCTTATTTTGATATACCTATTAGTGACCTGTGACCAGATGCTTACTTTGTAAGTGGTTGTGAAGATATTAATCATTTTGTGCTCTCATGTAAGTCTTTATATGCAATCCGTGACAATGAGCTCCATAACTTAAAATTAAATCTTCGCCGTGCAGAGGCTATCATATGTATTGAATTTCTTCAGTGTTAGTGATAATAATACACAACTTTGTTTAATTGTAGGTAATACTTGTTTGAATGTCACCCCCATGGTGAGTAAATACTCATATGATGATGCCTTGATCGAAAAACAATTTGATGCTTTCTGTAAATCCTATTTAGAACGTGCATGGTCGTGTAAGACAGCGTTGTTGAGTAACAATGATATTAACTAATCAACATACACACTCCACGTAAGGTTTCATATGACTTTATGAGCCCATCTCCGCGTATGATATAATATTGATGATATATATAATATTGATGATTGTATGTTTATTTTGTAGTAATTTCTCTCTTATGTCTATATCATATTTGTTATTGTACCTTGTATTTTTGTGTATTTTACTTTTATTCTTTTGGATGCACCACCTTCGGGTGGGTGCCGCTGTTTTGAAAGTGTTTTCCGAATAAATAAATAAATAAATAAATAAAAGGTATGTTGAAAATACCGTGTATACCGCCCTCTAACACTGCAGTCCAATCTAGTTTATCCGGCAAAAACCCAGACAATCCAAATGGGACCTGCTGCGAATGAGGTGGTTTTGGGGGCTTGACGCGCTGGGTACAAATGACCGGTTTTGGCGATTTTTTTGTAGTCTTGTCTTGTAAATGTGGAACGGTAACAGTGTACACTATAGAAGCACACATTTGCCAGAAGACTCAGACCAGTAGCGTAGCCAGACGGGACAAGGGGGCGGGGGGGGGGGGGGGCACTAAAAAAATTGATCAGGAAATCGGGAAGGCAGCGGGAAATCGGGAAGGCAAATGAAGGGAAAGAAAGGGAGAAGTGGAGACAAAAAAGAAGGAAAGGGAAAGGGAAATGAAAATGAAACGGACAGAAAGGAGAAAGGAAGACAGGCAAATAAGTTGGAAATTGCAGTTTTTCACGCCTGTATGGGGACGCAACGCCTCTAAGACCCCTCCTGTCAATTTTCTTACTCGACGGCAAATCAAAAATGTTACATTTAAAACCTGACTACGCCACCGGGTCGAACTGGTGTTCACCGGGAAAAAATGCCCTTTGCCCCCCCCCCCCCCCCCCCCCCCCCCCCCCATTGACAAGTGACCCTGGCTACGCTACTGTAAAATTCAAGCGGTTAGATTCTAAACACCTTTTTGTAACACTTATGAAACGTGTTACAGTATTTATTTTCTAAACATGTCACAGTGTTTAGTTTCTATAACAGTCAACACCATGTTTAGAAACTCAACACTATAGTGTTCAGGTCAAACACAGCGTTGACTGCTATAGAAACTAACCATGTCACAGCATTTAGAAACTAAACACTGTGACATGTTTAATTACCTGTAACACTTATTAAACACTAAATGGTGTTCACTCTTGATAACTGAACACATGACATGTTTAGGACAATGTGTTTAGCCAAAAAGTGTTAGGATTTTCAATCACATACCTAATCTTGAACATGTGACATGTTAAATGTGATTTGAACCAAAAGTGTATAGATTTTCATTCATACACCATTTTTCGTGAAATATGATCATGTCATATGGGCGGTTTTAAACAAAATGGCACCGAAATGGGAGATTGTGTTCCCAAAATTCCAAAATGGATATTATTAATGATTTCTATATCTTATTGTAATCCCAATATGTTAAAGTATGTAAAACAAATCAAGAAACACACAAAATAGTCCTCATATTTTTTTTAACACTATTTATTGCAGAACATTTCTTCATAATAATTATATCATTGCATTTTTTCTTATTTTTTTAAAATAAGCCTAGCCGTAAGCCTAGTATTGAATTATTTGAATTTTTTACTTTGATTGAATGATGATCGGGATTATGATTCCATAAAATGATGAAAATATAAAGTTGAGCCCTGATTCTTCACTTGATGTAAGTGCGTGATCAACATGAATTAATAACAAAGCCGTATCAATCATTGTGAAAATAACACGGACTTGGCTATTACTTCAGGCATGAACACACGATAGAATATGCAGAGCTGTCGAATTCCGCGTCGATGCGCTGCTTGTGGAACTGCTTCATACTTTTTTTTCGCAATAACATCCCATCTTGATCTTCTACCATCAAAAAATATCGTTTCAGGAGGTCGTCTATTTCCTTTTTTTGTAATTTTATCCGTCGTTACTATCATCAAAAAGTTCACAAAAACCTGCAAATGAAATTCCAATTTATTTGGTTTTCAAAATTGGATGTATAATGAAAGGGCTTCATAGCAGTATAAATAGACATATGGAATTTCGGCGCATGATTTAATGATATCAAATAATAATAATAGGCCTAATAATAACCTAATATAGGCTAGTTAATAAAAATGAATGACCGTGGGATTTTCAAATGTCTCTAAATTATAAAGGTTTATTGATTAGTTATAATTGTTTACTCCGCGAAGTGTGACAATATACTTTAAAAACAAGACTAACCCGTGGTTATTCCATATAGTTTTTCTCTATAATTGCCAGCCGAATCGGCTGCCGAAGCCCTTCACGCTCTCTTCTCGCGAAGTATTGATAGGTTCTGATAGGTCGGCAATAGGCTATAATCCAACATCTGCTGAGAGGAGGGTACTGCATTATCCCGGGGATATATGGTCAACTCTCATGAAAATAGTGCAAATGAGATTTCAGAAGTTGAAGAAAAAAATTGTCTCCAATTTTATTTATTACACTATTTTTTAATAGTAGACATGTACTGGATACTAGATTTAAAATTTTGTTAACAACACTCATTGCATTTTTGTACAATATAACGTTGAATTTATATTATAATATCACTTGTTTGCAGCTTTTGCTTAATGTTTATTACGTTATATACTTCCTATCAGCTCTAAATCAGAACGAGTTTACAAACTGTGATGCCAAAAACACAAAATTATAGTTACGAAAGCATACTTCTACCAATTACAGCGAACAAAATGCAATGTAATTTTGTTGTAAATTGCAAGTATTATGAATTGTTTTTGGTCTTCACATCACTGTTTGAACCTCAGCTTTAAAACTAAAAAAATGTACGGTTTTCCAAAATGAATATCTTTGTGCAAAGTATAAAATATATCTTTAATCGTATCTTTTTCCAAGCGTTATAATGTGTTTTTAAAAGTTAGCTCAGAAACAATAAATATTATGCTTTACCAAAAACGCTGGCATTGGTATTCGGACTTTATGGGGTGGGTAACGTAATAAACATATACAAACACATGTAAACAAATATATTCAACATCGACCAAGTCAGTTTATTTTGTACACAGACATATCTTGTAAATGGTATTTTAGTAAAAGTTAGGTTGCCTAAAGTCCACTAAAAGACAGTTCTATATATTGTCGACTTGCTCTTTTGATGTAGGGTAAATATGGTGAATAACGTAATACACATGGTCACTAAATCGACATTTGTAACACGGCACTTTACAGATATGTTGTTAGACCATGACATAGTATTACCTTTATGTAAATTTTAATAGCACTAAATATTGAATAGCCTTTTATCTCTTAAAATTAGTAAGATATTGATTTGTTTTATTTAAAATGATGGTAGTAGAATTGTTAATAAGATTGTACTCTGATGACCTTTTTGTCTCCACTGTTGCATTTGGTTCTGCCGGTATCGCCATTGGTTTTTTGCACTGTGTGGCACATATTTCTGTTTAATAAAGATAACAAAAACAAAACAAAGTTAATGACATATATTGCAGCTGTTTCAGCTAGGTATACCGTATTTATTCACACAATTATACGAATTGGTTTATTACGTTATCCAATAGCCATAGAACTATGCATCATTGAAGCATGCAAACAAATGAGATTGTGTCAGTATGTGAGACAATATGTATGTACACTAAGTTAACATTCATAAACACATAATAAATGTTGAATCACTATGAACAGGGTGCAATTATATTTATCAAATGATGGAAAGTTTATTACGTTGTCCATTATAAGGTGGTTTCAGTCCTCACATAGAATAGGCCACATATTACAATTATAACATTGGATACAATGTATGATACTCAAGTACATCAATCATGAAAGTTACTGAATTGACGCCAACATTGACATGAGACTAGACAATGAGGTTGGTTACGTTATCCCGTTTATTACGTTATTGGCAACTGCAACAGTGCCTAATGCTGGCTTATAACGTATATACAAAGCAATCAATGAAGATGTTAACGATACCTACTGCATTTCTTCACATTATTAACCCCATTCTGATATCATAGGTCCATTTTCAATGTGCTTAAGAGATCTATAATGACTTCAACTGTCATTCAGCTTAATGTTCATATTACTTACAAGAAAAAATGAGGAATTCTTACCATTCGTCGTGGTTTTTTTGCATTGTACTTTCATCGAGTATCCCCCATGCATGCCTGCGAAAAGGGCCTGCCACGTATCTTTGTTTAATACAGTCGTAGAGAGCAGCTGTCTCTCTGTCGATTTATTCGACAACGTAATAAACGATAACGTAGTAAACGTTTTTCGTATTCAAAGTACCATGTAGACGATCTGGAAAGAGCTAGCGAGTGTTCCAAGTAACCACATAGTCTATGTATATGTATCAAATTGGTTTTTAACCAAAAAGTGTGTTTTGATACATAGTTCGGGAGAAATCTCAACAACGTAATAAACATCCTTAACAAGGTCGCATGCTTTGCAGCATTTTGATTTCTTCTCAAGGTCAGACATGCTGCTATAGATTTTTGATAATATTATTTTCCAACACCCATGTTCTTTTAGATTCAGAATATGTACATTTAAATGTTTAAATGTTAATTTTGAACAATGTTGATCCTCAATATGTCGCAGGTAACGTAATAAACATCAACATCTCGGACAACATATATGAAACTGAAAAAGGTAAACATCGTAAAAGATGTGCAATTTTTTTCTATCCATGGAATATCGCTATATGGTCATGTTTTTTATACTGGGTACAATTTGTGTTACATGTCCCTTTTCCCATAAATTAGGTTCCTTTTTCAGTTAATGCATTATATCTGAAAAAGTTTACATTTAAAGTTGGTAAAAGTATACATATTCTGAAAGCATATACTGTAACGGATGCAAATAGCATACAATGAAGTTGATTATACAGGGTGGCCTAAAATTGTACAGGGTGTAACAAGCTAAATCTTCTAAAAAAGAAGGGTTTCCATAATTACTTCCACTATGTATATGAAGTGATGAGAGAAAAGTTCAGTACAAATTTAAAATAGTTTAATAAAATACCCATCCAGACATATGCAAATTAAATTTCATTATGAAATCTGAAATTCTACATACAGGGTGTCTAAAAATTTGTTTATTTAGTTCCGGAAAAATGCTTCTATTACTAC